>CM042789.1:202766-470549 GCA_018691245.2 Ips nitidus
GTTCAAATTCTTTCTGGNCNCNTCTTTNCNTTNGNNANCGCGGAGTCTGTATACNCTANGGANGAGGNNGGTNGCTNNNTNNCGANTACGACAGGGNNCGNCNTTCTCCANTGNANANGNTTATNGCTGGTTTTTGGAACAAACCGATAAACAAACACTAAAATGTGATGGAGTTGTTTACGTTAATTTTTTTGTTAATTTTAGGTAAGTAGTGCGTATTTTCTTAAACGTTTCAACACTCAATTTAGATGAAATTGTTATTTTAAAAATGCCTGTACTAAATGAATCAAGCAAGTTTCAATAACATCAAAACGATTGATTTTTATATTAAGCCAATGTCATTAAGGTATAATGTTTTTCAGATCAGTAAATTGAATGTTAGTTTGTTGCAAGGAGGCGTGGAAACCACGCCTCCTTAGGTGTGTTAAAACAAAATAAGCCACACCTCTTTCAAATATTTTTAACCAATAGGATCGTTCGGCGAGAGTTCCAGAGTGTACGAACTGACAGACCGTTTCCAGGATATTCGTAAAGATGGCGCAATATGGTTGGTGCAGTTTTACGCACCGTGGTGCGGCCATTGTAAGAGACTGGAACCAATCTGGATGCACGTGGCTCAAGCTCTCACTCGTACCAATATTAAAGTGGGGCGGATCGACGTCACCCAATGGCCAGCCTTGGCCAGTGAGTTTAAGGCTCACGCCACGCCCACCATCAAGTTGTAAGTCACGCCCTCATTTTGTAATTTACACCAAAATAAATTCCTGTCAAGTTTGAGGCCTGACTATGAGCACACGTACAGTGGGGAGCGCAGCAAGAAGGCTATAGTTGATTATGCTTTGAGGATGGCTGGACCTCCAGTGCAGGAAATCAAAAAGGCTGACAGTGTTGAAAACTTGAAGAAGCAAAATCAGCTTTTCTTTGTTTACGTTGGAAAACGCAAAGGTTGGTACCATAAAAGCTAGTAAACTCAACATTCACACAAACTTTTAGGTCCACTATGGGACATTTACTATGACATAGCGAATGAAATGCAACCAGTCGTGTTTTTCTACTCAATCAGCGGTCTTTTGGGTAAAGACGTGCTAGATGTCAACACCATACCCACCATTTTGGTACACAAAGACGGACAGTACTACAACTTTAAAGGTGTTGACAATCTTGAGACCAACAGTGAAAACTTGAATTCCACCCTCTACCGATGGATTAATCAGGAACGATTCGAAACTTTTCCGAAAATCTCCAATGAAAATCTGAAAGATATCATGAAAACGGGGAAGTTTATAGTGTTGGCAGTGGTGGAGGAAAACAGGGCCAGGAATATTCCTACTAAAATGTTGAAGTTTAGGGATAAAGTGGAAACACTCAGTCGGTAATTATCCTACTGGGCGGGGTTTAAATATGTCACGCCCATTATTGAAAGTGGCCATTCAGGAAAGAGCTTTTTTTAAGTCACGCATTTTTCAGTCAAAAACGTGACGTATACCATGAACATTTCCAATTTGGTTGGATGGGCAATGGTGAATTGGTCAACAGCATCCTCATGGGCCGAATCGCTTTGCCTTTCCTTCTGGTGCTCAATTCCAGCACCTTCCATCATCACGTACCTGAAGATGAACCTTACGAAATGACCGTAGAGGCCATCGAAAGTTTTTTGGAGCAAATCAGAAATGAAACGTCACCGGTAAGTTCTGATGCTTAACTTTGTTAAAAACTTGTCAAAACCAAGTTTATTATTTATAATTAACATAGGTTTATGGTGGAAACGGTTTGCATATTAAGGCAGCTCGTAAAATTTTTGACCTCAAACGTAACCTAGAAGACATGTGGAGGGGTAATCCTCTATTTTTGGTGGTGGTGTTCTCCCTGCCCACCATGTTTTTCCTGTTGATTTTGTGGGCGTGCTGTTGCTCAGATATTATGGATGCTGATGATGATGAATATGAAGGCAAGTCTACAATTCTTCTGTCAAATGTCAAATTGTCAATTTTTGTTGTTGTAGATATCATCCACGAAAAGAAAGAATAAACGTCAAGGATTTTTCACTCAGTTAAAGTTTTTGCACTGAAATTGTAGTGAAAACAGTAGAAATCAGGAAATTCTAATAATCAAATTAGCATAATATGTGTATAATAATTTGTTAGGAAAAAAGTTTGTATGGTTGTGTTTTAAATTAAGAAGTTAATAATAAATTTTCTATTGTGTTGTGAAGATCTAGTCAATTCTTCCTTTAAATGGTAAAAAGTCACTGTAGTAAATATAAAGATCTTTCAGGGTTAGTTAACGGTAGTGACATCTTTATTTTTCAGAGGCATTATTAGGCAACCAGTTATGCACATGGTTTTGCGACAATCTAACATTTTTAGCTCTCTCAACTATTTAAATATAATTTACAAAGACGCCATTTTCTAGGTCACATGACTGTTACAGTCATGTGTGACAGGTGTCACCTTAGCTTTACAGTATTGCCATCTGCGAATTAAAAATGTCACTGTCACGTGACTATTTTTTACTTGTATCAACTTAACTTTACATTGTTGTCACCTGCAAATATAAATTATCAGGATTAAGTAACGAAATTTTACAATTTCAGCTTTCTCAACTGTTTAAACGTCATTTATAGACTTTTCAAGGTTATCGACGGCAATTTCCGGGTCACGTGACTGTTTCTGACAGGTGTCAACTTAACTTTCACTGTTGCCAGCGCCGAATATAAATTGTCCAGTTCACGTGACGTACTTTTACAATTTCAGCTTTTTCAACTGTTTAAATGTAATTTACAGACTTTTCAAAGGTAAAGTTGACATTTTCCAGGTCTCGTGACTGTTTTTCACAGTTGTCCAATTAACTTTACAGTGTTGCCAACTGTAAATTTAAATTGTCAGCACCACGTGACGATCTTTTACAATTTCAGCTTTCTTAATTGTTTAGAGCTATTTTACAGACTTTTCAAGAGTAAAGTTGACATTTTCGGGTCATGTGACTATTATTGACAGATAGCAACTTAACTTTTCAATGTTGCCATCTGCAAATTTAAATTATTACTATAATCCTGAATACTACTATAATTTCGGCTTTCTTAACTGTTTAAATGAAATTTACAGACTTTTCAAAGGTAAAGTTGACATTTTCCGAGTCACGTGACAGTTTTTGACATGTGCCCACTTAACTTTCCAATGTTGTCAGCTGCGGATTTAAAACTGTCACAATCGGGTGACGTAATTTTCTAATTTCAGCTTTCCCAACTGTTTAAATGTAATTTAAAGATTTTTCAAAATTAAGACGACATTTCCTGGGTCACGTGACTGTTTTTGACATGTGTCAACTTAACTTTACAGGGTTGCCAGCTGCAAATTTAAATTTCCAGTATCCACATGATCAGGTGACAGTGTAATTTTCTGACTGTTTCTAGCTTTCTGCAAGTTTAAATTTCAACTGTTTAAATGTAATTTACAGACTTTCCAAAGGTAAAGTTGGCATTTTACAGATCACGTGACTGTTGATGACATTTGTTAACTGACCTTTACAGTGTTGCCAGCTGCAAATTTAAATTGCCACGATCAGGTGACATACATTTTCTAGTTTCAGCTTTCCCAACTATTTAAATTAAATTTCCTGGTTTTCCAAGATTAGAGATGACATTTTGTGGGTCACGTGACAGTTTTTGACATGTGTCAACTTAACTTTATAGTGTTACCAGGTGCGAATTTAATTTGTCACTATCAGGTGACGTGCTGTTACAAATTCAGATTTCTGGACGGTTTAAATGTAACATACAGACTTTTCAAGGGTAAAGTTGACATTTTCTAAGTCACGTGATGGATGTTGACAGTTGTCATCGCAACTTTACAATGTTGCGAGATGTAAAAAAATTGTCACAATCACGTGACGTGCATTTACATTTTCAGCACAGAGTTACAACTTGTTAAAAGTGATTTACAGATTTCTCATTACACAGTTGCCATATCGTGAGTTGAATCGGTGACTCAAGTTTATGTTAAATCTGACAGCTGCGGATAAAACTCAACAAAACCACGTGACTTTCGAAGTAATATGCGATGTTGCCTATGTGAGTTACATACAGTAGCAAACTTATAATTTACATCTATACTAGTAATGTGGACATTATCACACTATAAGACATATTTGAAAAGAAAGTGAAAAACTAAAAAATAACTGAAATACACAATAAAAGAAACAAAAAAAAAACAAATATCTAGCATAATTGAAAAAGAACGGAGAAGGGGTAGATCAAGTGAGGAGGTGAAAATAGAAGAAGAAAAGAATGATAATTAAATTGAAGAAAAAAACAAAGGCACTACAAAGCTATTACAATAACGAAATGAACAGAGAAAAAAAGGACAAATAAAAGAGAAGGAAAATAGAACAAAAACAAGAGAAATAAACAAAAATGGTAATGAAAGTTGTACAAAATGAATGTTTTACCCAATTTGCACCGTCGCATTTTAAACCGAGTTTAAGTTAAGTTTGGTTTTGAGTGTGACAGAACAAGTGAAAATAGTCACAGTCTGAACTATACCTTAAACTTGGTTTAAAGTACTAGAGTAGTAGATTCGGTTATATTATCTAACAACTGTCAAATTATGGAATTTTTGAAAATTCTAGCCGCTGTGAGTAAAATAAAGGTCAGTTTTTGGAAATAATTGATTCCGGCGTCGGGACGCTCGTCGACGTCCGTTGGTGGTCGGATCGATTCGTTTTGGGGGGCGCCTCGACCGCCGGGCCTCAATATTTCAGTTCGGCCCCTGATTTTCGGAGTGGTGGGCAGGCACTAAGGGCTTCCATAAAGGGCGCTTTTACATTATTGATGACGGTGCACCGGGTTTTCCGCTTACGTAGCGCTTCCGAAGAGCATGAACCGGCCCTTTTATAGGGTTAGTTTAACTCATTTCCGTCACGGGCACGGACATATTGTAATTATGTGTCCAGCGGATTTTATTAGGAACCCATTCGAGTAAGGTACCATTAATTAAAATTCTATATAAAATGAAAGAGAAAATGTTAATGCGGTGACCACCGGCATGCATATTTAATCTGGGAGTAGTACCATTTAACTGAACTTTTTTTGCAGACTGTGATGTTTACGCTTCGCATGCTTCTCAGCTGCATATTTATCACAAATACGGGACTGGAAGAACAAGGGATCGCAAGCGATTTGGTGGACAATTTGGTGGATGACTTTGACAAGTACGCGGTCACGTGCTTCATTTGCGTCAACCAGTCGGACAATCTGATTTGTAATCAGTTTGCCATTGATCGTCCGTGTAAACCTGGTAAGGATATTTTTCAAAAAAAAAAAATCCTTTAAGTCGAAAATTGCTTGAAACAAATTTATATATTAACGGAAATTGAATTGAGCGGTAAATTTCATGACAAACGAAATTCAACCTTAATGGCATATGAATTTTCTTTGAATATCAGTAAAAATTCAATTTCAAACTCAAATTGTCTTTGTCTGACATAGTAAGGGGTCACGTGAGTGGTGTTGCCAGCTGTAAATTTAAATTGTCACCATCACGTGACGTACTTTTAAAATATCTAATTTTCCAACTGTTATTTACAGACTTTAAGTTTAAGCTTAAGACAAAGACTGTTGTTCACAAGTTTTAACTTAATTTTACAGTGTTGCCAGCTGCGAATTTAAATCATCACGATCACGTGACATGTTTATAGACTTTCAGCTTTCCCAACTGTTAAATTGTAATTTACAAGTTTTGCAAGGTTAAAGACGTTAGTTTTCGGGTCACGTGACAAGTTTCAATTTAATTTTACAGTGTTGCCAGCTGTAAATTTAAATTATCACAATTACTTGACGTGCTCTTACAATTTCAGATTTTCCAACTGTTTAAATGTAATTTAGAGACTTTTCAAAGCTAAAGCCGACATTTTCCAGGTCACGTGACTGCATTTGACAGACGTCAACTTAACTTTACAGTGGTGCCAGCCGCAAATTTAAATAGTCTCGATTACGTAACGTGCTTTTGCAATTTTAGCTTTTCCAACTGTTTCAGTGTAATTTACACAATTTTCAAGGTTCAATACGACATTTTTTAAGTCACGTGACTGTTGTTGTCAAGTTTCAACTTAATTTTACAGTGTTGCCAGCTGCGAATTTAAATTATCACGATCACGTGACATGTTTATAGACTTTCAGCTTTCCCAAATGTTAAATTGTAATTTACAAGTTTTGCAAGGTTAAAGACGTTAGTTTTCGGGTCACGTGACTGTTTTTGACAAGTTTCAATTTAATTTTACAGTGTTGCCAGCTGTAAATTTAAATTATCACAATTACTTGACGTGCTCTTACAATTTCAGGTTTTCCAACTGTTTAAATGTAATTTAGAGACTTTTCAAAGCTAAAGCCGACATTTTCCAGGTCACGTGACTGCATTTGACAGACGTCAACTTAACTTTACAGTGGTGCCAGCCGCAAATTTAAATAGTCTCGATTACGTAACGTGCTTTTGCAATTTTAGCTTTTCCAACTGTTTCAGTGTAATTTACACAATTTTCAAAGTTCAATACGACATTTTTTAAGTCACGTGACTGTTGTTGACAAGTTTTAACTTAATTTTACAGTGTTGCCAGCTGCGAATTTAAATCATCACGATCACGTGACATGTTTATAGACTTTCAGCTTTCCCAACTGTTAAATTGTAATTTACAAGTTTTGCAAGGTTAAAGACGTTAGTTTTCGGGTCACGTGACAAGTTTCAATTTAATTTTACAGTGTTGCCAGCTGTAAATTTAAATTATCACAATTACTTGACGTGCTCTTACAATTTCAGGTTTTCCAACTGTTTAAATGTAATTTAGAGACTTTTCAAAGCTAAAGCCGACATTTTCCAGGTCACGTGACTGCATTTGACAGACGTCAACTTAACTTTACAGTGGTGCCAGCCGCAAATTTAAATAGTCTCGATTACGTAACGTGCTTTTGCAATTTTAGCTTTTCCAACTGTTTCAGTGTAATTTACACAATTTTCAAGGTTCAATACGACATTTTTTAAGTCACTGTTGTTGTCAAGTTTCAACTTAATTTTACAGTGTTGCCAACTCCAAATTTAAATTATCACGATCGCGTGACGTGCTTTTACATTAACAGCTTTCTCTGCTATTTAAATATTATTTACAGATTTTTCAAGGACAAAGACTTGACAGGTGTCAATTTAACTTTACAGAGTTGCCAGCTACAAATTTAAAGTGTGACGTGTTTTTACATTTTCTGACTGTTGTGACAGTTGTCATCTTATCTTTACAATGTTGCCAGCTATAAAAAAATTATTATCACAATCACGTGAGGTGTTGTTACAATTTGAGCTTTCCCAACTGCTTAAATCTATTTTACAAACTTTTTAAGGTTAAAGACAAGATTTTCCGGGTCACGTGACTTGTTGTTGACAAGTGCGGAAAAATGATGTCAGTCTCAGTTTGCAAAGATGATTTAAAGTGCATTCTTAATTATGAACAAATTCAATATTACCTTTTGTTTTTAATTTTTTATTTTACTTAAATAAACAACATTTTCTTAACCTCTTAACAACCAATTGTCAACTGTCACGTCTTTTTTGACGTCACACACTGTCACAAATCACGTAATGCAACCCGCGTTACCTCTGTATGTATGGCGGGCTGCATACCCTGTCGCAAACAATATACAGTTAATTTTTTTTCTGCAAAGACCAAAAAATGGAAGAAGAAAAGTAAGTTTTAGTACTTTCGGTGCAGGAAAGATCACTTTTGCGCACACAAGTATAATGTCAAAATAGATGAGTTTTGCTTGGCATCAAAACTGATGGTTACACTAGTTTTTCTTAATTTTTTGATTGATTTTCAAACAAATTTTAACCTTACGTCTTGCCCTTTTTAATTATTTTACCTGGTCTCCTTTGATAGGCCGCCACCAGTCACGTGACCGTATGAGAACTCAATTTAAAGTTTAAAATAAACCAAGTGTCAGGATTATGTGCTTGGAATTGCAACAGGAATTGAGCTTGCAGAGCCAAAATTTAAATTAAATTCAACTTATAGAAAACTGTAGTTAGTGAAAAAGCCACGTGACCAAATATTTATAATAGAGAAGTTAAAACCATACAAGAATCACTTAGCTGATTGTATAACGTTTTTCCAAACTTCTAAAACCAATAAAGGTAAATTTCGCATCCGATCAATCGCACCTCTTACGGCATATTACATTAGTACCACAATACGTTCCAAAGCAAAATAGACCTTATTTATACAACTTTGTTTTTTCAGGTGAGACATTTTGCCATACTCTGCACATAATGGACGCAAAAGGTACCAGCGTGCTGGTAAACAAAAAATGTACCACCGAGAAAGAGTGCCAAAGAAACAAAGTGGGATGCGTCGATATCGACGCCCAAACAGTAGTATTGGCCACAAAATAGCCCCAAAAAATAGCAAATTTCACCGATTTGAATTTCAGATATGCATATCCTGTTGCGATCAGGATTATTGCAACGCGAACGTACCAATCAACAGCACGACAGCCGTTTACGATGATAAGATCACCAAGATGCGAATGTTGGCGAAAAATCTGTTTCGAGAACGCGAAAAGGCCTTAACGACTTTGGCGAAACAGGATCGAAGTCCCGGGACAACGAGACAACGGGATTTGTTTACGATTATTCTGATGATAACTTGGAATTTGATCTATTTGTGATAATTTAGCGCTGATGATGAATTATTGCTTTTTTGGGATAAATGGCGATGATTCGTACATAGAGCAATGTGTCCTCTAGATTCTAGATGAAATTATGTATACACAACACACGCGACTTTGTCTATTTTTACATTTTTTATTACTTCACCTCGAAGTTTTCAACGGCTCTGTAATTATAAAAGTGTACAACACACTTTGTAGTACAACAGTCTCTGTAAGATATTTTTATTGACTATAATAATTAAAAAAAATATTGAACTGTATTAGTTTCAATTACTTCTAGTGGCCACCACTCAGTCCAGATTTCACGCTCATTGATTAAACTTTAGTGAGTTTTACACCAAAAGTTATTTTAGCCAAGTTTACAAATAAATTCATGAACTTCTTCTTTCTAGTGTCTTCATTTATTTAGAACAAAGATTCATTTGGGTCCATTTTGGCGTCAAACTATTTTCAGTTCTTATATGGCAAAACCCATTAAGATTCCAACTGTTTAAAAATGTAATTTACAGAGTTTTTGAGGTTAAAAACGACAATTTCCGGGTCACGTGACTGTTTTTGACTGCTGTCACCTTAACTTTACAGGGTTGCCAGCTGCAAATTTAAATTTCCAGTGTCACACGACATGTGCTGTTACGATTTCAGGTTTCCCAACTGTTTAAATGTAATTTACAGACTTTTTGAGCTTAAAGACGACAATTTCCCGGTCACGTGACTGTTTTTGACTGCTGTCAACTTCTTTACAGTGTTTCCAGCTGTAAATTTAAATTTCCAGTATCACACAACATGTGCTGTTACGATTTCAGGTTTCCCAACTGTTTAAATGTAATTTACAGACTTTTCAAGGTTAAAGACGACAATTTCCGGGTCACGTGACTGTTTTTGACTGCTGTCAACTTAACTTTACAGGGTTGCCAGCTGCAAATTTAAATTTCCAGTATCACGACATGTGCTGTTACGATTTCAGGTTTCCCAACTGTTTAAATGTAATTTACAGACTTTTCAAGGTTAAAGACGACAATTTCCGGGTCACGTGACTGTTTTTGACTGCTGTCAACTTAACTTTACAGGGTTGCCAGCTGCAAATTTAAATTTCCAGTATCACGACATGTGCTGTTACGATTTCAGGTTTCCCAACTGTTTAAATGTAATTTACAGACTTTTTGAGGTTAAAGACGACAATTTCCCGGTCACGTGACTGTTTTTGACTGCTGTCAACTTAACTTTACAGGGTTGCCAGCTGCAAATTTAAATTTCCAGTATCACGACATGTGCTGTTACGATTTCAGGTTTCCCAACTGTTTAAATGTAATTTACAGACTTTTGAAAGTTAAAGACGACAATTTCCGGGTCACGTGACTGTTTTTGACTGCTGTCAACTTAACTTTACAGGGTTGCCAGCTGCAAATTTAAATTTCCAGTATCACGACATGTGCTGTTACGATTTCAGGTTTCCCAACTGTTTAAATGTAATTTACAGACTTTTGAAAGTTAAAAACGACAATTTCCGGGTCACGTGACTGTTTTTGACTGCTGTCAACTTAACTTTACAGGGTTGCCAGCTGCAAATTTAAATTTCCAGTATCACACGACATGTGCTGTTACGATTTCAGGTTTCCCAACTGTTTAAATGTAATTTACAGACTTTTGAAAGTTAAAGACGACAATTTCCGGGTCACGTGACTGTTTTTGACTGCTGTCAACTTAACTTTACAGGGTTGCCAGCTGCAAATTTAAATTTCCAGTATCACACGACATGTGCTGTTACGATTTCAGGTTTCCCAACTGTTTAAATGTAATTTACAGACTTTTGAAGTTAAAGACGACAATTTCCGGGTCACGTGACTGTTTTTGAATGCTGTCAACTTAACTTTACAGGGTTGCCAGCTGCAAATTTAAATTTCCAGTATCACACGACATGTGCTGTTACGATTTCAGGTTTCCCTACTGTTTAAATGTAATTTGCAGACTTTTCAAAGTTAAAGACGACAATTTTAGCTTTCCAACAAAGACTAAACTAAACTAAAAACTAAAATAAACTTTTAACAAAGACTAAAAAAACGAAAAATTGAATTTCTGTTGTAATTGGAAATTTCTCACTGGTAGGCAAGATAACATCATAATTAATTTGCATCAAAACAAAATCCTTGTCTAAACTAACAAATCCTAAAATTAAGATCTCGTATAACGAAAGCTGCGGTAAGTTTTATGATACGCTTCAAAATTTACGGGACTCGATTGTTTATTTGTTCGCGTCAAAACCAAAAATAATGTTTAAATTCGCTGAGGTTTACCTTATGCCCCCATCTAAAAGCCGATTTCAAAACCAACCTCGTATTAGACTAGATTTTACTCTAAATAATAACTTTTGCAAGGTCTTTTTAAACAAATTTGCTTTTATATTTAAGCTTATTTACATTCATGTTCATTAAACGACAAGTTTCATCAAAGACTTTAATGAAAACATTTTCAGTTTCAACAAATCACATCTTTTGAAGTTCGAATCAAAAAAACCTTGTACACATTACTAAAAAAGTGAGTGAGTTCGGTCCTGAATATTTTTTTAGAAGTTATGTTAATTAGTACCAATTTTGTTTACCATCTTTTTCAATTCTTATGTCAAATCCGACTAAAACACTATTTTTTAAAAGCAAACTTGGACCTTAACAACACTTTTACAATTTTCTTTGTACAGTTGCCTGTAAGGTAATTATTTACATGTCCATAGAAGTCAGTTTTCTTTACCAATAATGCCAATTGTTAGGTTTAATCTCATTATAGTGATGCGAGTTTCAAGCGAAATTGAACCTTGACTCAGCCAAAAAGTCAAACTTTTTTTAAATACCCTGTACAGTAATACGTTTTTAGCCATTTAGAAATAAGAATATAATTTTTCACAGTTCTAGAAAAGCTAGAAAAAAAATAAATATCATAACGTCGAAATTCGCTTGAAACCACTCAAGAAGTTATAGTGGCAATTTGCATTTAGTACTAACGTTGGTGCTACGCAAAAATTAACCTTACTGACTTTTTTTTAGAGCAATGTTGTCAGCTTTTTTTAATCTTGAGAATATTGATAGATCAATCAAATTTGCTTGTTTAACACCTTTACAACACTTTGTGTATACTGAGAGATTGAGTCGTTTAGCGCGATCCTAAAATAGGTCCAAAATTGCCTATTCTCTCGCGTTTTAAGTTCATTCGCTTTTAGTTTAACTTGGGGCTTCATTAGGATTAGATTAGCTCCGATTCAGACCCGGATCGAAAATAGAATATTATTACACGGTGATGTGATTAAATCCACAAAAATTTTGGAAATGAATTGTGTGTCCAGATTAACTAGGAAATAACAAAAGTGTGTTAGTTTTATGCATGAAAGGCGGATGGAGGCGAACTGAATCAGGAGGACACGAATTCTTCTTAGAATACGGTATAAATTAATTAATTAACATTAACATTTAATTAATCAACAAATCAATTAAATTATTGAATTAAATTTCAGAAAAAATCCACGTAATGGGATGTGTCGAGTTTGCAGCAGCAGTGGGTAGCGTCCTGTTGCTCCTAGTCACGTTACCATTTTCCCTCTTTTGGTGCTTTAAGGTAAAAGAAAAACAAACCTAACCAAATAGTACACTGAGTGATAGTAGAAACACAATTTGTCTGAAATTAAGGTCGAATTTAGTTTAAAAAAAATTAAGAAACTAACGTGATTCACTACTACAGTAGGAATTATTGACACGCAAAATTGAACTTTATTCACTAATTTTTTAGGACAAATTGGTTGGTTAATGCTCCTTTTGTTGAGTTAAGCAACCTTTTGTGAAGTTTGGCATGTAGATTATGGGACACCCTGTAGTGTTTTAATTTTTTTAGGTTGTTCAGGAATACGAACGAGCTGTTATTTTTCGTCTTGGGCGGCTTAGAACGGGCGGAGCCCGAGGTCCGGGCATTTTTTTTATTCTACCCTGTATAGACAGTTATTGCAAGGTCGATTTGAGAACTGTCTCTTTTGACGTACCACCCCAAGAAGTAAGCACAATTTGTAAGCAGCATTTGTGTAAATCTCACTACAATGGGTGGTTTATGATTGATCAATACTAGTGATGGGCAAATTGTCGGTAAATATTTTATCAGGAAAATTTGACCGGTAAATTACCAGTAAATTACAAATACTGTGTTTCTGGCAGTTCAAATTTTGACACTGTTTTTCTCCCTGACTGTACCAAATTTTGTAGTGTTTTTCCATGTTGTTAGATAGGAAATTTAATGAGGATTCCAAAAATGTGCTTAAAACAATCATTTTCTTACACGAAACGGGTTTTAGAGGTGTTTTTGTCCCTGACTATCCTTAAACTTTAAACTACAACTTCAACTGATTTAAATATTTGTTGCACTAAAGAAGTCGAAAACGGTTCCAAAAAAATTCCAAGAAACCAAAAATGTTTCTAGTCAAACTCCTTAACCCAACACCGTAAGTTTGCAGGACCGTTTTTGCTTCCAGTATACAGGGTGTACAAGAAAAGTAGGGTGGTTCACTATTTTTGTCACCCTGTACGCAATTTTGAAGATAGAATTTTGTACTATACACCACTGGAAAGAGGAGCTCAAAACGGTTCTTTGAAGTGGTTGAACCATCCTGAACTCCCAAAAATAACTGAGTTACAGGGTGTTCAAATTGCAAACCACAACTGATTTGAAAATTTGTTGTATCAAACCAGTTTCTGCTAAATAACTCGAAAACGGTGAAAGATACGAAAAATTTGCAAGAAGCCACAAATGTTCCTAATCAACCCCTTAACTCAACATCATAAGTTTGCAGAACCGTATTTTCGCTTCCAGTATACAGCGTGTGCATGAAAAGTGTGGTGATTAACTGTTTTTGGTCACCCTGTACGCAATTTTTCAGGTAGAATTTTTTGCTCAACACCGTTGGAAAAAGGAGCTCAAGATGGTTAATTTGAGTGGTTCAATCTCCCTGAACTCCCAAAAATAACCGACTTACAGGGTGCTCAAATTTCAAACCACAATTTTAACTGATTTGAAAATTTGTTGCATCAAACCAGTTTATGCTAAATAATTCAGAAACGATGAAAGTTACGAAAAATTGGAAAAAGAGCAAAAATATTCGCAAAAAACTGCTAAACTCATCCCTGAAAATTTCACAGTCCGTTAGTGTCGCTACTATACAGGGGGTGCATAAAAAGTGTAGTGATTCAGATTTATGACTTTTCAAATTAATGACAGCTATAACAGGAAAATGATATCTTTCAAGCAAATTTCAATTAGATCAACATTTTTATTAGTCAAATTGGAATTTTCCGGTAAAATTGGTAAATTTTTACACTGAATTTTACTTTACCTTACCGGTAAATTTACGCCCATCACTAATCAAAACAAACTTGTTGCTTTTTCTTGACTTAAGCAATAAACAGTGCTGCGATTTACGCAAATACTGCACATGTGTACTTGCTAACCTGTCATTATTTGACAGGCATTAACTAAAGATTCGGTGACTGTAACAGTGGACGCTGTCGTATATTACCGAATCGAAGATCCACTAAACGCAGTCGTCAAAGTAACTAATTACAGGTGAGTAATCTAAATACCAGGTCAGAACAAAACATTTTGTGGTTTTACATAGCAATTCGACGCGACTTTTGGCCATGACCACCCTCAGAAACATTTTGGGAACCAGAAACTTAGCGGAAGTTCTATCGGACCGTGAGGCAATTTCCCACGCCATGCAGACCTCACTGGACGTTGCCACTGCTCCTTGGGGTGTTAAGGTGGAAAGAGTGGAAATGTGAGGTTAATTCCCTCACCAAATACATGCTTTCTTTAATTCCTTGAACTTATTGTAGTAAAGACGTAAGTTTGCCTCAGCAACTCCAAAGAGCAATGGCTGCCGAAGCGGAAGCGTCCAGAGAAGCCAGAGCTAAGGTCATAGCAGCTGAAGGAGAAATGAAGGCTTCCAGAGCCTTAAAAGACGCCTCAGATGTGATTAATCAAAGCCCTGTAGCTTTACAGGTCAGTTTAATTATATAACAACCAAAAACTGGTTACTTACAGTTGTAAATTTCAGCTGAGGTACCTTCAGACGCTTAACAACATTTCAGCGGAAAAGAACTCAACCATAGTGTTTCCACTACCAATTGATCTTATCAGTTACTTTGTTAACGTTAAAGCATCATCAGGGTCTTCCGTAGCTTCTCATCAAGTTGTATGAACCAATTTCTACCTTAAATAAATACATAATATACAGAGAGAGTTGTATAAGTTTGTTAAGATTATTTATTTAATTGTTCTACTCTGTAGGTATACTCGTGTTGGAACCTTAAAATAGTTCTAACATCTAATTTGGTTATTAGACAGAATTAGATATAGATGAATCTACTGACCTACTTCCAAAAGACCAAAAATCAGAATGGAATTTTAAACAAAATGGTAAACTGATCTCTACTATACAACTTTTATAATAATTTATTCAACATCTCTATACAGGGTGTTTTTATATAAATTCGATTTTCGAATGAAAGAGGATCTTTGACTTTAAAAGATTGTAAGTTTACATAAACCTGATGCAAACTCTTCCAGATCACCTGGTATACAAACTTCTATCTCAACTTTTGGTGCCTTAAAGCCAAACTGTTGCACGTCACTGGCCTTTTCACTTTACTAACGTAACTACTCAAAGTATTTAAGGTTCGGTCATCCAACAACAACTCAATTTTGGACTTGCTGCCACCCAAATGGATAGACCTCGAAGTGAGTGAACTTTTGCCAGCTTCACTCACATTTTTTATTCTGGAATATTCTGGACGTTCTCTGGAACATTTTAGAGAAACTTTGGCTAAGTTTTAGAGAAGAGTTAAGTAGAGCTTACGCAGTAAATAGTTTCGAACCAACATCCAGACTGGATCCTTCCATTGCTTTACCGCAAATTTTACACAAACTACGACCCAAAACATCTTTTTCTACACATTCCAAAAGTTGTCTCGAGTTTAGCTTGAACTGGTGTATGCAAGTGTGTGGTTCAGCTTTAGTTTTGTCGCCTACAATTCGGGTTTTTGATTCTGAACTGTTTTGAATATGGGTTTTGATGACCCAAAACAGTTCAGAATCATGAACCTGAAGACTCAGATCTTTTCTATATGTGTACTTACCAATAATTTCCTGATATTTGGCAATATGGTGAGTGTCAAAATAGTGTTCCCTCCGGAAATCTGGCACTGACCATTCCGAATAAACTGGATATTCGTCAGTGGGCAGATCATCAGAAATGCGAGTTCTGTCATCGATTGTAACGTAATTTGTAGTTGAAGTGGCTGATTGGAAGTCTCTAGGTTCTTTTCAAGTTTAATTACTACTAAATTACTCAAAAAATACGTTGTAACTCACCTAGAAGCGTAACTGCATCCCCACTTCCTTTTTCTAGAGTTACTGTACGTTTATCCTGTGATTTCCGGTAATTTTCATATGACACTCTTTGGTCACTGTACTGAAGTCCTGTGCTAAAATCTGTTACCGTATTTTGAGTACAAACACAGCCAGTCAGGGATTTTTTCTCTACAACTTTGTCGTTAAGCTCTTCAGCTGTACAATTGACACTAATACAAGATTTAGGGCGGTGGAACAGTTTAGGTTTGGGCAGTTTCTTGCCCTTACACCTGCAGTAACAGTTGTTACCCTCAAAGAAGCTTTTCTGCTTAAATGCAGGGGAAGAATCCAATTTGTCAGGTTGTAACAGAGCTTTTACGTTGGCCGAGTCGTTCCTTAAACACCACTTACCTGAAGGTAAGGTTTTTTTGGGGGTTGGACTGGAAAAACATTAGAAAGGTCACTAGATGACTTACCAGACATGTAAAATCTTACCAAGGGCATATAATTACTGGAACTTGAGACATTTTGCTATGTTTCTGTTTGGTTGATGTATCAAAGTCAATAAAAGGACATAACTACTGGTTGTGTTTGTGTTTTGGCACTTCAAACGAACAATACAAACATAAAGCAGTGCAGTTTTATGTCAAAGAAATTGATTAATTTATTCACAAAGCAGCTTTAAGAACAAATCAGTGTGAAGCAAAATGGAAATCTGTCAACTTTTTTAAAACGATTTGTAACAATTATAGTAAGTTTTGCGCTTGGACTATAACTACGTCAACGACATATTAACATCCTACCACTGACCAAGTTGCCAAGGTAGCAAAGAAAGCTGCTTTTGGTGCGGTTTGGTACAGACGAATTAGATAAGTGGGCAGTACCAGCAGTACCGTACCATTTTCATTGTTGGGTACCTGCTTAAACGCGATCTAATTCAAGTGTCTTTGTTTTGTGGCGTTTTACCAACATCCGGTAAGTACCTTAAAACACTCACTTGGTGCAAAAACTTGTGCAGAATATGTGTTTATGTGGGCGTATAACTGTATAAATCATCACATATTTGTGTATATTTTAAATAAAAAAGTGCTTAATTAGCTGTCTTATAATTGCAATTATTAGTAGAAAGTGGCTTAAATGTTAACAGAAAAGAGAACGGGACAAAAGATTATAGACAAAGTGACGAGGTCAATGCACATGTGTGCATTAATAATAGTCAATTACTTCATCTTTGCTGAAACCTTGCTATTTCTAGGTCACTCTGTATAAATCGGTGATGATGTACACAGTTTGGTGACTAAACTAACATACAGTTAGTAGTGCTCATGGTTTGGGATTGGTCAAGAAAAAGCAGCACTTCTGGACCAATCATGTGACAGAGCATTTGCTCTTCTTACTCTAATTTATTTTGCAGAACTGAAATGAATCTAGCGAGTGTTCTTCTCGTTCTATCCACAATCCTGGCTGTTG
Source organism: Ips nitidus (assembly GCA_018691245.2). Taxonomy (NCBI): domain Eukaryota; kingdom Metazoa; phylum Arthropoda; class Insecta; order Coleoptera; family Curculionidae; genus Ips; species Ips nitidus. The sequence goes on from CM042789.1 coordinate 220,321, forward strand.
CCCTTGGAGTCAAAGATATGATGAGGAAAAGTATCGTTTTTGACAAAAACACTCCAGACGTGTTCTATTGTCCTATCCACAAACCCACTGGACTTGATAAGCTTATAGTCAAGTAATTTGACTGATATTTAAGACTTTGGTGAATTTAACTTAAACTTTCCCAGGGCTAAGCCTTTGAAAAAGCTGTGCGAATTCGAAGGAGGCCCAATCCCCGAAGACTACAAAAGCGACTGCTACCAGGATGTGGACGAAAGCAGCTACGCTTGCAAGGAAAAGTACCGGATAATGGTAAAGTTACCTCACTAATTTAACTCACGCTAAACACACTCATCACCCTCATCTATATGCTGTTTATGTCGCTTTATGGTTTTCTTTCCTACAACTCCTCTTATACTGAAACTCTCTTTATACTCAACTATATTAGTAGAGTGTGGTCTTTCTCTCTATCATTCCTGTTTCAATTTCTCTCTTGGAATTCACCAGATCGAGCAGAACAAATAATCTGACAAGGTCTCCTTGTTATTTTGTTACAGAAACGACTTAAGAAACCTTCCAAGGATGACTAAAATGCGACCCCAACACATATAAAAACACACAACTAATCTGATAATTATGGTTTTAATCATGTATCACCCTTTTAACAAATTTGACACATATTTGTATAATCGCTTTTTGTTATTTTTAGTGTAATTTTGTATAGGTGATATGTATAATTATATAAAGGGTGAGGGGATTGGGGGGTAACCACAAATCAGTTTGCTTCAAGTTACCGCAGGTTTGGAAGGGTTTATAATAATTACACCCTATAATATGTACAGTCTAACTGCAATAAATTATACACGCATCTAACAGTACTAATTGACAAAATGTTGTTTTATTTTTTTTTGTGTTTGCCGTAGTCTTTTAGTTGATTTTTAATGAAAAGTTATCAGATATAGTTGAAAGTGTGTACAAACTGAATATAAATCAAAAAAAAGGTAAGAAAATGCACTTGTGCTAAAACTGACTGACAATTTTTATTGTATAGTGATTCAACTGTAATAAAGAAATGAAATTTCAGATGAGGATGAGTCCCCCAGGTACTGAAGAACCCACAATGAGCCCCAAGGAAATGAAGCAAATGAAACGATTAGCTCGGTTTCTCGACGTCGACAAGGAGTACTACGAAATGAAATTGGAGAAAAAAGCCTCCAAACCAAGACGAAGGCTTAGCAACCGACTTGGTTGATTTATTTCTTCACTAACTACTAAACAACTAAAAAAACTACAGTCCTCATTAATTATATTTTATTAAACTGTTAATTATTACTGAACAGACTGATCCAGTGCTTGCTTGTGTACATATGTGTGTACAGGTTTTGTTTTTATTAATATATTTTTTACCTAAACTGAAAAATCGTTGTTTTAATAGCGGTTATTATATGAAAAAAGTTTGATTTATTTGAATTAATTGATTTCAGCCAATCAGTTACACAATCCACTTCCAAAATCATAATCAATGAATTCATTTTATTTTTTATGTCTGTCTTGTTCTGTTGCATTACAACGTAGTACGAGTGAGAGAGACAACTGGCTCTGTCATCTTGCAGTTACACACAAAACCTAACTTTATAAGTCATAACCTCAATCCTTGTTGTTCACAACTCGCACAAGTGAACCATTACAAGAAGGGTCTTAACAGGTAAATTAATTATTCTAAGACCACGTGAAGGGTAGCAAGTTACCACATACACTCTAATTCGTTGTAAACTCAATATTGGGGCCTTCAACGAGTTAAGGAATGGCGGTTATTATGCCCAGCATGGACAGTCAACACTCCGGGAGCGAAGCTAAAAAAAGCAAAAAAGCTTCTCTTTTAATGGCCCAAGATGTGAAATACAGCCGAAAGTTATCAGACAACGACGAGAAAACCCGTAAAAGAGCTCTGAAGTATCTGAAAAAGTATCTGGAACAACGGTCACAATCAAACAGTAAGTAGACATAACCTCAATTTTTGCTTCAACAAATTTTTCTCATCAATTGATTTAACACTCCTTATGCAGCTCTTAAATAGTTAGTTTTACATTTTCAGCCCTGGAAGAGGAGAACATAAAAGTGTTATGGCAGGGTCTTTTTTATTCAATGTGGATGTCAGATAAGTTGCTCATTCAAGAGGACTGTGCTGAAAGCATATCACAACTGATCCACTGTTTGCAGTTTCAACAGGCTATGTTGTTTTTTAAAATTGGTTTAGTTACTTTGCAAACTGAATGGATTGGTGTGGATCAGTTAAGGCTTGACAAATTTTTAATGGTCAGTATTAAAATTTTTTTTTGGAATTTCTTATAGCCCTGTCAAGGAAAGGTATAGAGGAAAATGCTTAACCTCTTAAATTTTTGATTTTGTGGTAATAATAAAACTGACTGAAATTGTGCATCATTGTATTTTAACTGGCATTCTTTAATTTTTGATGGTATTATCACAGTTTCAGTAAAGTATGGTTTGTTTATGGAAAAAATACAGTATGTCTCTGGATTTGAAGGTCAATTTACTGATTACACAGCAAATTTCAGTGCCATAACCTCTAGATTTCAAAAATACTGACTGAAATTGTGTTTCATTGTATTTTAACTGATATTCTATAATTTTTGATAGTAATAATCACAGTTTCAGTAAAGTATGGTTTGTTTATGAGAAAACATAATATGTCTTTCATTTTAAGGTTAGTTTACTGATTACACAGCAAATTTCAGGTCTGTAACCTCCAGATTTTGAAAATACTGTTTTATTGCATTTCTGTCTTTTCTTCATTTTCAAACAAAGTTATAAAGTCAAAAATTGTGTTCCAAGCAATCAACTAGTTTTTTCTCAGTTGATACACAATACAGTTACAGACCATAAAACTAATTCTAGCATTTTTAAAATCATTTTCTAGCTGGTCAGAAGATTGTTGAGACAAGCCTTTGTGGTATTAAAGGGCAAAAATTTCAAAAAAAAGTTCAACCAAGTATTTGGCCAAGTTTTGGAAGAGACCATTTTGGCCACAACCACAAATTGTTTAGGACTTTTTATGCATTTCACTGAAATTTACTTGGAGGAATTGGCAAAGGTTTGGTACCTAAAAATGATGAATTATAATGTTTCAATTTGGAAGGTTTTTTAGATTTCTGATGGTAAACTGCATTCCACTAGAACTATAGACTTTCTAAGACCTTATGTACATAAACTGGCTTTTGCCACTGACAACCGTATTGTAAATTGGGTAAATAAGTTTATTTTCACTCACTTGATGAAACAGCACAAGCTGGGCATTGAGTACCAGGAAAAATATTTAGTGTGGAAACAGGTGAGATAAATTAAGACCTAAAATGATATCAGGTTACAGTTTTTATAACTCCACAGCAATCATTTGCTGGATCAATCAATCAAGTGCAAAAAATAGTTTTGAATGACGAGGAAGAGAATTCTGAAGAAGATTTACCCAGTATGGACAAACCTTTAGATCCTAGAGCTGGCAGAGTGGATGTTGAGCTGTCTCAAATCTTGTTTGATGCCAAAGAACTGTCTGAAGTGTTTGATTCACTTAAAACTGACCCTAAAACCACAAAAAACACTAGAAACCACTTGAGAATCTGGTCGGAAAAGTAAGAGGCACTAGACAGTTTAAACAATATCATAAATGTAATTTCTGTGTTTTTGCCCAGATTCCTAAAGCTTCACAATGGCGTCTATCCTTTAGGAGTGAAAAAACTGTTTGGTAACAAGAAGAATGACGTGGATATGAAGGTTACTAAAGCAGCAAAACGACTAATAAAATTTGAGGAGAAGTTATTGGACAAAGGACCAAAAAAGGGGAAAAAAAGACCGAGGGAGGAGGACTTGGAGGAAGTTGTAGAGGAAGAGGAACCAGTGAGTGAAGAGGATGAAGAAGACTTTTTCTATGTCGAACCGGGTACATTATACTTGACAAGTCCGACAAAAAAGCAGAAAAAAGGTTAGTAATTTCAGGTTTTGACAACACATTTTCATATTGTTAACTTTGCAGGTTCTGATGAAGTTAGCGGTTTCCTCGTAGAGACAATTGTAAAAGACGTCCCAATCACGCAGTCAAACCAGCGCCGAAAAAATGACAAAGCATTGTCTAAGTTGCGCGGCAAAGCTCGGGTAGGTAAGACTAAATTCCCGCAAAACCGCTTAAAAACAACTAAAAAAAGCAATTTTGGGTCTTAGACTAGTCTGCAGCAATCGACGCCCAAAGAAATAACTGTACAAACAACACCAAAACAATCACCTGCCAAAAAAGTGGTGATCAACACCAAACTGAACGTTTCTCAGGATGTTGACGATCACATTAGAACGGTTATGTCTTCGCCTCAAGTTCCTTGGGACAGTAGCAAAAAACCAGGAAAACCAGTACTAAAAACTCCCCTCAAACCTAGTTTTATTAATCCGTTTTATAAGTTGAAAATGTTTTGACCAGGTTTGATTATATGTGTACATAGGGCTGAACTGATTAAAACTGTTTTTTTGTACATTATGGTTAGTTTTATTAACAAAGACATTAATATGGTATTCTATCTGCCCCTATTCTATCAAAATTTGTGCCAAGATGATACGTCACATTATAAACGGCATTTAACACATCTTTTACCCCACCAAAATTTGAGCCAATTATGTAGGCAATGTTGCCGGCTTGTGCAACTACGCTGACAAGTAATACACAGTTATAAGAGACGAAATTAGTCTATGGCGAAAGTCTTACTGTAAAAAACTTTCGTGTGTATTTTTTCAACACATTTGTTCTGCATATTAATATATACGAGTATTTTAAAATTTACATTGTAAAATATGATTTGGCCCCATAAACTGCAAAAACGTTGTAAGAAACGTGGCAACGGCGCAGAACACGGCTATACAAAGCTGGCCAATGGGGAAGCTCCTAGCTGGTGGTAGTATTTCTAGTAAATTGCGGCCATATTGAAAGTGCTTTGTTGTGATTTGCATTTTAATGGTGTGACCACGTGTTTCCAAATAGTTTGTAAAAATTTCTCAAATTTTCTAAGAAATTAATGCCTTTGTTTATTACCTCCTATACACTTTAATGAATAATAAATGAACAGACAAATAAATGATACAAAATAAAACTGTTACCTTTAATACTCAACACAAGAACATTATTTAACTAGAAAAAAACTCAAGGAAATAAGAAATTTGGGTACTACTAGCAGGTGTTATATCCGGTTACATCCAGTTGTACTTCATTTGCAGCAGGCTGAGAAGTAGCAGAGGTAGTTTGGTCTTCAGCTGGCTTATTTGCATTTTGCTCTTGGGCTGCTGAGTGAAAACCATTAAAAACACCTCAAAATCTATATTAATAGAAATTTACCTGGAAGAGTGACATAATCACAATCACCTTCATCACAATCTTCCTCTCCTGATGAACAATCCACATTGTAGGGGTAGGGAGGTGGATTAGTTTCAATAGAATTAGCATTTTCAAGGAATTCCTCATAACTCGTATTCACGGTATCACGGATTGTTCTGATTGCCCTTCGAAACAACTGCGGGATTTCTCCAACCTCCACAGTACCCGTCTCCATTGTATAGTTATCATCATCAGTGTTATTAGCATCATTTTCAGATTCTGTACTGTTGCCAGCGAAAATGTCATCTTCACTGTCACTTTCTGGTGGACCAAACCTTATTGCTTCAGGCTAGAAATGTGACGTTTCATTTTATTGATAACAAACTTAGTTGAAGTCAGTTTAACTTCAAAAATCTGAAGCAGGTTTGATATCAAAAAATTTTAGTTTAAAGTCTTTGAACAGTAACAATTTGGGGCTCAGACTGTGCCTTTTTTGATCTGTAGTATCACAGTTAAAACCAAACTAAACTTGAGCTTGGCTTAAAATACTAACTAATTTCTAAAGTATACACTAGATAAAGAGAGATGGGATGAGGAGATGGAAAATTTAGGAATTTTAGGAGAGTTTAAGAAAATGATAAAGAAAAGACTGATAAATGTTCATCAAAAGCAACAATTCAATAATGGAGCCAAATTTGATACTTCTGAGGATAAGGACCACTTTTATACTTTGCTTGCATCACATGACAGCTCTCATAACTGGCAAAACTCATATCAAAGTGTCTGTTAATGACACAACTGTCAAATTTCACTATATGGAGCTATAAATAAATCTTGCAAGGCGATTTAGCAAAGAACCACAAATAGGCTGGACATTACAGTTGTATGTTAGGGTGAATGAGTTTTGACAGCTGTCAGGTGATGTAAGAAACATTAAGAAAGTCACTTGCCTCACAAATGTCAAATATGTGACTTTATCAAAGTGTAAATATAACGTACAATTGTTTTACATTTGATAGTTTCATCTCACTACTAACTGACTTTTAATAGTTATAACAAGTGTCATCTGACTATAAGCCACTCTGTAGAGTGTCATAAATGTCAAATTGTTTGTTTTAAACTATCATTTTAACTCACAACAGACTTACAAATACCTATTTGTGGTATGATTCATCAGAAACTCTAACTGTGGACTGTTTAATGAGTTTTGACAGCTGTCAGGTGATTATAACACTGTCATTAAACGTCATAGCTAGTTCAGTTCATCAATGTGGCCCACATTTTCCAACCACACAAATTGAAAGGTTTTTGAAGTAACCAAAATGACTGAATCAAGAATTTGGCAACATTGATTTGAATGTGAAACAGGTATTTTATGGAAAAAAACAATTTGTTTGCTCTGTGAAGGTTTGGCAAGTAAAACCTAAATAAATAACTCAAATATAAAAAGTTATGTCCTGATTTGTTTCAAAATGGAATTAAGCAAACAATGGCAGTTGCTCAGACTGAATTTGATTCATTTGTTTGTTATCAACTGTCTGATTTGTCCCCACACTGTAAATGACCATATTGAATGGAATTCCTTGACAAATTACAAATTATTCAATAATTGTGAATTTTGTCTGTCACTGTTTTAATAAAAACTGTTCATATTGACTGATTTAAATCCTTAACAACTATAAGCAAATACCATTACTTACATCATAATCAAGTAAATCCAATATGCTATCATCATCATCCTCCTCAAAATCATCCCCCAAAGGGTTTCCGGTAAATTGTCTCATTTTATGATAACAAATTGGCCAAATCTTCAGTGTCTGTTTGTGCGAGTTTTCTGGACCGTTTCGATTTGGGGATCTTAAAAGCCCTGACTATAATGTGTTTGCCTTCAATTTGGATGTGTTTCAATGCTGCTTTGACTTGGGCTTGGTCTTCTTTAGTATTGAATTCGACAGTACACCAACGGCGGGATTTCTGCAAAGGGTGGGACGCCCATAAAAATTTGTTGTTTTGTTCTGTATGGAAAAAAACTTACCTGACGAGGTAAATGGACAACGGAAATTTTCGGGTGTAGGCTGAGGATTTGATGCTGGTCTGCGATTCTGATGGGTAAACGCAGGTACAGTCTGATTCCTTTATCGGATTTGCGGCTAGCTCTACATATCAACAGTGTAATTGGGGAAGGGAAAAAATGCAAAACAATGAGATAGTTTGATAATGTGTAATTGCTTACTCACCCCATCGCACATGGCCGATATTCAAGACAAAATAAAGTCCGGCAAAAAATGGAAAAGAAAGATGTAAACATCACCCTTGCACGCTGTCAAAACTGCTCCACCTACGACAAATGACACTTCTCAATTTGTTTATCACGTGATGCTGTATTAACAACGTATACCGGTATCACGTGACCCAATACTATATTTTTAGGTTAGATACTCTGACGTACTAATGTGGAGTAAATGAGTGAATCTTGCATAATGGCATATTTAACAACAATATAAAAAGTAAGTAAATAAGAATTAAATAATTAAAGTGGTATTAAAAATAACTCAATTTCAGTTCCTACATATCATAATGTATCAAGGATATTTGGTCTAAGAGGTTGTCACCACTTAAGTAGCTCTGAAAAATGACATTGAAATTAATGAGGAGCACACTGAACCAAATCAGACAACTGTCCACAACTTCCCTGCTTTTCAACAACAAACCACGAAACCACTATGATTCCCTAGGTTTGATAAAAACGGCCACTCAGGCCGAGGTAAAAAGTGCATACTATGACCTGTCTAAACTGTATCATCCTGACCGAAATCAAGGTGAAACTCAAGAACAACGCGATCAACATTCCCAAAAGTTTCGCGATATTACCGAAGCGTATGAAGTGCTCGGAAACGTTAAATCCAGAAGACTATACGACAAAGGTAATCTCCATTTACAGTGCCACTAATACAATAAAAAAACAATGGTTCTTTCAGGCTTTTTAGGAGAAACTACACACACTTCTACAACAACTCCAGCAGATCCTTTAGAGAATTTTTACAAATCCAGGGCGGTCCGTACCAAGCCCCCTACAGGCAGTACTGCCCAGCCTATTTATAACTTTGATGAATGGTCCCGACAACATTATGGACAGACAGCAAGAAAAGTCCAGGAAATGAAAAGAAGAAAAGCCTTTTATGCGGAAGAACATCGGCGCAATGAGGAAGCTCTATGGCAAGGCAAAACTGCTGGTTTTATAATGTTTGTGATGGTACTTTTTGTTTTGATTCAACAAATGCTTTTACCAAATGACCGACCTAAATCAATACCTGGCTCTAAAAACTAACTATAATGATTATTGTGATTGCTACACTCACTAGATGATGTTATTTATTTTTTTAGTTTATTGTACAAAGTTACTAGGTGAATTAAATAGTTTTATTGACTTTACTTTATTTTTTTTTATTTTGCTTGAGCAAAAATTATTAAAACAAATTACTTTTTCTGTAAATCCTGAGGTATATACATATGATCATAAAATCCTTGACTCTGATGCACACTAGCCCACCTGGATGCAACTTCAACAAACTGAGCTTTACGAAACAACATACAATGCAAGTGAGGCAACTTTTCATACTTGACTCTAATAAAACCATGCTGTGCCAGTACATACTGCCATGACTTTATCACTTTACTGTTTGACCCCACATGGTTAGAATCTGGAGTAATAACAACCAAAATTCCTTCATTTTTCAGTAAGTCATAGGCTTTTAAACAACAATTCAGCCTTTGTACTGGATCAGGAAGGTATTCAAGCAGCAAACTGAATAGTACCACATCAAAGTGGTTTTCCTTGAGTTGTTCCACACTTTTATTTATTATAGTACTCTGACCTGTGGGGACACTAAGAAAATCACAAGATAACACTTTAGGATCAGCTGGAGCAATATCTATAGCTAAAACATTGAAAAAATCATGAAACTGTTCCAAAGGATTATAACAACTACCGACATCCAAAACTTCATAAGGAGGGTTCAGTGTACAGTCACTGGGTAAATCCTTTGTTAAATGTAACACTTTTTCACACACACGTAGCTCTTTGTTACGGAAAGTGTCTATGTGGTCAAAGTACCATTTACATGCTTGGTAAGTCCAGTTAATGCGGGAGGTGGCTTTTTGGCTTTTCAATGAGTTTACCTCCCAATAATTTACGGCTAGATCTCGCATTGCTAAGGCGTAGTCTTGCAAGACCGCGGAATCATTACAGTGTCGTTGCCAGGCTTTAGCAGAGCCCCAAATTTTTGATTTCTCCCTTAAAGTTTTGTGTGTTGTTTTTATAATGTTGGCTAACCGGATATGTTCACTATCAGACATGATTGCACAAAGTTTTATACAATTTGTTAAATTAAAATTAAATATTAACTAAAACCCCAAAATCAAACCTATTATAACCTAACTTATTCGTCTTTTGCCTTCTTACGGCAGTAATCATGTGACTTTATTAGTGGAATCAATTGACACATCACGTGATACTTGCAGATTGACGAAACGTTAACTGCCTGCAACTTAACCTAATTTTAAAAAGTTTTTTGTTATTGTTTATTTTTAAGTTCTTTGTAATTTTTGAATGTACTAAATTTCTAGCATTCATTGATGAAAAATGAGTCCTCAAAGTGCCAAACAAAGCTGCATTTTCTCAGAAATCAGTGAAAGTGGTGAACCTGAAGACCCAAGTAGGTTTAAAAATATTTCAATTAAAATTACCTCAAATAAAACATTTCTAGGCCCTAAAAAAAGTAGTGTTAACCAAACAGTAGCGGAAATATCAAAGAAAATGTACACTAAAATTGTGCCTGAAAGAAAATTTAAGGGTCCTGAGCATCCAGAAAAAAATGAATATTCTGTGTATGAATTTTATGATGAAGAGGATGAAAAACAAAAAATTAAACAGATGGAGGAACAAGCCAAACAACAAGAACTAAAGGAACGAACATGCAAGTTAGTGGTTTTTGCTTGAAAACTTTATCAACTACAAATTGAAATTTTCCAGAACATGCAAAACAGTATTTTCAGACCCATTGGATGTGTTACGTCACAATCGTGAGGCACATTACACCAAAAAAATAGTTGTGTCCAAAACGGAACTAGAGCAGTACCTAAAGGAAGGAAGTTTGGAAAAACGAAAACACTGTCCAATTTGTCGCCGACTAATTTCGGAACGTGGCTACAAGAGTTTCTACATTAAACACTTGATGACTCATTGTAAAGAGCACAGTTATGAGTGTAAAGTGTGCGGAATGGGGTTTAGGAGACGAGATCATTGGCAGTTGCATGAAAAACGCCATATTGTTATTAGCTAAGGAATTAATATATTTAAGTGATTTAAAAAATTTATTTTTTCATAAAAATGTGGTTAAAAGAGGCTGGTGCACGTTCAAACGTTTAGTTTTTGTCAAAAATCATTTTTTAAGACTTAGGTGGATGAAATGACTTGCACAGGCATAAATCCACTGTCGCCAAAAGTCCTCAAAACACACCTACCACTTGGCGTGATTGAAATCCAAGTAATACTGGCGTGGTTAAGCGAAAACCGCAACCAAGCTTCGGCCGGGATTTGCAGAGCTCTGTAATACCGCACAATTATTGGGTTTAAAGATGGTAAAAAAAATTATGACAGACCTGCAGACCAAATAACGAATCACGTTAGCGTGACATACAATCACGTGATATGAGTCCTCTTTTTGGTCAGGGTCAGCTCGGTGAAAGTATTTTCTAAATGCCGCTTCGATGCGGGCGCCATCTTCATAGAACTTCTTAAAAATAAGTTGTTTTATCATAAGTTTTGACAGTACTAAGTGTAGGTGTTCTTGACAAAGACATTAATAAACAGTTGTATCAGGACAAAGGTAAAAAATGCCAATGGCAAACCTCTGATTAAAATTTTGTACACTAATTCCTTGTAATGCCCAATAATTCCCATATTTCCAATAACAACTGACAATACCCACTAATTTTCTGAATTACACCACAACTGAAAAGTCTCAGAAACCAAAAAAGTAATAAGAGACTTTTTTGGTGCATTTTTTCGTTCAGTCGTTAATAACTTGCTTATTTGCAACTCTTTGTATACACTTTAATATATCAATGGATAGCTAATGAAATGAGCTTTCTATTGACGTATAAAAGTTGGTTGGTTAGTGGTACGGTTTCGCCGCTAGAGAGCGTCAAACTTTTTAAAAGTCAAATTACAAAATTATGATTTTTCAGAGGTTCCCAATTCTATTAATTGTTTTCAAAATACTAATCTGCCTCAGTAATGCCCTCATTTCTCTACTAATTCTCATTAATGCTGGCAATTTCCATAAAATGACAGCATTACTAAAAATTAATACATAATGCCCCCAGAAATAAGGCTAAACATCTTTGTTCTAGAAAGTATACATACATATCTTTCTGGCTTGTATGTGCCTAAAGGTGGTTCTGGTGGTATTGGAGCACCCTCTCTAAGCAAATCACAGTGTGAAACTGGCACCTAAATCGAAAAGGTTAGAGACTTTGTAGAGTAAAATCAAAGTACACTCAATTAAACAAGCAATTCTAGCAATAATTTAGCTTCAGCTTAAAAAACCCTTACCTGAGGCAAATACTGAGAAATTATACCACCAGTTTCCTGGGCCCTTGTCATGGTACTCTTAATCATACCAGTGTAAGGCAGTCCAAGGTCCTGAAGTCTCCTCCCTGTATATTCAGCTTGTTGTCTTCCTTTTAAATTAATTGTACACTTTTTATTAGGGTTTTTTCTTTAACTAGAAAAGTACCTAGCTTAGTAAGGTAACGTTCCTCATCAGTTTTCCCATCCAAATTGTACTGACCATGCCGAATCAGAATCAAATGCCTACAAACCTTTGGTGTGTATTTTTCAATGTTTTCATTATTGTTGTTCTCATCCTTTTGTGTCAACTTAGTTTTCTTATTTCGTATATGTTGAGGGGCTCTACTGCTGGTACAAATTCATGTTTAAATCGTTTCTGTGTGGTAAAAACAAACTTACTGATCCCAGTTTTCGTCCCACCGACTGCAGATTGAGGGTTCATAGTTTGAGGTCCAGGAAGTAAAAACTTTATTCTTATCCTGGTTTACGGTAATGTAGGCGGCAAAACCTGAAGCGGTCACCCCTAAACTGTACAAAATACTCTTATACTTAGTAAAAGAAGCCATTGGGAGGCTGTTTTACACTAAAAGCTGTGTGTATGCTTAATGCAACCTTGATATTGTGAAAATGAAAGCTGAACAAATACTAGAAAGATAACAGAAACAAACACAACATGTTCAATTTAGTAATAAAGAAATTATTTAAACTTTAACTAGTTTTAATTCATTAACAAACAACCTTGAACAGACATGTTGGGACAACAAAAGTGACAAAGTCAAAGTGAGGTTATAGTCAACTTAAGTATGATTTCTTCTGTCTTTTACTGTCAAAAGAGAAAATGGCGCTTAACTACAACAATTTAATTCAATTAAACATAATTTTAAAAAAATTGCAAAACTGTACTTTTCTGCACGCTTTTAAATCTTACTTTAAGAATTTTAAATCTGCAAATTACAACCAATTAAGAAAGTAGTGTTAATGAACAAGATTCTAATCGAACTAAAAGGTAATTTATTGGCTGTTCTCTTAAAACGCATACTAATAACTGTGTTTACGTTAAATATGTGAAAAACAGTCGTAAAAGGGACACGTGAAGCTGGTTAAACCCGTTTTAATCTCCATTTTTTTGTTCGACCCCATTTTAATTGATTTACTTCGTAATTAAAACTGACTCACAAAATTGAAAAAAAAATTTATTCTGGTTTATTAGTGACATTTTGTTAAGCTTGTAAAGTATACATTTCAGCTAAAATTAGCCTAAACGTACAGAGGACATATTAAAATATCATATAACACGTGACCGCATTAGTTATATAGCTTGTAATGTCACATGATATCTGTCAAATTTCAGTAACAACTTAGCTATGCAATTTATAAGAAACGTTAGAAAATAACGCCGTTATAAAATTGACAAATTGTGAAGTTCTGTATAATACATTTTGGATTAATTAAAATTCAATTTATTTACTTGATTTTATGGCTGCATAGGCTGACAAGTTTACAGTCTAAACCAACTTAATTTAAATTAATAGCGGTTTCGATTGGTACGTTTAGTGTAAAACGAATGTATCTCTATCCTGCTCTATAAAAAAACATGCATTAATTATTTTTTTTGGTTTTTAGCATAAAAATGCATTAATTAACTGAATTGAACAGCCATTTTTGTATTATTTGTTGCACTTTCTGTCTATGACATTAACTGAGCAAACAACAATTGAAAATTAGAAATAAACTATCAAGTTTTCAAAACATATTGAAACAAATCCACTTTGAAAGATTCGTACCTACCTACTCAAGAAAAAACATACACAATTTCAATTAAAGTGGTGGTAAAAGGTGGGGGGAGTAAAGTGAATCAACTCCCTCACAACGTTGAACGCTGTGGGGGGGAAAAGGGGGCGCATGCCTTTAAAACCGGAGACAACTTCGAAAGTTTCAGAGTGCGCCCCAACAGTTGGTTGCCGTGTTGTCAACTGAAAATCACTTGTTGTTCATATAGACCGCAGGTAAGGCTTGTGTTTTTGACATTTTACGTTTTTGTGCTGTTTTCTTGCATTATTTTTGACAAATGTCAATTTTTGTCTTACTCCCATTTGCACCGTCGTACTTTAAGCCAAGTGTCTCAGACTGTGTAGAATACAATTGAAAAAGTCACAGTCTGGACCGCACTTAACTTAAGCTGGGTTTTTCTGTACATTTTTAAAATTAGAAGACTCACGTCCCTTATTGATGTGTATATTTGAGTGATTTTTGACAACATTTTCTAGTGGTAATAATTGTAGTCCTGTGAAACCTGGGACGAAAACAGGGTAGGACTGTCAATTTTGGATATTCCTGACAGTTTTAGCAATAATTTACACTAAAATTCACCCCTGTACCTCTTATAGTTCCGGAGATATTGTGTGCAAACTAGGGAAGGAGACAGGGTAGAACTATTATTCCTGAGTGTTTTAGTAACAATTCATACTAAAATTCCCCCCGTACTTCTTATAGTTTCTTAAATTGAATTTCCTGTGTTTGGATGACTTTTTTGGCAAGTCCAGCCCTGTGAAAACTAGGAAAATAGACCTTTATTTTGAGTTTTTTTAAAATTTTAGTAAACGTTTGTTTTGCCTGAATTTTTACCCTTCCAATTCTGTCTTCAGTACTTAATTTTTTCTAAACACAAATTGGCATGTTGTTATGGCCCATATTTGCTTAAAACAAATTCCTTAAGTAATGACTAAATTCTACAATAATAAACACTGAAAATATGCAAAAACATACCTTATTGGGTTATCAAAATTAAGAAAATATGTTCACAGTTGAAATGAGTGAATTGCCTACGTTTACAGTAATGACAATAAAATCTCAAAACTCTGTAAAACTTGGTAAAAAACTTTTTTTCCGGATTTCAAAACTTGGCTAAATCAACTTAATTAGCATAAGATAATAAAAAATCAAGCATTTTTATGTTAATTAATGTTGAATTTTGATCAATTTCTCATCCAATAGACTTCTTGTGGTAAACTCTTCGTCAACTTTGACGACCTCTAGTAGCAAAACGGTACAACTTATCCTGGTCTGGTCAGCGTCACGTGATAGCCCCATTCATTAGCTTTATTTTGTCATATGGTGTGTCTAAGCAGAATGATTCAAATATGCTAGTTATGGACGATTTTTCGAAAAGTGCTTAAAATTTTGACTAAAGTTTGGGATTTTTGGGCCTGCTATACTAACAGCGACCATATTAAATTTTGCTCAATCAAAGTGACCTTTTTTGACTAACTTCAAATTAGGGAATACGAATTTGATGTCATTTTGCTCTAACTGCCACAGTTTCGGAGGTGACTTTAAAATTATGTAAATTTTGATAGTTTTTAGGCGGTGACACCCTTAAAAACTGACATTTTAACAAATGACACTCCACGTTACCTTTCTATTATTAAGTCATCATATATCAGTCAGAAATTCAGTTTTAGGTAAGGTTAAACGGTGCGCTGTACAGTAAAATGTCATATTTAGTAAAAGTTGTCACATTACTAACTTAAACCGTTTTTGAGATATTCTTGAAAATATTCGAAAAAAAAATCAACTTTGACGACCTCTAGCGGCCAAACGGTACAACTTATCCTGGTCTGGTCAGCGTCACGTGATAGCCCCATTTATTAGCTTTATTTTGTCATATGATGTGCCAATGCAGAATGTTTCAAATAAGCGTGTTAAGGACGATTATTTCGAAAATTGCACAAAAATTTACTTAAAAATGAGTTTTTCTGTGCCTGTCTGGGTGGATTTACCTGGATAATCATTTTAAGACGCAATTTTGGAACTATTCACTTAAAACTTAGTACGGTAAATTTTTCCCTTAAAAAAATGATTCTGCTGTCAAAATAATTGCACTTATAAAATGACAAATACAACTACACAAAACAAAAACTAAAAAATCAATAATATAAGAAAATTGTCAACAAACGTCAAAAAATCAAAATTAATAATTTTCAATGAGGTCACGAGTTAGAAATATTGCCGGTGCACACTTTGTGAAATCATTTGACAGTTTGTCACGTGACACCAGTTCGTTTTTTAAATAAGTTGATCAGATGGCAATCATTGTCAAATAACGGACGTCGAGTTATTTCTGAACAAGCCCAAACATAATTCCATCTCGCTCAGTGCACATGTAATAGAAAAGGAACGAAAATTACTTCCACTAGCTCTGGGACGGATTTTAGTCACAAATCAATTTTTCATAATCTTATAGAAACTATTTTTTTAATTAATCCTTGGAGAGGATTGATAAGTGGTCTTGAGGGCACCAATTAAGCTTTCCCAATTCAAACCGTGTACCAATTATACCGGCAATTTAGAATTAATTTTTTTCAATGAATTAAAATTGAATATTTTTAATTTATAAAACCTCCAACAGCGCTTTACAAAACAGATGCAATGTTTACCAAACGGATTTCCCTGCATCGAATCTAGTGTATGTATATTTTCGCTCAAGTATGAGGAAAGCAAATTGTTTGTTTTTTATTTCGTACATGGCGGGAAAAGCGAATTTTCACCTTTATTTGCACGTGTAAGTTTTCAATTTTTGCGTTATCTATCAGTAACAAAAAACAGTCAACCCTCTTGTTCATCGAGTCTAATCTAATCTAAAAATCGCTTGCTATTTTTAATATATTAAAATGTGCTTACATGGAATATCAATATACGTTAAACAGACACGCATCTACTTTGTTTTAATTAGTTAATTAAATGTTGACAATATTCACCACGTTAATTCTCTAAACTGGCAATTATTGCTTTTTTTTTCAATTTGTTTTTTAAAAGCAAATTTATTAAGTTGCGACTAAATCGTATTAATTAGTTCTTATAATAGGACATCGTTGTCGTCTAGTTTAATTACAGTTGCAATTAGATTAGTTACTGAACCGGTTTCTTTAGTTGAATACGTATTTTTATCGTAATTATTTATTGCTCAAAAAATTGTTATAAACTGGATTGAAAACTAATTTATTTGAAACTTCAAAGCGATGAGGGAAAAGAATTTACTAACTATATTAAATAATTTTAGATTTTTCTTAAAAAGGTTTATTGTGCTGAAATAAAAAAAAATAAAAATCTCTTCACCAGGAAACTTCTTCCCTCAAGAAAGCCAGTACAGGGTGAGCCAACGATATTCTTAAATCATATTTAGACTAATTCAACTTAAAATCAAATCAAAATTTCGGCTTTTTTAAATGAAGCACAAGCTTTCAAAACATTCTAGAAACTTCAAGATGCTTCTAAAACAGGCTAGAATCTTTCTAAAGCTTTTTGAACAACCCATAATCTTCAAAATGCTCTTGAAGCAGTCTAGAAGCTTCCAAAAGATTTCAAAACACTTTAAAATCTTCCACATGCCTCTAGAGTAGTCTAAAAGCTTTCAATTACTTTCAGAACTGTTTAGAAGCTTCCAAATGATTCCAATGCAGTCCAGAAGTTTTTAAATGTTTCTAAAACAGCCTAGAAGTTTCCATATGCTCTTGAAACACCTGAGAAGTTTCCAAATAGCTTCTAAATGCTTATAGAGCATTCTAAAATATTTCAAACATTTCCAAAACGGTCTAGAAGTTTTCCAAAGCTTTCAAAACAGTCTAAAAACTTCAAGATGCTTCTAAAACAGCCTAGAATCTTTCTGAAGCTACTTGAACAACCCATAATCTTCCAAATGCTTTTGAAGCAGTCTAGAAGCTTCCAAAACACTTTAAAATCT
Organism: Ips nitidus; assembly: GCA_018691245.2. Taxonomy (NCBI): domain Eukaryota; kingdom Metazoa; phylum Arthropoda; class Insecta; order Coleoptera; family Curculionidae; genus Ips; species Ips nitidus. Next base: position 238,039 of record CM042789.1, read on the forward strand.
TTCACATCCTTCTAGAGTAGTCTAAAAGCTTTCAATAACTTTCAGAACAGTTTAGAAGTTTCCAAATGATTATAAAGCAGTTCAGAAGTTTTTAAATGTTTCTAAAACAGCCTAGAAGTTCATATATGCTCTTGAAACACCTGAGAAGCTTCCAAACAGCTTCTATATGCTTATAAAGCGTTCTAAAAGCTGTCAAAATATTCTAGAATCGTTTTAGAAGTTTTCCAATGCTTACAAAACGGTCTAGAAATTTCAAAATGCTTCTAAAGCAGTTTAGAAGCATCTTTTAGAACAGTGTATAATCTTTCAAAAATCCTCCAGAACAGTCTAGAAACTTCAAAACACTTCTATATTTTTCTTGAGCACTTTGAAAAACTTCCAAAATTGTCTAGAAGGTTTTGAAAGCTACCAAAAAAGTGTAGAAGCTTTAAGATGTTCTTTTAGAACAGTGTAGAAGCTTCCAAGCAGTTTAAAATCTCACAAAAACAGTAAATTTGACAGTTTTGAGGCCAAAAATGACCGTCAAGGAAAACTTTGAGTCACCGACATCGGATTTTTAAAGATTTTTTTAATAAACCACCTTTTTTGTGCTTATTTCACCTAATATAATGTGTTTTGGTATAAATATGCCCTTTGCTGTGCAATGGAATCATTTTGGAGTAAAATAAAAAATTGCCAAAATTGCAGTTGTGCAAAAGGTGCATTTTTTCACTTTTTGAAAATGAAACACCCTGTATTGGTAAATCAAGCACACAAATCTTTTCTAACGTGTAGTGGCGCAGTCACCATATGGTTCAATTATTGAATGGACTAATACACCATCATTATACCATGAATATACCAGAATCCATGAATCACAGATTGTAGTTGTTGCAACTGTCCATAGAGGTCTCTAGATACTAAATTAAGACACACAAGTCTTTTTTCTAAAAGTTGTGTAAACCTTGTTAGAATCATTTAACAGTGCCAGAGGCTTATGAAGACACATGGAAGCTCGAAAGAATCCTTTAAATATGCCGGATAATTCTAAAATCTGCTAAACATTGTCAGAACCCTCTAAAAATGCCCTAAAAACATATTAAATCTGCTCAAAAAAAGCAAAAACCATTTAAACCTTAAAACTTATTTTGGGTGACATTGTCTTGATTTTGTTTGATTTTTACTATAACACACTAATTTTACTTTCAAATCGTGTACTAAATAATTTTTTAATATTACAGTGAATGTCAGTAAGGGCCATAAAAATGCGAGAAGCTTCTAAAATTTACCTAAAAATTCTAATAAGCTTTAAAAATTGCTTAATGCCCCTAGAATCACATTTAATTTCCCAGATGCTTCTAAAAACAGCTTAAACATTGCCAGAACTCTCTAAAAATGCCAAAGGCCTCTAAAACCATATTGAGACTTTCAAGAAGCTTTTCAAAATGTCAGAACACTGTGTGTATAATAAATACAAATGTGTATAATCAAAAAATCACATTTTTGATACTGTCTGACGTCTTAATTTTCTAACACACAAATTTTAAACAACTTTCAAATTGTGTACTAAATTATTTTTTAATAATAGTCAGTAGGGGTCATTATCGCTGATTATCACTTATTGTTATAGACGTAAGCTGTTAGTGGTTTTTTAAATTTCAAGCAAATTTCGACCCTAATAATTTTCGATTACTTTCACATTGTTTAATTGAATCATTATTTTTTTGTCCTATTTAGTTTATCGTTTTTTACTCTTAAATTCTTTGTAAAGTTTTGACTTTCCGGGGTGGATTTAAAATTGAAACACGACAACACAAAGCGCAGACTTTGTGTGCTTTTTATCTGGTTTAATTTCGCTTTATAATGAGTTCTTAAAATGCAATGTAATTAAAGATTTTAAAGTTTGACTAAGTAAACGGCGATCTGTGTGTTTTCGCGTCCGCCCTTCGAGTTTATAGCGATAAACATCTTCTTCCTTTCATTTCACAGCCTAATTTAAAGGTGATGTACTTGATTGTTGTCGCAAATGAAAAACTGGTTTGAATGACTAGACAGCCGATTTCACATTCACTTTAAATTAGAACTGTGTCGTCCGTTCTAAAATAGTTTCTTGGTTTTGATTTAATCAGAGTTTCAGCCGCGTTCTAAGCGGAGATTAACTTCGTAATTGATTTGATTAAGTTTTGGGAAATTTATTCTTGAAATGCGTTTTGCGTTCAAAATAATTAATTAACCAACAAAACGTGGGGGTGATTGGGATATTTTTTGTTAAGTCAACAGTGCTCGCATCTTCGCATACAAATCTGATTCGCACGCCAAATTGGCCGCAGGCTTGACAATTAATTGCCCGGTATGTTTACGTAATAGGCACGTTGTATGCACGTCACCCTATATTGGTCAGAGAAAGGGGTAAATTGCATATTTGGAAAAAATTAACCCCACTTTTCATGTGTAGGCATGAAATGCTGATATAAACGTTCATCATACAGTGTACGACTCTTTAAACTTGGATTTGTTACAAAATGACAGTTTTGACAAGTTTATGTATGTATAATGTAGATTTTTTTAGAGAGATCAGGGAGATTGAACCACTCAAATTAACCGTCTTGAGCTCTTTTTTCCAACGGTGTTGAGCAAAAAATTCTATCTGAAAAATTGACCATTGGAACCATACTTTTCATGCACACCCTGTATACTGGAAGCAAAAACGGTCCTGCTATCTTACGGTGCTGAGTTAAGGATTTCATTAGGAACATTTTTGATCTCTTACATTTTTTTTGTAACTTTCAGCGTTTTTGAGTTATTTAGCAAAAACTGGTTTGATGCAACTAATTTTCAAATCAGTTGAAATTGTGGTTTGAAATTTCAACTTTCAACACCTTTTAACTCAGTTATTTTTGGGATTTTAGAGTGGTTCAACCACTTAAAAGAACCGTTTTGAGCTCCTCTTTCCAGTAATGTATAGCAAAAAAATCTATCTTTAAAATTGCTTACAGGGTGGGCAAAAAATCTGAATTACTACATTTTTCATGCACCCCTTGTATAGTAGCGGCACTAAGGGACTGTAAAGCTATCAAAGATGAATTTAGCAGTTCTTTACGAACATTTTTTCTTGCGTTGAAATTTTTCGTTTTGAAAAACTAAAAAATGAGCAAAAATTGGTCCAAAAACTAAAAAATTAGCAAAATTATGAAAATTGGTCCAAAAACTAAAAAATGAGCAAAATTATGAAAATTGATCAAAATCATGAAAATTGGTCCAAAAACTAAAAAATGAGCAAATTTATGAAAATTGATCAAAATCATGAAAATTGGGTTCAAAAACTAAAAAATGAGCAAAAAAAGCGATGAAAATTGATTAGGAAATTTTTGATCTCTTAAATTTTTTTTGTAACTTTCAGTGAAAATTGGTCCAAAAACTAAAAATCAGTTGAAATTGTTGGTTGAAATTTCAACTTTCAACACCTTTTAACTCAGTTATTTTTGGGATTTTAGAGTGGTTCAAAACTTAAAAAACCGTGAGCTCCTCTTTCCAAATGTATAGCAAAAAAATCTAAAAACTAAAAAATGAGCAAATTTATGAAAATTGATCAAAATCATGAAAATTGATCAAAAACAAAAAAATCAAAAAATTGAAAATTGGTCCAAAAACTAAAAAATGAGCGAAATTATGAAAATTGGTCCAAAAACTAAAAAATGAGCAAAATTATGAAAATTGATCAAAATCATGAAAATTGGTCCAAAAACTAAAAAATGAGCAAAATTATGAAAATTGATCAAAATCATGAAAATTGGTCCAAAAACTAAAAAATGAGCAAAATTATGAAAATTTATAAAAATCACGAAAATTGGTCCAAAAACTAAAAAATGAGCAAAATTATGAAAATTGATCAAAATCATGAAAATTGATCAAAATCACGAAAATTCGTCCGAACCGTTTTCAGCTCCTCTTTATCTTAAAAATTGCGTACAGGGTGAGAAAAATAGTAAAAAACTATACAAACTTTTCTTGCACAAATTATTTCAAAACCAATTCCCATTAATTACTTCAAAATGAACGTAATTAATGAAAAAATCATTATGTATTGATAAAGTCCAATTTTGCTTCCCATAAGTCGCTGAGTGAACGTTATTTGCCTTTAAATTGAACAGTAGTGATATGCAATAATGATATTTAGTTAAAATACTACTTTTTTGTCTTAGTTCCGATTATGGCCACTTTCAACTACCACATCGCTCTCAATCTAGTATTGTTGCTAGCCTGGATTGTAGGTACTCGAGCCTGGACCAGTCCAGAATCCACTGCCATCGAAAAAAAAAGTAATATATTCGACTTCTGGTCTTACTGTGGCAAAAAACCGTGCCTGTAAGTTACTTGAAAATTGCATTAAATTTAATTTTTTGACTTATGTGATTTAATCCAAAAGATCCAGATTTCTACGAAGCGACGAAATGTTAGACAAACGTCATCAAACACGCAAGTATGCGATACCCCCCGGACTGTTTCCGGGTGGATATGGAAAGAGAAGCTACGCCAACCCTAATCCAGAACAAGCTACTAAACTGTTATGGTAAGTGTAAATTCACAAAACTTTAGTAACACCGTTCCGCATGCTCGTCAGTGTAAATATTAGGAACGTTACCACCTAACAATTTATACTTTCATTAATCAGTTTTGAGGTTGCAATTATTATCGGTTAGAGAGGGCGGTCTGATAATCTTGACATATCAAAGGAATAATGGTCTGGAGTGTAATGAGTAATGCAATAGGGCAACAAAGGGCTGGCTGGAACAATTTACCTTATTAAGCCAGAATTAGGCCTACGGGAGAGCTTTCAGTTTTCATTAAGTTAAACATGTGTTTTATGACTTTAACTTCACAATGTCAAACTATTAGGGTGTAATGAAAGTTTATGATAATACAGGATATGACTGAAAGTCGTGTTTATATTGTTACTGTTTAAACCAAAAGTGCTTTATTAAGGGACAGAAAACCACCAAACCTCAAAAAATCAGAAGAATCAGAGGATATTTTTAAAATATTCTCAACTACTGTAAATAGCAAATGATATATTTGAACTGTTTTTGGAGACAACAGCAATTTTAAAAGACTTAAGATGACTGTAAACACTTTTAAATACTTCTTGGGATATTTAAGTCTTTTTAGAAACTTTTCACAATTGGGAAAGCCAATATATTGTTGTTTAGAAGATTCTACGAAGATTTAAACAGTTTTCCTATTGGAACAGATTCAATATAGGTCTCTGATATTTAGAATTATATTTAATATGATTCGAAAAATCTTTGAAACTTTTAAAAGGTTCTGGGAAATTTTAAGCACTTTTTAGAGGCCTCTGACAGAATTTCCAAAATTTTTGCTGGATTTAACATGATTCTAGCAGCTTTTGGCACTTTTAATTTTTAGAGACTTCTCGCTCTTCAGAAGCTTTGATATGTATTTAGTTTGACATTTTTTAAAGTTTCTTAGGTGGTTTAGGTCTTTTTTAAAAGTTTCTAGCATTTTAAAGAGGTTTTAGTGAGCTTAATATACGAGTCTAAGAAGCATTTGGCACTTTTAGAAAATTCTGAGAAGGTTTAGACAGTTTTTACAGATCTATGACAGTTTCAAAAGATTCTTTACAGCTTCTGTATGATTCTAGAGGCCTCTGGCACTTTTAAAGAATTTCTGGGATGTTTAGACCCTTAGTAGAAAATTCTGGCATTCTTGCAAGCTTCAATACGACTCTAGAAACATCTAGAAATAATTTTGGAAAGGATTAAGAATTTTTTAGTAATCTCTGGTACTTTGCCAAGGTTTTTAGAAGATCAAAATGGCTGCAAAGACCTCTGGCCGTTTTAAATTTTTATTTTTGGAGACTTAGACAATTTTTTAAAGCCCTTTTAATTTTAGAGCCTTCTTGGAAGATTTTTGTTTTCTTTAAGGCTTCTTTTATTTTAAAAAGCTTCTTGCAAGCTTCAGCATGATTCTAGAGTCACCTGGCAAATTTTAAAGTATTCTGGAAAGTATCTTGGTGTTTTAAAAGATTCTTGAGTGATTTCGAAATTATTTAAACGATTCTGACACTTTTAAATATAATCCTTAAGAGACTGAGTACTTTTTTTAGAGGTTTTCAGCAGTTGCAGATCATTCTTGGGAGCAAATATTCTTCTGTCATCTAGCAAACTAAGAAAGGTTCAAGAAATTTTTAAAAGCTTTTAGCAATTTTACAGTTTGGGAGATGCAATATGATTCTAAAGGCTTTTTTGGGAGGTTTAGGTCATTTTTAGACACTGTCGTTTTATAAAACTGCTTGGGAGATTTGAATATGATTCTAGAAGATCTTGACGCTTTTTTAAGGGATTCTAGGCAGGATCAAGCAGTTTTCACAGGCTTTTGAAGAGTGTCTGTGTAATTTTAGAGGTCTCTGTTACTTTTAGAGGTTTTTGGTTGGTTCAGGCACTTTTTAGGAGTGTTTGGCGTTTTAAAAATTTGAATCTGGATGTTTTCGACACTTTTAGAGAATGTTGCAAAGATTTAAGCAGTTTTTGCTTACAGATTAAAAAAATCCAATGAGATTTAAATTATTTTAGAGGGTTTTGACACTTCTAGAGAATACTGGGAAGGTTTAGGGCTGGTTTTAGAGGTCTCTAGAATTTTTAAAAGTTTTTTCAGAGCTCTCATATCATTATAGAGGCTTTTGACACTTCTAGAGAATACTGGGATGGTCTAGGGGTTTTAGAGGTTTCTAGAATTGCTCTCATATGATTGTAGAGGCACTTTTAGATGGGAAGGTTTAGGCTGGTTTTGGAGGTCTCTAGAATTTTTATAAGCTTCTTGAAAGCCTTCATATGATTCTAGAGGCTTTTGACACTTTTAGAGAATACTGGGAAGGTCTAGGCAGGTTTTAGAGGTTTCTAGAATTATTATTAAAGCTTCCTGAGAGCTCTCATATGATTGTAGAGGCTTTTGGCACTTTTAGGGAACACTGGGAAGGTTTATGCTGGTTTTGGAGGTCTCTAGAATTTTTGAAAGCTTCTTGGGAGCTCTCAGATCATTCTAGAGGTCTCTGCCACTTTTCGAGGTAGCTGGAAAAATGTAAAAATTTTTGGGGACTTCTTACGTCATTTTAGGGTGCTTTAAATAATATTCTAAAAGTTTCTGGCACTTTTAGAAGATTCTGGAAAGGTTTAGACAATTTTTAGAAGCTTCTGGCATTGACAAAAGACTTTAAAACGTTTCAGTAAACCTAAAACTTTCTAAGAAAAAATAGAAAAATGTATATTTCCTTGTATAAATTGCCAGTTTTGAGATATAGTAACTTTTAATTTTGTTGTACTAGCTTGGTAAATTAGCATACTTTTGATATGATAAAACTGAAACTAAAAATATTTAAAATGCTTAGAATAACCAACAATCTCAACTAACCTAACCAACATGTAAGTTTCATCTCTCAAATAAAAAGATTGGGCCTTTTTCAGCTCTTTTGATGACAATTTTCGCTAAATTGGATTATGTCCCCACGTAAACTTTCCCCAAAAACTGAAACAACGTAGACCTTAATAATGTGTGTGTCCAGGTAATTCCAAGGGTGCGATGATTCATTTTCCACCTAGCTCTAATTTGATTTTTCCCTCCCAAAAGTGTAGTAATCAGTTAACTTAACGTAATAAGAAAATTGCAATCACTTGAAAGTTTTCTGTTTCCAGGCAAATTTTCCTGTATATAAGGATAGTTTAAATCAAAACCAGAGTGATTTCTGAGTTTTCCTTATATTGGACAGAAAATTTCAATAAAACTAAACAACTCGAGGCGTTTTATCAGAAACGGTAACATTTGTATGCATACACGTTGGTTGCTTATCGAACTTCGCGGTGATTATGCAAAATCGACGAGCATGCAACATGTTGCTTATTTTCGAACATAAAAAACTCAGCATCAGGTGTTAATTAGCTTTAAACCGATTAACACCTGAACGTTGACAAGTAGAAACTACAACAAACGTGATTTTGTAAAAAAATTTCAGCTTGATTACCCGGTGCAAAAATTTCCCCGATGAGGCCAGCCAAGGTGAACTGAAACGAAACCCCGACTACCAAGAGCAGTACAATGAAGTCCAAGACGAAGACTGAGCCTTTGATTTGGTTGTGATCCTGAACGTTGTATATTATAATTATTATTAACAAAAAATATGAATAAAATATAAATAATTTTCAAATGTTTTCCACCTATAAGGCTGGATGTACGGAAATTATCTGAAAGTTATCATTATTAAAGCAAAAATTTTACTTTATTGAATAATATGTTTGATTTTATTATTATTATTATTAAAGCAGTACAAGTTTTTAGGTGGGTTTTAATGCGACACTCTGATCAAATATTTGCGGTAGAGATTTTTGAAATGACAAAACGAAAATTGTTTGCTGTAATCATTTGTAGATTCAATTTAAACCATAAAAACAAGGACTAATAATTTGGCAATGGCCTTATAATTTTTGTTATGTTTGTTTAATTTTTAAACAATTATTTGAAATATAATTAAATGAATACTTTCTCGGAAGGAACAATTTCAATTTTTTATGAAGGAAACGCCTTGTATAATTTATAAATAGTTTTTTGAGTGATGTTCAAATTTTGACACCGTTTTTCTCTCTGACTGTACCAAATTTTGTGTATTTTTCCAGTTTATTGGATAGGAAATTTAATGAGGATTCCAAAAATGTACTTAAAACAGTAATTTTTTCACTCCAAGTGGGTCTTACAGGTTATTTTGTCGCTGGCTGTTCTTTCAAACTGTGTTTCTGACAGTTCAAACTTTGACACCGGTTTTCTCACTGACTTTACCAAATTTTGTGGTATTTTTCCAGTTTATTGGATAGGAAATTTAATGAGGATTCCAAAAATGTACTTAAAACAGTAATTTTTTCACTCCAAGTGGGTCTTACAGGTTATTTTGTCGCTGGCTGTTCTTTCAAACTGTGTTTCTGACAGTTCAAACTTTGACACCGGTTTTCTCTCTGACTTTACCAAATTTTGTGGTATTTTTCCAGTTTATTGGATAGGAAATTTAATGAGGATTCCAAAAATGTGCTTAAAACAGTAATTTTCTCACTCTAAGTGGTTTTACAGACGATTTTGTCTCTAACTGTTCTTTCAAACCATCTTTCTGACAATTTATACCTTGACACCATTTTTCTCCCTGACCTTACTTAATTTTGTAGTTTTTTGTTAATGTAATTAGATAGGAAATTTAATGAGGGTTTCAAAAATGTGAGTAAAAACATGATTCAATCACCTTTAAACCAAGTTCAAATTTTAGGTTACAATTTCACTGATTCGTAAATTTTTTTAAAGTTTTTCCTAAATAACACAAAAACGGTAAAAGTTACAAAAAAATTGCAAGAGACCAAAAATGTTCATAATCAACTCCTTAGCGTAACACCGTAAATTTGTAGGACCGTTTTTTGCTTCCAGTTTACAGGATGTGCAAGAAACATATGGTGGTTTACTATTTTGGTCACCCTGTACGCAATTTTTAAGATAGAATTTTTTACTCTACACCACTGGAAAGAGAAGCTCAAAACGGTTCTTTTAAGTGGTTGAACCACCCTAAACCCCCAAAAATAACCAAGTTACAAGGTGTTCAAATTTCAAAACCACAACATCAACTGATTTGAAAATTGGTTGCATCAAATCAGCTTTTTTTTGCTAAATAACTCGAAAACGGTGAAAGTTACGAAAAATTTGTAAAAGCCCAAAAATGTTCCTAATCGCCTCCTTAACTCAGCACCGTAAGTTTTCATGACCGTTTTTGCTTTCAGTATACAGGGTGTGCATGAAAAGTATGATGATTGACTGTTTTTGGCCACCCTATACGTGATTTTTTAGACAGAATTTTTTACTCTACACCACTGGAAAAAGGAGCTCAAGACAGTTAGTTTGAGTGGTTCAACCTCCCTGATCTCCCAAAAATAACCGAGTTACAGAGTGTTCAAATTTCAAACCACAATTTCAACTGATTTGAAAATTTGTTGCATCAAACCAGTTTTTGCAAAATAACTCAGAAACGGTGATAGTTACAAAAAATTTTAAAGAGAGCAAAAATGTTTGCAAAGAACTTTTAAACTCATCCCTGGAACGTTTACAGGCCGTCAGTACCGCTATTATACAAGGGGTGCATGAAAAGTGTAATTATTCAGATTTTTTGGCCACGCTGTTTTTAAGATGCTAATAATAAAATTTTGATGCAAATCACTTTAAATTAACGTAAAAAATACCGAAAATTCCAAAAATACAATAATTTCATATTTCCCATATATATTTCACAATAATTTTAATAAAAAAAAAAATGTCTCGCCGGCTTATTATCCGGACTTAGCTCGTTAGATTGCTTCGTATTGCACCATCACAACAACTATTATATACGATCGAGGCTTGCCCTGTTAAGTTAATTTATACATACAAAACAAAAACAAAATTAAAAAGGCCACGCCCATTTCATTTGTAAAAGAAAGCGTGTTTTTTTATACATAACAACCACACCACATTCTTTAATATTTCCATGTTTTTTTACTTTTTTTTTTTAATTTTGTTAGTGTAGACAATTATTTTAGCTTGATTTATATTATTTATGCTAAATGTAGCAGTTTTTTACTTACAATTTTTGATGCATTATGTATTAGAAATAATTTTTTCTGAATTCTTCCAGTATTTTATGTCAAAATTAGCAAATGTCAATTACTTGTCAAATTCTTTTGATTATTTGGTCAGTTTCAATGTTAAAATCGCTAGTTTAGCTTTAAGTCAAAACATCAATTTTTGTTTCTGTAAATTTGTCACGTTTTGACGTTTTCGATCATCCTGACAAAGTTTTCACAGTTTTAGTGCCAGAATGACATTTTTTTTATTTACGAACCAGGCGATTTTTTACAGCGTTGCCAAACTGTGCGCATTCCCAACAGACTATCGCCTACCAGAATCGTCAGCAGTTAAAAGACTGTTTTTCAACGTTTTTTCTTGAAAATTAAGTGAAAACAGTAAGTCAAGTTATATTTTGTGACGTTTGACTGTTTTTTAATATTTCTACCTTAAAAAACGACTTGACAACTGGAAATACTTTGTTTGACTGTTTCTACCTAGAAAATTGACAATTTTTACCTAAAATTGGACAAAAAAAAGTTGTTTTTTAAAACTTAAGCATTCTCGAGTATTTCGGGAAATATTTTGCATAATTGCGCATCTTTGTCTCATTTCAACCAAAACACTCTGCAAATTTGACTGTTTTGGAGATCCTTATAATGATGTGACACTCTGTATACCCAAAATTTTAATTATTACAGTACAGTAAATAATTCAGAGCATTGTTTTTTAGCAAATTGAGGGAAAGTTGCATAGCTTGGTGTGCAATGATAGAAAATAAGTTATTGCCTAAATTTAAAAATTTAGTTTAAAATTTTAAAAATTAATTGAAATTGGCAAAGTTAAAATTGTAATCAAAAAATTTGCCAGTAAAAGTAGTCTCGTGAATTTAATTTTGAATTCAACTTTTAAAAGTATATAAATATTAAATTAAATCGGTTAGAACTGGCAACATTGCTAGAAAATTTGAATTTGAAATTAGTATAATCTGGTAAAAAAATTGTTTACCTACTAGAAACTATTGAGTTACGCAGTATTTTTGTGGAAACGTAATTTTCATTTAAAATTAACGATTAAGAAAAAAAAAACAGCAGTTGACAAAATGTTTTTTAATGTTTGCGGAAAATCATAAGGTCAACGTCGTTCAGGTTACTGGCCGTCACTCTCGTTCAAATCCCGACGGATTCCTGCCTAAAAACCAGCGGCCACCAAACAACTTTCTCCTCGATTGCGAACCGCATTTTGGTGGTACTCTGCGCGCATTTAATTCGCGTGTAGTACTCGCACTCGCGGTTCGTGCTAATCACTAAGTTTATCATCGCACACTTCGGATCGAATCGAGTCGCTGATCACGTGATTTTATCGAATCGGGTACCTCTCCTCCTATATATAGCACACGGCCGGATCGTACCCGGTCCAGTGACAGGTTCCGGTCAATTTCGTTCACTCAAAAAAAACATTGTCAGTTATGAAATTGTGATTTTTGTATTCTTTTGATTTTGGTGAATCGAACTTTTTTTTTTTGGTCAAAAATGACTTTTATTACCGCGGAGTTTAACATTGATGACAACGAGAAGAAGCCTCAACGTGAGGAAATTGTTCCTCCAGCAGGTGAGATTTACTACACTCAATAAAAAAGTTTTTAATAATAGAAAAGCGGTTTTAACTGTTATGGTGAGTCTGAATGTAGAGAAACTGATATTGTGATTGGTCAAGAAGAAGCAGCAAGCTGAAAGCTGCTTTTTTTGACCAATCACAAACTACTACTACTACCAATGCGACACATACAGTCTCATCATTACTGTTATCGTAAAAACAAATTACAAAACTATATTCGAAAACTGTGTTAAACTTTAATTTTTGCAAATTCTAGGCAAATTTTGACAGTTTTGACCTTAGTGACAGATATCACGTGGTTTTTGGAAGATAATTTAGGTAGACAGTCACGTGACCACTATCAAAATAACTGTTATAAACCTCAGAATCACGTTTTGTATCGAATACTGCAAGAAAAGTTTTCTAAATCCTGATTTTTGCAGCGTTTAAGAACAGCTTGACAGTCAGAAACATAATTGCTTGTCAAACCCATTTTGAGTGAGAAAATGACTATTTTAAGCACATTTTTGGAATCCTCATTAAATTTTCTATCTAATAATAAGAAAAAAACACTACAAAATGTGGTACAGTCAGAGAGAAAAGCGGTATCAAAGTTTGAACTGCCAGAAACACAGTTTGAAAGGACAGTCAGGGACAAAATCGCCTGTAAAACCCACTTAGAGTGAGAAAATTACTGTTTTAAGCACATTTTTGGATTACTCATTAAATTTCCTATTCAATAACCTGAAAAGACGTTACAAAATTTGGTACAGTCAGCTAGAAAAGTGGTGTCAAAGTTTGAACTGCTAGAAACACAATTTGAAAGGACAGTCAGGGACAAAATCGACTGTAAAACCCACTTGTAGTCAGAAAATTACTGTTTTAAGCACATTTTTGGAATCTTCATTAAATTTCCTATCCAATAACCTGAAAAGACGTTACAAAATTTGGTACAGTCAGGTAGAAAAGTGGTGTCAAAATTTGAACTGCTAGAAACACAATTTGAAAGGACAGTCAGGGACAAAATCGACTGTAAAACCCACTTGGAGTGAGAAAATTACTGTTTTAAGCACATTTTTGGAATACTCATTAAATTTCCTATCCAATAACCTGAAAAGACGTTACAAAATTTGGTACAGTCAGGTAGAAAAGTGGTGTCAAAATTTGAACTGCTAGAAACACAATTTGAAAGGACAGTCAGGGACAAAATCGACTGTAAAACCCACTTGGAGTGAGAAAATTACTAANNNATAANTTAGGAATAGCGATNCNCNTATCCTACNNANCGTNAGGTCTGNTCAGNAGGACCNNTNCCCCCGNANTAGCATCCTANCGNTNCNAGANGAATNGNGTNATCACGCTACGCNACGNTTCCCGNNNNTCCNNCNNGAANCTCGNCGATNTCNCGGACCAGTTTTGCCCTAGTCNNAAACGACTGNNGGTNNTATCTACGTGANTNCTTCANCGATTCTANTTCTCNGTTGGCCNTCGTNGAATATGCNCGTTTCANCGNNNTAGNNATACAACTAAGNNNCAACTGNACCGACCAAGGCTCANCAGCCTAATGTNNCGNNCGACNGTNCNATAAGCGNTNGNATTCNNTGAAGGNATTACACAACTGANNGTATCGNGANNAATCANCCNANTNGNCTNTGNCGCGATNAATNATCCCCGANGTTTGAACNCANAATNCTNNAGATCCNCANTCTNCNANATCTATCGGTCTAACNNCTCNANCANGTGTGGTGTCAAATTAACTTTACAGTGTTGCCAGCTGCGAATATAAATTGTCACGATCACGTGACGTGCTTTTACAATTTCAGCTTTTTCAACAGTGAATTTAATTTACAAACTGTTCTACGATAAAGATGACAAATTCCAAATTCGGTTTCAAAAAATAGTCAAAACGGTCACGTGATCCTAATGAAAACAATTTTGAAAGGGAAAATGTTCTATAGGACATCGAATTAAATTTGTCAAAGTTCAAATTGATAAAGAAGTTGAGTTTAAAAATGATTAAAACAGTCACGTGACCTGGATAAATACAATTTTAAACGTAAAAATGTTGCGAAACGTCAAATGTCAAAGTTGAAATTCAGTAAAACTGTCAAGTTCAAATGACAACAGGATAAAATTCTCTTCTGTCAAAATTCAAATTAAACAGTCACGTGACCCTAAACAAATTGAATTTGCAACTGTCAAAGTTCATTTTGACACATGTTCACACTGTCCTGTTCACATAATAAAGCAATTGATGGCAACAAAATAGTTAAAATAGTAGTTACTGACTAAAGCTGTTAACAAATGATTCATTTGACAATTGACAGTTGACATGTGAGTGCACCCGGTGCAATAGGTATTCTCACGATCCCATCCCTATCAGTAAGTTTCTTCTGTTTTTCAAATATTGAACTAAATTTTGCACATTTTTCTGCAGACTTCCTCATCATCATCCAGTGACGGGGAATTTGTATGGGAAACTGATCTGCAAGGCTATATTCTGTCATCTTTCTTCTACGGCTACGTTCTCACCCAAATTCCTTTCGGAATTTTGGCCAAAAAGTATGGAAATATCTACTTTTTAGGAGTGGGGATGCTCATCAATTCGTTGTTCGGGCTTTTGGTACCCATCGCTGCTCATATGGGCATTTACTGGTTGATTGCAGTCCGATTTATTCAAGGATTGGGCGAGGTAATTTTTTTTTATGAAAATAGTAAAGATTGACGTAAAACGAAACGTGTAGGTCAACGATTTTGGCGGCAGCAATCACGAGACCTCGTGTGCTTAATAAATCGTTGGACGAGTGAAACGAGCGCCTATATTTATAATCCATTGAAGATTATCGAAATAAATATTTATAGCCCGTTTTTGATGGGTTTTATGGAGAATTTTAAGAGCTTTCTAATTGCATTAAAATTGAAAAAAATCTATGACGTTAATGGTCCAAGCTACGCCGTTATTTAATGCAATCGAATTTGCAGGGTCCTATCGTTCCTTGCACTCACGCCCTTTTGGCCAAATGGATTCCACCAAATGAAAGAAGTCGTATGGGTGCTTTTGTTTATGCAGGTAAAGTTCAGTCATTTTGTTTTATTAGTGTATGAGGCCGCTAGAGACCGTTAAATTCATTTTTACATTATGTTTTCTCTAACTCTTTTGGATTATGATGAAGCTCACAGAGTTGCTATTATTACACTAAAGACAGTCCTCTGTAGCTCTATGAGTAAGATTTTGACAGTAATGACGTTTGCCCGTGTTCACTTAAGACGTTGACTAATCTGTCATGAACCATAAAATGTCAAAATCCGTCCCAGAAAGCTATAAACTTACAAATCATATTAAAAAGGTTGTAATTGAGTGACAATTAAATGAATTGCATTTTGTAGCTCTATGAGTATGATTTTGACAGTAATGATATTTGATTGTTTTACTTAAGACATTGATTAATCTGTCATGAACCTGAAAATGTCAACTGCAAAACTTTTGACTTAAAACGTTGATTGGTCTGTCTGTCATAAACTGGAAACTGTCAAAACTTGTTCCATTAAGCTATAAAACTACCAATACATTTAAAAAGGTTGTAAAAGTGTGAAAATTAAATGAATTGCCTTTTGTATCTCCATGAGTAACATTTTGACAGTAATGACGTTTGACTGTTTTTACCTAAAACGTTGATTGGTCTGTCATAAACTGAAAACTGTCAAACTCGTTCCATTAAGCTGTTTTAAAGACATTTTTACTTACTTAAAGACTGTGAGTAAAACTTCTCAAAAGAGTGTAAATTTAGTCAGAATGACTTGTAAGACCAAGTTGCACTAAATAACCGGATATTTCATTAAAATTGACTAGCTTTACGTCGTTAACAAGACTTCAAGTTTTTGAGACAGAACAGCCTCCACTATCATCAAATTTAAATCAACTTAATTTTTTAAATATTTCTGGTTTTTTTAAAAAAGAGCATTTGCTGTATTAATAAGTAAAATTAAAACAATATTAAAAGAGAATAGAAAGTATACTTTTGTGCAAAATTATCCATTTTTTTGATGAAAATCTGACAAATATTTTATGCATTTTTTTAGGGGCTCAATTTGGTACCGTAATTTCTATGCCTCTAAGTGGTCTGTTGGCGGTTTCTTACGCTGGTTGGCCGTCGATTTTCTACGTTTTTGGTGCCGTTGGTACCGTTTGGTGCGTGGCATTCCTCTACTGGATTTACGAGGACCCAGAAGTGAACCCAAAAATCCACCCGGAAGAACGAATGTACATTCAGAAGACTTTGGGAAGAGTAGCCGGTCAAACGGTTTGTAACCGCTTTTTTATGATATTTTTGAATTTTGAAACGGTTTTTTTTTTGACAGATTCCTGCCATTCCATGGATGTCAATATTGAAATCTTTGCCATTCTGGGCTATCCTATTAGCCCATATGGGTCACAATTACGGCTACGAGACTTTAATGACCGAACTGCCAACCTACATGAAACAAGTGTTGCATTTCTCTATCAAAGATGTAAGTTTCAATTTTAATTTTTAAGGTTATAATGCTTAAAGGTTTTTATGACAGAACGGCTTTTTGTCCGCCCTCCCCTACTTGGCCATGTGGGTCTTCTCCATTTGCATCAGTCACGTGGCTGATTGGTTGCTGACCAAACCCTGTTTCACCATCACCATCGTCAGGAAAATGATCAACTCTATTGGTAAATTCAACCAGTTAAACACATTTTACAATTTAAAAAAATCGAACATTTTTAGGTCAATACGGTCCTGCCGTTGCCCTATTCATTGCAGCCTATACAGGGTGTGACAAGTGGTTGACAGTGGGTTTGTTAACTTTGGGCGTGGGATTGAACGGGGGTATTTACTCTGGATTCAAGGTCAACCATTTGGACATCAGTCCCCAATTTGCGGGGATTTTAATGTCGTTCACCAATTGTATGGCTAATTTGGCCGGATTGCTGGCTCCTATCTATGCTGGATATATGGTCAAAGGAACGGTAAGTTGCCAGAGTTTACTAGTGTTCTTCTGAGGATAAAAATTAGTAAATTTGTGGTTATTTACTGATGAGCAAATGCGGAAAGTGATACTTTTCCTCACGATGTGGCAGTTCGAGCGGACGAGAAAATTAAATCAAATTAGTGTGGAAAAGTGCACTTTACTACATGCAAGTAAGAAGTAATTTAAAACTTTATTCAGACAGTTTTTTCATTCCAACTGCAGTTTAATAGTTGATTTTTGGCATAATTGACTAGAGTACTTCCTACAATATTTTTTCAGATTTTCTTCTCAAACTTGAAGAATACAGTATGTCAAGAAAATAGTAGAGTTGACTCAAAATTCTAATTTTGTATTTAAAACCTTGACGTTTGGCACAGTTGACTACCATCCTTCCTAAGTAAATCGCAAAATCTCAAAGTTAAGGTAAAATAAGTTCGAAAGTATCACTTAGCACAGCCTGGCAGATTTGACAAGCGATTTTGCCTCTGACTGTCCTTTCAAACTGTGTTTCTGACAGTTCAAACTTTGACACCGCTTTTCTCACTGACTGTACCAAATTTTGTACTGTTTTTCAGGTTATTAGATAGGAAATTTAATGAGGATTCCAAAAATGTGCTTAAAACAGTCATTTTCTCACTCCAAGTGGGTTTGACAAGCGATTTTGCCTCTGACTGTCCTTTCAAACTGTGTTTCTGACAGTTCAAACTTTGACACCGCTTTTCTCACTGACTGTACCAAATTTTGTACTGTTTTTCAGGTTATTAGATAGGAAATTTAATGAGGATTCCAAAAATGTGCTTAAAACAAACATTTTCGCACTACAAGTTGATTTTACAGGCGATTTTGGTTCTTACTGTCTTTTCAAACTGTGTTTCTGTCAGTTCAAACTTTGACAACGTTTTTCTCCTTGGCTGTACCAAATTTTGTAGTGTTTTTTCCTCTTTTTTAGGTACTTTTTGAAATTCAATATCTCGGGAACATGAGGAGCTAGAGAGCCATTTTTAACTCATTTTGTAGTATTTTTTATGCTTTTTCGAATGGCGTAGGAACGAATTTCCTGCGAATCTAAATAAAAGATACGATTTTTCAAAAAGTCAAAAAATTCAAAAAAGTGCAATTTTCAAATTTTTATTTTGCTCCATTTCTAATCACTACCAAGACCTCAAATTGGGAAATAACCACTTTGAACCTTTTTCAAAAACGAAAAAATTTTTTGCAATTTTTTTTTTGCTCCATAAGGGTTCCAATGCACAGGAAAGGGCATATTTTTTGCCTTTAAAATTTTTCTGTATTTTTTATGCTTTTTCGAATGGCGTAGGAACGAATTTTCTGCGAATCTAAATAAAAGAGCTACGATTTTTCAAAAAATCCAATTTTTGTCAAAACTGTGTTTCTGAGAGTTCAAACTTTAACACCGCTTTTCTTACTGACTGTACGAAATTTTGTACTGTTTTTTCAGGTTAATAGATAGGAAATTTAATAAGGATTCCAAAAATGTGCTTAAAACAAACATTTTCGCACTACAAGTTGATTTTACAGGCGATTTTGGTTCTTACTGTCTTTCTGTCAGTTCAAATTTTGACACCGTTTTTCTCCCTGGCTGTACCAAATTTTGTAGTGTTCTTTCAAGTTATTAGA
This sequence comes from Ips nitidus, assembly GCA_018691245.2. Classification (NCBI taxonomy): domain Eukaryota; kingdom Metazoa; phylum Arthropoda; class Insecta; order Coleoptera; family Curculionidae; genus Ips; species Ips nitidus. The sequence goes on from CM042789.1 coordinate 256,882, forward strand.
TAGGAAATTAAATGAGAATTTCACAAATTTGCTTAAAACAAACACTTTTGCACTCCAAGTGGATTTTACAGGCGATTTTGGTTGTCTCTTCCTTTCAAACTGTGTTTCTGACAGTTCAAACTTCGAAATCGCTTTTCTCACTGACTATACCACATTTTGTACTGTTTTTTCAGGTTATTAGATAGGAAATTTAATGAGGATTCCAAAAATGTGCTTAAAACTGTCATTATCTCAGTCCAAGTTGGTTTGACAAGCAATTTTGTCACTGAGTGTCACACTGTTAAACTGTACTCAAAATTGGTAAATGTGTATGGTAAATTTTCCTGTCACACGGAATTTTACTTTTCCAATTTCAGTTTACCTTATTACCGGTAAATTTATGCCCATCACTAATAAAAGCACAATGGCCACCATTATCCCCAAACTTAAATCCACTAGACTTTTTGTTTTTTTTTTCTTAAAAAACATTATTATTACAGCCTAGTATCGCAAAATGGCGAAAAGTCTTCATAACAGCCTCTGCAGTGTATGCGGTCTGTTGTACTGTCTACCTCCTGTTCAGTTCCGGTCAAAGACAGCCATGGGACTGTCCCCCAGAACAGCCAACTAACCCTGAGGATGGTAAAAAGGATGAGAAACGTGCCAGCCAGGAAACAACCAGGGCCTAAACGCACTCCTAAGATATTAAAAAAAAAATGGCAACAATGTGATTTATACAGGTTAGGTTAAGTGTACAAATATATATTTTTTTTGTTATATTTATCGTGTCGACTGTAGTGACACTGAAAAAAAATATCATAGTTTTATAGGTTATTTTTTAATTAAGTGAACTCATCCATATACAGTGTATAGTTTTCAGCCATTTTGTGGTTGACTAAAAAAAAAACGTCCTGTTGAAACTTCAGTATTTTTAACTAGTCGCCATGTTTGTAGAATTATTCAATTTCGCAGTATCTCTGGAAATCTACGTGTTTGATGGTCTAATAGTTTGTGATACTATTGCTGCTCTATACACTTTTAGAGTTGCAATAGTGGACTTGCTCAATATTATAGGATACAAAGGTCAGAGACCAAGAACACGTGTACTACCATTTATTTTTACGTTGTTAATAGTTAAATTATTATTTGTTGAATCAAAATTTGTTTTTTGTGATTTAACGTTTAAAATAGTGAAGTAATATAAGGATTTGTCTGGAATAAAGATGATTTGATATTTTGTAATTTGGGTTTTTTTTTTAAATTAAACCAACCTCTTGATTACTATAATATATGTAATTTTTAAATGTACTTTAATATACTCATGTAATCAGAATAAGCTTAAAGAACACAAGAATGAGAATAACTAATTCTACTACTATACAATTTTTTGGATACATAAAACGGTACAACAAAGTTTTGACAAAAAAGTGACTTATAATATACTATATTATTCAAGTAACGTGACTAGAAGTAGCAGTTATCACAGAAAACGACGCAATTTAATAATATATAATGAGAAGTTCAATTTTCGTGCAGTGTAGTAGTCGACACTGTTGAACAAGTGGAGGGCTGGATGGTTTGGTTGGTCACGTGATTGTGTGACGTAGGGACAGCTTTTTTTAATGCACGTCACACGATCGACAGTTGTCAAGTTTAGTTTGAAAATTAGATTTTTTTTTATCTTAAAACCATATTTTTCTTCAAAAACTTGACTAGTCCGACTCTGGATTTAATTAATTAATAAGTCCATATGTGCAGCATTGTGAGTAGCTTGTGATTGGTCAAAAAAAGCAGTCAGCTGAAAGCTGTTTTTTTTGACCAATCACAAATTCGTCCCAGGGCTAGTGGCAGTGACGTAATAATTGTCGTTTCTTTTCTATTACATGTTAACTGAGCGAGACGGAAATTTGACGTCATTGACGTATGTTAGTCCACGTCCGTAATTTGACAATGTGTCATCTGATCAACATATTTAAAAAACAAACCGATTTCACGTGACAAACTATCAAATGACTTTACGGAGTGTGCTCTGAACGGTCTTATTGATTTAGTTTAGTTGTATTTGAAATTTGGATATTACAAATACAATTATTTTCGTTTGGTGTCATTTTGACAGCAGAATTATATTACAAAGGTCAAAATTTACCGTGCTAGAAATTTTAATTGAATAGTACCAAAATGGCGCTAGTTTCCACGCAGACTCAGCAAAAATCCATTTTTAGATACATTTTTGTACAATTTTCTAAAAAATTCTTCATAACTCGCTTATTTGAAACATTCTGTATAGACCCACCATATAACAAAAGAAAGCTAATAAATGGGGCTATCACGTGACGTTGAGCGAGCAGGACTAAGTTGTACCGTTTGGCCGCTAGAGGGCGTCAAATTTTATTACTTTTTTTCGAATATTTTCATAAATATCTCGAAAACTGTTTAAGTTAGGGGGGTGAAAATTTTACCACGTATACACCCCGAAGGGACACAACTTTTACTGAATATGACATTTTTCTGTACATTGCACCGTTTGACCTTGAAAAAAAAACTGAATTTTTGATATTTCTACAGTGGGGTACCCCATGGATTTTTTCGGAAAATTTTTGAATTTTGAAAATTGTCTTTAACTGCCTAGATGGCTTTAGGTTAATGGTATAAAAGTGACGTGGAGTGTCATTTGTCAAAATGTTATCTTTGAAGGGTGCCACGCCCTAAAAACTGTCAAAATACCCATAGTTCAAGGTCATCCCCGAAATTGTGCCAGTTAGAGCAAAATAAACGTCAGATTCGGGTTTCTCAGTTTAAAATTATTGAAAAATAGTCACTTTAATTGAGCAAAATTCAATATAGCCGCTGTTAGTCTAGTAGGTCCAAAAATTCCAAATTTAAGTCAAAATTTCGTGCACTTTTCCAAAAAAACGTTCATAACTCGCTTATTTGAAACATTCTGTATAAACGCATTAGATAACAAAAGAAAGCTAATGAATGGGGCTATCACGTGACGTTGAACGCACAAAGCTAAGCTGTACCGTTCGGCCGCTAGAAGTTGTCAAAGTTGACTCTAGTTTTTCTTGAATATCTCAGGAATGCCTCAAGTTACAGATTTAAAATTTTTACCACAATGTCTGATTTAACAAAACCAAAGCTTTCACAGTTCATGTCGTCACTGCCACTTCTCCTGAGACAAAGATGAAGCAGCTTCATCACAAACTACTAAATTTGCTGTGATTTACGCAAATACTGCACATCTGGATTTAAATTGCACCTAACCTAAAACAATCAAACATCCAGCTTTGCCCATAATTCCCTTTTTTTTAAATAATCAATCAAAATCATCAGCTTTCAGAAACATTCTTATATAAGACATTATATAATTTTTAAGGCATTTACACAGCGATTCAAGTGAACGGAAGAACCCTAAAGTTTGGCACTGAAAAAGGTCTTTAAAAAATTCAGTGAAAATACTTAACTTTAACCAAAACTGAGCACTAAAAGTACCCAGTCCGGTCCTGGCATAGAAATGTAACGTGCTTGTGACGTCACAACACAACCAATATAATAATAAGTATAAGTACTTATTCATGTAATACTATTATGTAGAGAACTATCTATAATATGTACAAAGGTTTGAAAAATTCTTAATACAGAGTGACTATGAATGTAATGTTTATATACAGTGTGTCCCATGGTTTTACTCAAGAATCTGGCCTAGTAAAACTTATTGGGACACTCTGTCTAGAATACATATATAATTTATAATAAATAAGTATTAATAGATAAGTTAAGAAAATATTATACTATTATATGTCAAGAGATTCACTAAAACAATCACCACGATTACATAGTTTTTCTTAAAACGTGATTGTACCCAGCATTTACTTAGCCTAAGTGTTAGCCACTTCTAAAATTAACTACACGGGCTCCTAATAAATAATTGGCACAGTGTTTACCATAAATAATTAATAAAACAAAAAACATACACAAAAGGCAAAGTATACATAGTTAAAGCTTTAAAAAATGGCACAATAATGCAAAACAAAAAATCAGTCGACAATCACCAATAGAATAGAGAAATTCAAATTTTTATATACACATCACGAAAAAATATTGATTGCTTAGCGTTTATTGCTATATAACAATTTTTTTTTGGCTAAATAGTTTCGAAAAAATTGGGCCCGGCCTAATCTAATCATTATTTAGTCCGAAAGTGAAATGCAGTTGAAAACATGAAAATGGAATGTATAGAGTATTTGTATAGGTTTGTTTAGTGTTTTTTTACACACACTGTAGTGTGAAAGAGAGAGAGAGAACGGGAGGGAGATATGTTCAGTTGTTTCAATCCGGTTCAGTTGCAAAAAAGGACCAAAATCCACCATAACTCTGAAAAAAATCAAGTTAAAAGCTGTTAAGTCACGTGACTAATGTCAATTTAAAACAAAATATCACGTGATCGTTGAAAAATCAATTTTGATTTCGTATTATTTTGAAAGTTTTTGGTTAAAAACAGTTAAAAGTTCTCACAATCGAGATTTTAATTAAAATAAAAACTGAAACCACAATAGTTCAAATTCAAGATACAATTTAATAAAAAAATGTTAGTAGAAAGTTAAAAGAGTCAATTTTGAAAATTACCTGTAATTTAATAAAACTGAAACAAGTTACATAAGGTGATCCAGCAATCACGTGATTCTTCAAAAGATCATTTTTGATATTCAATAATTATGTTTGAAAGTATAAATATTTTCAAAACTCTTTTCAACTTAAAGTTGAAGCAATTAAAAGTCAAAATTTAAGTTGGTAGTCATAAAAACAGTCAAGTAACCTAACCTAACCTAACCTAAAAAGTTTAATTTTTGAAAATTCCTAACAAACTAAAGTTTAAGCCATAACCGTTTAAATAAAGTCACGTGACTGATGCTAATTTTGGTTTTGAAAATTGCTAGAGTAACAACAAGCTATAGAAATGTCTAAATTTAAGGTGGAAGTTGTTAAAACAGTCACGTGACCTAAGTAAAAATATTTAATTTTTAAAATTGCCTGTAAATTAAAAATGAAATTATCAAAAAGTGATCTAAACAGTCACATGACTCTTGCAAGATCAATTTTGATACTCAAATATGTCCGAAAGTCAAAATATTTTCAAAACTGCTTACAACCTAAAGTTGAAGCAATTAAAAGCAAAAATTTAAGTGGTCAAAACAGTCACGTGAGCTAAAAAGTAAAAAATCTTAATTTGAAAATTAGTTAGAAAGAAAATAAAATAAACATAGTCACGTGACCTAAAATCTAAAATTTTGATTTTTGAAAATTGTTTACAAAATAAAGTCGCAACCATTACAGTTCAAAAAAAGTCACGTGACTTAAAAAAATGCAAATTTTGTTTTTAAAAGTTGCCATAGAAAGAAAAATAGAAAAGCCATAAATGTCTAAATTTAAGGTGGAAGTTGTCAGAATAGTCACGTGACCTGAAAAGTAAAACTTTGATTTTGAAAACTAGTTAAAAGGTAAAAAAAATAAATAAAATCACGCAAACTAAAAAAGGAAAATTTTGTTTTTAAATTGCTTCACAAAATAGTCACGAGACTCGAAGCCGTAAATGTCTGAATTTATGTTGGTAGTTGTCAAAACAGTCACGTGACTTGAAAAGTAAAAATTCGATTGTGAAAATTAAAAGGTAAGAAAAATTCAAATTTTGTTTTTTAAAATCGTTAAAGAAACAAAAAAAAACACATAAATGTGAAAATTCATGATTGAAGATAGAAAAATGTTGCAAATTATCAAAAAGAGTCACGTGATGTTATAACAGTTAAAATTCATACTGCTGGTTAAGAATTGATCCAAACAGTCACATGACGCTTAAATCACGTTTTTAGATTGTCAAAAATTTGTAAAATTGAATCCAGAAACACAATCCAGACTGAAATCAGCAAAACGTGTCAATAAAATTAGTATAAAAACTAAATTTTGACTAAAAAATGCAAAATTTAGAATATAGGAACTGTAACAATTAAGTTCAAAAAAGTCATAAAAAAGAGTCACGTGACCTTAATAATAAAACTTGAAGTAAAACTGAAAGTCGTAAGAATTAAGAATGGTGGAAAATATGACGTATTTATCGTGAAACACCCTGTAGTATATTTAAAATCCAAAATTTGTTAGCCAAAGTCTTGAAACTTGTCAAAACAGTCACGTGACATTTTTGATTTTCACAAACTGTCAAAATTAAAGTTATCCTAATATCCATTTTGTTAACTAGCGTTTGTTTAATTATTCAACTAAATTAACTGAGTTATTAGAATATTGCTATAAAATAACATTTTTATGATAAAAATACCTTTTTCCTTTGTTGAAAATCTCAAACGTGCTGGACAAACTCCGGATTCAAAAACGAGAATCCCATAAACTCGGTCTGGTCTAGGTTCATCATAAACAATTTGTCTGTTGGGGTTAAGTCTGTTTTTTCGGAGGTAAATTGCTTGTCAAAGTTGCTCACGTCCTTGCGATGTTTCTGTAAATTGTTATAACGTAAATTTCCTTTACTTTTGTTATAAAGTTGTATGGTTATTACAATTTTTGGTTTGAACGGTGGTTGCACCTCACGATTCTCGATTTTGTCCCAGTCGATACGCCGAAAAAAGGCGTGACCCCTCACATCCTCCTCACCCCGATTACCGCACCCCAAACGTTTGTTAGGGTTTTTAGTTAGGAACTGCAATAAAATAGGGTATTATTATGAGTTTGAGGAAATCTCCCGTGGGATTAATGGTCCTAAAAAACCGAGGGTAATACTAAACTTTGTCCATAACCAATGTGTTTTACCATTACTGCCAAAGTGAAAGTGAGGACAAATTCCAAGTTGATTCACTTTGATGTTAGTTGATTTAGCATAATAAATTTAATTTTTCTACGACTCATATAGAAAATAAAACTTTTCTCCCTCATTTGAGGGATGGAAATAGTACATTTAGTTTCTAGGGAGTTTATACAGGTACTATTACATATTAATAGTATTTATAATGGCTAAATTTGCCAAAATTGCACTTTTTACAAAAACTGACATTTTTCTAATTTTGAATGAGTGTAACTTTTTTATTTGAACTATTATAGATTTCACTGATACACCATCTCAAAAAGTAGTTTAAAAAGACCCCTAATACCCCTCACTCTTTAAATTAAAAAAAAAAAATGAAAAAACTGGCCAAACTAGCCTCTCTAGCTCTTCTGCTGCTCCTCTCTATAGTGAGTAAAATTTTGATAGTTAATGTTGTGTCCTAATATGAGTCAAAACTGGTATCTCTCGCTTTGCTCGTTTCTGAGATATTAAATTTAAAAAGTAGTTAAAAAATGTCTTTTATAGAGGCCTCAATGGTCATTATTTAGCTTTTGTCAACATACCGAACATTGACAATTGGTCGAGGACAAATTAACAAAATATTGAAGAAGCCTGTCAGACACTTACTCCTTTGCAAGCATCTTTAGACTCCTTAGACAATCCTTTGGGATAACTGACGTTATGATCCGTAATGGAAGCGAACAGCTCTTCCTCGTCCTCACCATCGAATGGCGGTTGGCCCACCAGCATTTCGTAGAGCAGCACACCGTAAGCCCACCAATCGACCGATTTCCCGTAAGGTTGGTACAGAATTATCTCGGGAGCAATATAATCAGGGGTTCCACAAAAGGTTTTTGTGGTTTTATCACCGGTGATGCCTTCTTTGCACATCCCAAAATCGGCAATTTTAATATGCCCATCCTGGTCTAGCAGCACGTTATCCAGCTTTAAATCCCGGTAAACAATACCGCGGGAATGGAGGAAAAACAGGCCGATTGCGATTTCAGCTGAGTAAAATCTGCAAAATAATCACATTCAGTAGAATAGTTAGTTTAAAACTGGATTTAGCACAAGCATAGCACAAGAACTTAAAACATATGACATAGACAGCAGAAGATAAGTTATTTTTATGGTAAAGAAGAAACCTTTATTGTTAACAATTTCTGAATTATTTAACTTCACTGACTTTTGATGTTTGATTGGTCTTTTATAACTTCTGATTTTTAACTCTTTCCCATCTACTTTCTCTTATTTTGTTATTATTGTTAGATTGAGAGTAACTGACAAGAATGTTATGCTTGTGTTGTGCTTATGTTGTGTCAAGCTATAAATCCAGCTTAACCAACTGAAAGTTTGATTATAAAGGCAAAATAACACTTACACCGCCACTGGTTCTTTAAATTTGCCACATTGTTGGATCTGGAACATTAGATCGCCACCATTGACGTATTCCATCACGAAATATAACCGATCCTGTAAATTTTGGCATTTAGTTACAAAATTAACAAATTTCTGGGAGTCAGCAGGTATTCCCATTTAAGTGAAGTAAAGTTCAGACTGTGACTTTGGTTACCTGAATTGACACAGTCTGAATCACACCTAACTTGGCTTAAGTTGCTGTGGTAAAATGCTTTTTTTTACTGCAAAACTAATTTTAACCCCAGGCTCCAACTATCAATTTGATTTGCTACGCCACTGGCTGTTCGATTTTAGTATTTAATTAAGAAATTTTATATTGTTATTTGCACATTTGATTAGTTAAACCAAAACTGCTATTTCTGCAATATTTAACATTTGAGAAGCAATTCAGACAAGTGGATCAATCCATTTTTTACTAAATTTAGTAGAATATTAATATTAAATTTTATAAACAGCTTTAAAACTTAAATAAAAACCTTTTCAATACTTTGGATAGTAAAATTGAAAATTTGACTCCCAAATAATTTTTCCTGGGTCTTGACACTATTTTCAAACTTTTGACTTGAAAATTGACCTGCACAGTCAAATTTTTAGGTCAGAAACCTTGAAACTTGATTTACAAACTGAAAATATAAATGACAGGTCATTTTGTGCAAGTTTCAGATACTTTCAGAGTCATAATTAACCTTTTCAACACTTTGGATAGTAAAATTGACTTGAAAATTGAAAATTTGACTCCCAAATAATTTTTCCTGGGTCTTGACACTATTTTCAAACTTTTGACTTGAAAATTGACCTGCACAGTCAAATTTTTAGGTCAGAAACCTTGAAACTTGATTTACAAACTGAAAATATAAATGACAGGTCATTTTGTGCAAGTTTCAGATACTTTCAGAGTCATAATTAACCTGTTCAACACTTTGGATAGTAAAATTGACTTGAAAACTGAAAATTTGACTCCCAAATAATTTTTCCTGGGTCTTGACACTATTTTCAAACTTTTGACTTGAAAATTGACCTGCACAGTCAAATTTTTAGGTCAGAAACCTTGAAACTTGATTTACAAACTGAAAATATAAATGACAGGTCATTTTGTGCAAGTTTCAGATACTTTCAGAGTCATAATTAACCTTTTCAACACTTTGGATAGTAAAATTGACTTGAAAATTGAAAATTTGACTCCCAAATAATTTTTCCTGGGTCTTGACACTATTTTCAAACTTTTGACTTGAAAATTGACCTGCACAGTCAAATTTTTAGGTCAGAAACCTTGAAACTTGATTTACAAACTGAAAATATAAATGACAGGTCATTTTGTGCAAGTTTCAGATACTTTCAGAGTCATAATTAACCTTTTCAACACTTTGGATAGTAAAATTGACTTGAAAACTGAAAATTTGATTCCCAAAGCATTTTTCGTGTCTTGGCACTATTTTCAAACTTTTGACTTGAAAATTGACCTGCACAGTCAAATTCTTAGGTCAGAAATCTTGAAACTTGATTTGAAAACTAAAAATACAAGTAACAGATTATTTTGTGCAAGTAACAGACACTTCCAGCTTTAAAATTGACTTTTTTAACAGTTATATACATAAAAGAAATTAAAAGTGAGGAAAATCACGATTATTGCTTAAAATCATAATTTCATTTCGACTAAGCAATAGTTGGGTCTTCTGCCTCACCACACAAAAAAAGTTTGTTGGGAAAATTTCACACTTAGGGTGCTTTAATAATGCATCAATTAGTGATATTGTGACAGTTTAAATTAGGTTTAGACTGTAAGTGTAAGTGCTTCATTAGCATTAACCACAGATAATGTCACAGTCTAAATTTGAACTGTGAGTAAGAAAAGTGACTTTTGGAGGTTGTAGTTTGCTTCTCATAACTGTTTTACCATCCATATTCTTAGGCTGATAATAATGTAATTTTTTTCCTTCTAAAAGAGTAACTGATACTGATAAAAAACAATTTTGGAAAGTTCTTTTTTAACTTTGGCTTAATGGAAAAACGAAATTTAGAATCAGCTTACCATGGTTTGAAAACAAGAGTGTAACTGTACTAAAAATGGCGGTTTACTGCTCAAAGCAAGCACCCTTTTTTCCACCATAGTGCATTCAACATCATCGTCCTGGATTATAATGTCCTTTTTCAGGATTTTGATGGCGTAAAGCTCGTCCGTGCCTTTTCGTTCAGCAAGCATCACTTTTCCGAACGACCCTTTGCCCAGCACCATGAGGAAATTGAAATCGGTCGCCCTGATGATGTCCTTTTTGCCCATGTTGTGTGGCACGTCTTTGTCTTGGGAAATCGATGGTTTTTTCGTAATAGACGTTTTCTGTTAACAAAAAATGATACATTTTTAAAACTTACAGAAGTGTTTTCCAACTTAAATCCACTGGACTATAATAGTATACTGAGTGTTTTCATCGAAAAACAATCTTACCCTCATTTGTGTTTTAATTTGTGCCATATCCACACCTTCTTCCGGCACTGGAACATTATAGAATTCCCCTTCTTCCTGAGTGAGAAGCTTAAACCATCCATCTGCAGGCGCTTTGAGTATTTCCGATATGCCAAATGACAGGGAACCCATGAAATCGTTGCGGGACGTACGATCCCAATCCCAAATCTCTATGAGCAGTCTACGGTCTTTATCTTCTGGCTTCAAGTCACTAAAATTGTTAACTTTCTGTCAAGTTTCCAGAATTCTCAAAAAAAATTAAAAAATATTTTCATAGATTATAATAATTCCTGAATTTTAATATATTTCATCATTTCTCTCTGTTTCCTTCAAACTGCCACATTTCTTCTGTTTTTTTTTTAAATATGACAGGTTATTTGACACGTATTCACTTGTTTACCATGACAGCTAGGAATTTTGCTCAAACGTCATAATAAAGCCCGTAATTTGCCCTTCTTTTAACTAAATATAATTCTCTTTCAAAAATCACAACTAACCGGGATGTTTGATCGGAAATAGAGCAGTACAAGTGAACAAGCTTTCTAAAGATGTCACAATTTGACAGCTCCTAACTTAGTTCCTGTGACAGTTAGAAAGTTCGTTTCAACGTCAAAATGTAGCCTAAAACTTCTGTTTTCTTGTGACAACCCTAGTTTTTATGAAAGAAACACTAATAAATTGAGAAAACCGTCCAGAACAGTATGGTGCACGCAAAACTGTATTTCAAGATCATCTCCAAAATCCAAAATCGTATCAGTTAGGGCAAAATGGACGTCAGATTCGTGTTCCCCAGTTTGGAATTAGTAAAAAAAAGTTACTTTGATTGAGAAAAATCCAATATGGCCGCTGTTAGTATAGTAGGCTCAAAAATCCCAAATTTGAATCAAAATTTCATGCACTTTTCCAAAAAATCGCCCATAACTCGCTTATTTGAAATATTCTATTTAAACACACTATATGACAAAAGAAAGCTAATAAATGGGGCTATCACGTGACGTAAAGCGGGCACTGCTAATTGTACCGTTTGGCCGCTAGAGGTCGTCAAATTTAACTCAGAAACGCCTCAAGTTAGAGGTCTGAAGAAATCTCTCAAAAACGAGTAGAGTGTTTACTACAGTCAAGAACATTACACAACTCTCTAGTAGAACCTTCTCCTAACTAAACTTACAATGTGATTGTCTCATTCCATACAGGATTTAGGCAGGCTTTAATAGTTTTTGTCTTCTTTTTCACATTATCCGAATCACCTGATGGAATCAATTTGAGTTTGACGTAAGGATCACTGAGTCCGTTCGGGTCCATCGGGATCAAATTCCGGCCCTGTCGAACTGAAAAAACATCAATTGAACCTTTGGGACAACGGGTAAAACAACTGAATACCTTCTACAGTTAGTTTATTTCCCATACAAGTGATTTTGAGCTGGATCCGGCCCCTGCGTTCGGTGTGATCACAACCGCACAAATTCGGCACGCTTTCTCCACATCTTTTGTGAACGTTCATATCACATGCTGAAAATTATGAATTAGTGCAGGAAAATTTTGAAATTTTCCATGATTTATGTAGGAGCGATCAAACGAACTGTGAAAGTTGTTTGAAAATTACTCTTTTGGCTTTAGATCTGAGGAGAATCGATAAATCAAAATTACTGCTTTTCAGTTTAATAAATTTTCCACGAGAAAAACACAGTTAAGATTGATGACTCGGTTTGTTGAAGTTTCGATTGGCCAGGTGGACCTCCTGATTTAAATCCACTTGACCATTAAATGTTTTAAATCATGTAAATTATTAGCTTAGTTTGAAAATTAAATCTGTATAATGAGATTGTCTATACATATACAGAGTGGTCCAATTGTTATCTTCTAAATCGTAAATACATAGTGTGTTGAATATGTTTTTTTGTTAATAAACTAAGGTTGCAAAACAATAGTAAAAGCACGAAAATCTCTTTAAATTTGAATAATCAGTGATTTTGGCCCAAATACTGGGTTTCACAAACTGTTTACGTTCATTCTTGGAAAAGTACATTTTGCCAATGCCGCTCTGCTTTTAATAAACAAAAAACTGAGGATTTGTTGTTTTCCTGAAAAAAACTAAAAGTTTGGCAACGTCAAGTTCTATTTTTTGCAAAATTAGCACAGTTAATCAAAAAAATTGCTTTTTTCACTATTGACACTATAAAGAAAGGTAAAAAGCTGATTTTAAGGGCTTTCAAAAGATATATTGGAACACCCTGTAAGTGGTATAATAACCGAGTTATTGACATTTAAAAGCGCGAAGCCTAGGTTATTGAAAAATTAATTTGAGTGCATTTAGTGTAGGAACGCACTGTATAATGTCAAATGTCAAAAACACCATAAAACGTCTAACCATCAAGCTATACAGGTAAAGTCAAGAACAAGAAGAGAAAAGCAAAGTAAAAGTACGAAAATCCCTTTGAATTCAATCAATGAAATAGGGTGGAACAATTCTTGCATGTTTTAAGCACATTTTGACATAACTGACAGACATCACGTGGTTTTTAGAGGGTAACTATAGCTAGAGTCACGTGACCACTGTCAAAATAATATAATAATATAATCATAAATCTGAGATACACGTTTTGTATCGAGTACTGCAAAAAAACTAAACTCCGATTTTTGCAACTTTTGAGTTTGATAGTCAGAGACAAAATTGCTTGTCAAACCCAGTTGGAGTAAGAAAATGACTGTTTTAAGCACATTTTTGGAATTCTCATTAAATTTCCTATCCAATAACCTGGAAAAACACTACAAGATTTGGTACAGTCAAGAAGAAAAGTGGTGTCAAAATTTGAATTGCCTAAAACACAGTTTAAAACGACAGTTAGGGATATAATCAGCGAGAATAAGTCATTGGTGAACTAGAAAAAATTTGAATTGCCTAAAACACAGTTTAAAACGACAGTTAGGGATATAATCACTAGTAAAACCTACTTGGAGAGAGAAAACGACTGTTTTAAGTACATTTTTGGATTCCTCATTAAATTTCCTATCCAATAACCTGAAAAAACACTACAAGATTTGGTACAGTCAGCGAGAAAAGCGGTGTCAAATTTTGAACTGCCAAAAACACAGTTTAAAAGGACAGTTAGGGATATAATCGCTAGTAAAACCTACTTGGAGAGAGAAAACGACTGTTTTAAGTACATTTTTGGATTCCTCATTAAATTTCCTATCCAATAACCTGAAAAAACACCTACAAGATTTGGTACAGTCAGGAAGAAAAGTGGTGTCAAAGTTTGAATTGCCTTAAACACAGTTTAAAAGGGCAGTCAGGGACAAAATCAAAAATTAAAATATTGAAACATTCGTTGCAACTTTCTATTCTTACTAAATAAGTCTGTAATTTGAAATATTTCTAGATACATCACATGACCGTAGATAGCTAATGAATGGAGCTATCACGTGACAATAAACGGGCATTACTAAGTCTCAGTTCAGCCACCAGAGGGCGTCAAAAACGTTCTTGAAAATCGAAGTGAAGGGCCTACATTTAAATGGAAAGCATCTCAAAAATCATTAAAACAGTCGACAACCCTGATTTCAATTATTTTGAAAAGAACTTTCTGTTTTTTTTTTAAGTAATCTAAAACCATTGATACGATACAGTTTAGATAATAGTAAAACATCATCTGTCATTTCCGTAAAGGGCCAAAGATTGAAACGCCCTTCGCAGACGTCGATTCGCACAATAAGGGCACTATATTTAGCGTCGTTATGACATTCCCGGTTTTGTGGAAACCCCATATTGATTTTCGTTAACAAAGGGCCAACAATAACGTTTCAACAATCGGTTCGTATCTCTGGCATTCGGCGCGTACAATGCTGTTTGCATTCCCCCACCCTTACACCCCACCTAAAAGGGAGGTGGATAACTACCCCCCTTTTAAAACCTCCCCCTTTCCACCCTATCTAGTGGCGTTGGCTTTCAATTTTTCAACAGGTGCTTTTGAATGTTTACTTCATAAATTGCTTACCTGTACATTTCATCCCTTGATGTAACACCCCGTAGAGAAGGGATCCGCAATGGTCGCAAAATGTAGGAGACGCATATGTGTGCATTTTAAAATTGTGTTTTGTTCTGGTGTCCTAAAAAGGTAAAGTCCAGTTAGAAATATGTGGCAAAAACTCGTTGTGGTCACGAAAATGACCCTGTCAATCATCTGAACCAGTAATTTGCAAAACAATAAGAAAAATGGATGTTTGTTGGGCTAAATTTAATGGCAATGCCCTTCAGAAAGTCCTAATGACTTCTATACTAGATCCTTAGCCTGAATATTTATATTATATACAGGGCATCTCATTAAACAAAACCATCCTCATGTCAAAACTCATTTCAATTTTAAATTCAACATAACACCGCTTTTCTCCCTGTGTGTACCAAATTTTGTAGTGTTTTTTGCGGTTATTGAATAAGAAATTTAATGAGGATTTCAAAAATGTACTTAAAACAGTCATCATCTTGTTTTATCAGCGATTTTGTCCCTGACTGTTCATGTGTATCTGTCAGTTCAAACTTTGGCTGTACTAAATTGTCGTATTTTTTCAAGTTTTTGAATAGCAAATTTTATGAGGATTCCAAAACTGCGCTTAAAACAGTCATTTTCTCACTCCAAGTGGGTTTTACAGGCAATTTTGTCCTTGACTGTCGTTTCAAACTGTGTTTCTGACAATTCAAACTTTGACACCGTGTTTCTCACTGACTGTACTAAATTGTATGCGGTTTTTTCGTGTTATTGGCTAGAAAATTTAATAAGGATTCCAAAAATGTGGTTAAAACAGTCATTTTCTCGCTTCAAGTGGGTTTTACCAGCGATTTTGTGTCTGACTGTTTATTCAAACTGTGTTTCTAGCAGTTCAACCTTTGATACCGCTTTTCTCCCTGACTGTACCAAATATTGTAGTGTTTTTTTTCAGGATATTGGCTAGAAAATTTAATGAGGATTCCAAAAATGTGCTTAAAACAGTAATTTCTTACTCTAAGTGGGTCACGTGACTGCCTAGCCAAATTATTCTCTAAAAACAAATTTGCAAAAATTAACGTTTAACACAGTTTTCGCAACGAGTCGTGTTTCTGAGATTCATGAGAGTTATTTTGACAATTGTCACGTGACCGTCTAGCTAAATAGTGTTCTAGAAGCACGTGACAAATGTCACTAACGTCAAAACTGTCAAACTGTGCTCAAAAGTTGCAAGAAACAGGGTTTAGAAAAGTTTTCTTGCAGTATTCGATTGAAAACGTTTTTCTGAGATTTAAGACAGTTATTTTGGTAGTAGTCACGTGACACTCTAACTAAATTGTCCTCTAAAACCACGTGATATCTGTCACTAATATCAAAAAGATTAGATTCATGGATTTTGAAGTATGGTTTATATAGCAAAATGGCATTATTTTTCGATGTAAATTGTTGATTTTTTGACCGATTATTCTAGCGCCATTAAATATTTTTACTTGGCAACACTGCCTAATACGTCTGCTAGTAGTTTTTAATGAGACACCCTGTACATAACCATTTGGCAAATACTTGTAACTATATTGACTTACATCAGAATCAGCTCCCTTGTCCGCCCCTGGACATTTGAATGTGACGTACTCATGGCACCGTTTGTGCACCACAAAACTGCAAACTACAAAAAAAGTCACGTTCTAATTGGTTCTTCTTTACCATTTCCAGGTTCTCTCACCTTGACACTGATATCCTTGTTTTCCAAACCCCCTGCAAACAAAACAATATTATTTGTAAAAAAAATAGACAGAATAATTTTTGGATCAAATTCTGGAAAAATGTTTTGTCTCAAACCGTATTATTAAAATTTGAGTGCTATTTTTAGGGCCGGACTATCCAAATATTCACGTTTTCTACGAAATGCGAGTGAAGCAATCTCACATGTGTTGTGAAAGATTAGTGCTATTAACTGTCGGAGGAATTTATCGATGTGACCATTTATTTTTAGAGGAAAAATCAGGAAAAAGTGGCCAAATATCTGATACTATGTTACGCTAATAGCGATACTGCTATGTTAATTCAACAATAAATGCGAATCTAAGAATAAAATTGGACTGGAGTATTTTAAAATAACTTAATTATAGTGACAGCAGACCATTAATTTACGTTACAGAGTTTTTAAGTATAGTTGCTTCAATGCCAGAAAAAAACAGAAATCTATCATAAACGAACAGTCATTAATCAATATAATTTTCCTAAAGGCAAACATACTTAAAACGCCGAATCTTCAACTCTACATCATTCACAGTTGAGATTTGTTTACTTTCTAACCTAACTTTTGCTATTTTTTTGATTAATAACAACGGTCAATGAAAAAAAGAGAGAGAAAAGTAAGTAAATTACTCTTTCTGAAACTGATGTAAAGCTATTAATGGGCAAATGAACCAAAGCAAGGATGGTGAAAGTCACGTGTTCTGGAATGGTCAATATCAACGATTGGCAGACATTCTGTAAATAAAAAAGTATACAAATTTTGGAAATTTGTTAAAACTGAAAAATACTGTGTTTTTTGAAAAAGTATGGCGGACCATACGATGACGTAACCGCAATTCTGTCTGGTATCAACCTTATCATAACCAGCTGCCAGCTGGTATTCTCTTTTTTAATTATATTTCTTATATGTCCAGGATTTGAATCAATTATCCAGTTTCTTGTTTATTATTCTGAAGATTACTTTGCAGAAGCCTTACAAACACAAACTCATTTCTTCCTATTGTTATAAGGGTCATTTTTAGAACGTATTACAAGGAGCAAGGCTTTGGCACTCAACAACAATTTATGCGCATCCATGATCTCGGGCACACGAACCGAATAATAAAAAGCCTTGTCCGATAAAATCGCCAGTTTATCCCGTAGTTTACACCATGAAATTATGATGGTTTAACGGGAATGAACTATGGTAAAACCATTCGAATCACCTCTTTAATGAATCAGCAAATTTGCTTTAACGTCGACCTAGTTTACATGATGTTTATAATTCAAGTGGAATCGATGGACCTGGAAATCCTTGGAATAAATCACACAGTAGCAAGGGACAAAATGTGATTTCAGTGTGATTTTTAGAGAAGAAATTCAGCCTTTTTCACCGTCATCAATATTAATACGAGCGCCCTTTTTGTTAACCCTGTCGAACACTCGGACAAAGGGCAAACTTTGCACATTTTTCACTCTTGGATGAAATATTGAATTAGGGAACGCCAAAATGCGGTTTTAATTTGCAGAAGGCCATAAATCATTATAGTTCAACGTTTCTAATTGTTTATGGTGGTTAGTTATCCACTTATCCCAGTACAGTAATTTGCCTAAATGACCGCACAAGCAGATTGATTCGTTAAGGTGGAAAATAACCCAATTTACGGTCGAAATTGCTATTTATTGTACAGCGGATGTTTGTAAGTAGTGTTTTATGAAGCTTACAGCGTAAATCTATAGTAAAAACCAACGAAATTTGCCAAAACGTACAACCTATCCACTTAGTAGTTTAATTTTGCTGCCAGCGGGTTACTACACAGTAGACAAAACATTTAAATTTATGATAAAAAGTACAAAAAATTTACATTACATTGTAAGTAAGGCTATGCGGGTTTAACAACGAAACAATGTAATACGATATAGTCCAATCTAGGACAAAAAATGTTAGTGACGTCATTATGTACAATTCTTGTGTGTTAAAGGAAGAAAATACTGTAAAAGTTTTGAAAGTTACATATATTGACCATTTACAGAGTGTCCATAAAATGTCCTAAATATATAGTCCATAGGTGTCCTAAAATTGTGATATGACCTTTCAATTAGACTTTTTATGGATTTTCTTCATCTAAATTTTTTTTTGCTAATTTTTCCTTAAAATTAATTTTTGAACACTCCCCTAACATAACCAAATTTTTTTCTAGATGCTCTATACCGTGATTTGGCCCAGAAAGAGATTTTTGAACATATTTAGAACACTTTTGACCTTTAAAGTCTTCTCAGATTACTTTTTCAGATTTTCAAACTTAAATTATTATGTTACATCCACTAAAATCCGAAAAGGTTACGACCTTTGCCATTAAAACTCACGGACTAACCAGGAAAAGGTTATTAATGGATTTGCATCAAAAATATATGTTTTTGATGCTCTTCAAAAGTAATTTTAATCCGATTACCATGTTGAAAAGCTTTTAACGCGGTTAAATCAATATTAGTGCGGTAAGTGAACTTTACAGCACTAATATGCGTGAAGTATTAACGTTAATTAGAATACAAAATCGATTCATTACAAACCTTAATAAAGATGATAATTTTTGATTTTACCAATGGTTTTAAATTGTGTAGTTGCCATGTTTTGACATAAATATATGACAGCTAAAACTAGTTTGCTAATAATATGCCTTTTGAATAGACAACAACACCCATTACCTACTCGTGAGTAATGACTGTTAGTTACAAAAGAGAGTCGAAACAAAGTACGTGTATATAACGTGAGTAATAAGGATGACTACTTATGCTAAATAATATAATATTATTTTATTAGGACCTTTTTTGATCTCTAATTATTGAACTCTTGTTAAGTAAAATAAGTACATAAAACCATGAAAATTGACTAAAATAACAACACTAATAATGCAAAATATACTGATTTCAGTGAAGTTAGCATTAACGTCAACAGGAATTCACTTAGCTGTGTACTGTTATATCAGCTTATCATAATTTCTCAGGTTTCCATATTGTTTAACGTTTTACCATAATTGCAATTAGCTCGGTCAATGTAAAATTGCTACAACAATACAAAAATATAACCTTTAAAGGTGCAAAAAAAAATGATTTCAAAAAAAAATTCCAATTTACTCAACAACAACACAGTTCTGACACGTCTTCATTAAAATGTATGTGGTACGGAAAATGTGTAATTAAGTTGTTGTGGAATTTAATGATAATGTAAACTTCTGGAAATTTCCAGACAAAACACGTCAACATGAATCATATAATAATAATTATTTAAATAGAATTCCAGCCACAGTAATTGTGTTACATATTAATAAAAGTATTAATAACCAAAATTCAACGAGGTCGTTTAAATATTTCAAGTATTAATATTGACGTGGATGGGTTAATTGATGTTAATAAACACAGAAGTAACCTGTTTGGTGTTTTATTGTTGCATAAATAATTATTGTTTGCCCCTATATTTAATTAGTAAAATACGTAAACTTTGAGAAATCAATAAACAAATTAACAGCGCGGAAACGAGACTAGATTCTACTACTCATGTAAAATTGTTATAAATTTTAATTAAATTACTATCTTTTCGATATACATACACACGTATGTTTTGAAAGATAACAATTTAAATTTACCTTTTAACACGATGTAGGAATACATTATAGCAAATTTACGGTTTAACTTTAGAATGAAAATAATTATTAGACAATTGCCGGATGAGTGTTGTTATTTAAGTAGTAATTGCTTGTCTCATCTCAAAGCTAAAATAATGTTCCATTTAGATTGTTTTTATTGCTAAATGCTCTATTTGTCACACTAATGAACCCATTTATAATTAAGCTTTTATTTACAATTTCAATCATTTTCCTAAAATTACCTGAGAGTTTTATAACAACAAAATAATAAATTAAATCACCCTGTAACAGTAAAAATAATGGAAGTATTTTTTGACGATTTTACCATAGAGTAGTGAAACCAGTTTCGAATGTTTATAAGCTAACAATTTCAATCACCCTGTAACTGTCAATATAACTGAATTATGGAATGTTGAATATTAAAAAGTGTCGAATTTAGATCACAATTCAGTTCAATTTGCACATTTTATACACTACACTATACAGGGTGTTTCAAATTTTAAATATCCCGTAAAATCCAAAATTACTTAAGATCGGGAAAATAAAAGATTGGCAAGCAGTGGAGAAAAAGTAACTTTATCACACTCAGTGCGGGAAAATTGACAAAATAGCACTTTGGACAAAAATTGCGTTTTTCCCATTTTTGGAAGATCGTGAACTCCAATTGGATTCATTCAAACGCCATTCGAAAGAGGATGAAAAATACTACAGAATGGATTAAAACTCGTTCTTCTAACTCCTCACGATTCCGAGATATTAAATTTCAAAAAGTACTTAAAAATCACCTTTAATACTTTCATTTCCTCTAATATTTTCATACACAATTTTTTTTTTTAAATTTGAAACCGTTCAACTATTTTTGACAAGTTTCAACTAGCCTTTACAGTGTTGCCAACTGAAAAATTGGATTATCAAAGTCACGTGACCGGATTTTTACAATTTCAGCTTTTACAACTGTTTAGATTTAATTTGCCAAACTTTTAAAGTTTAAACTACATTTTAAAAGTCACGTGACTGATTTTGACAAGTTTCAACTAGCCTTTACAGTGTTGCAAACTGAAAAATTGGATTATCAAAGTCACGTGACCGGATTTTACAATTTCAGCTTTTACAACTGTTTAGATTTAATTTGCCAAACTTTTAAAGTTTAAGCTACATTTTAAAAGTCACGTGACTGATTTTGACAAGTTTCAACTAGCCTTTACAGTGTTGCAAACTGAAAAATTGGATTATCAAAGTCACGTGACCGGATTTTTACAATTTCAGCTTTTACAACTGTTTAGATTTAATTTGTCAAACTTTTAAAGTTTAAGCTACATTTTAAAAGTCACGTGACTGATTTTGACAAGTTTCAACTAGCCTTTACAGTGTTGCCAACTGAAAAATTGAATTATCAAAGTCACATGACCTAATTCTTACAATTTCAGCTTTTACTGTTTAAATTTAATTTACCAAACTTTTCAACGTTTAAACTACATTTTAAAAGTCACGTGACTGATTTTGACAAGTTTCAACTAGCCTTTGCAGTGTTGCAAACTGAAAAATTGGATTATCAAAGTCACGTGACCGGATTTTTACAATTTCAGCTTTTACAACTGTTTAGATTTAATTTGTCAAACTTTTAAAGTTTAAGGTACATTTTAAAAGTCACGTGACTGATTTTGACAAGTTTCGACTAGCCTTTACAGTGACAACTGAAAAATTGTATTATCAAAGTCACGTGACCGGATTTTTACAATTTTAGCCTTTACAACTGTTTAGACTTAATTTGCGAAACTTTGAAAGTTTAAATACATTTTTCACGTGACTAATTTTGACAAGTTTTTAGCCTTTACAGTGTTGCAAACTGAAAAATTGAATTATCAAAGTCACATGACCTAATTCTACTGTTTAAATTTATTTTACCAAATTTTCAACGATTTTAGACGTGACACACAATCAATTTCCATAAAAAGTACACTTTTTAAAAATTATGAATTTTTTTAAAAAGGGAAAAACAGGGTAAAAAATGCGAAATTAACAATTATTGATTAACATAAAAAAAAAAATTTTTGGAAAAATTTAAAATAGAACAACAGAAAAAGACAAATTAAAAGTTGCAAATCAATCTAAATTATTCAAAAATTTGAATCAATGAAAAACAAAGAATTTTCAAAATAGAAAAACGGAACAAAAAAGGCAGAATCAGATAACTTTAAGTAGTAAAAACATACTTTTTAAATTATTAAAAAATTTGAAAATAGAAAAACAGAAGAAAATTTTAGATGAATCTAGAAATTGTTTTTTCCTGTTGGAAAATAAAGAGATATATAATATTAGGGTGTCCCGCGAGGTAAGGGACAAAATTTCACTACGTGTTCTTTAGGTAAATTCGAGTCGAAAATGTTCTATGAACATGGGTCCGCAAATGCTTCCTTACCCGATTTTTTTAAGTTTAATAGTTTTATTGTGTTGAAAAGTACAATAACCTCACAAAAATATTTTTTTACAAAAAAAATTAATACCTCTTGGAAAATAACTGTTTATAATAATTGTTCAAAATTTGCCCATTGTAAGCATAGTCTATAATCATGTGGATGAGAGCCATTGTAGTTTTCGGATCACAATTAAATTTTCATATCTCGGTCATTTGCGGACCCATGTTCATAGAACATTTTTGACTCGAAAACACGTAGTGAAGTTTGACTGACCTCGCGGGACACCCTGAATAAACAATTTGACTGAAAATGAAAAACAGGACAAAAATGCAAATTCTATATATTCTAATTTATGCAATTTTATTAATTTTAGATAATCTTTTTGCTATTGTCAAATGTAACAATGTCATGGGTACTAAAACAATAATTGAATTATTCAATGGATATTGGCATTTAGTTTTATTCAAAATTTAGAGTGTTTAAGACTTAAAAAGTTATATTCTAAGGCAGAAAGAACTGATATTCTGCAGGTTTTAGTAAAAAAAAAACAATAAAAATAACCTCATTGAAATACACATACTTGAAATCAGGAAAGAGACATTTTGATTGAGATAATAAATTTTAAAATAACCAAAACATGAGTCAAAATTTTGACAAGTGATTCCAGCAATTGAGGTAAAAGGTATAATAAGATATTGAGTAAATTATTCTCCACTTTCTTGTGGAGGCTCTATTAAATTTCTATAATTTTAAAAACGTTCTTCAACCAGTTTTATTTCTTTATTAATAAAACTGGGCTTATTTTTTAATGATTTATCACTCATTTCATTTTCACACTATATTTTGTACAGTCAAAGTAGTTTTTAGTAACAGTTTGGACTTTTTAAGAGTAGAATCAGGCATTACAAATTCACTTTTTGGCAAGTATTTTTTGGCTTAATTTTTTTTGAAAAACCAAAACATACAGCAAATTTTTTGATTAAAACTTAACTTACCAAATAAAATCTTTGCAGTGCGAACAAAAAGTGGGCTGTTTGAAGAATCTGGGAATGAACCGGTGGTCCTTGATCTGGTAGACGTTCTTCTTCTTGAGCGCCCCCTTTCTGCCGCGCAACCGGAGCCCGAATTTGGTGTTGAGATCGTTCCCGTCGTCACTAAAATCCTGCTGTTCCTCGGCCATTTTTCCTCTAGCTTTAATCTGTCCGCATTAACAAATTTTCCTGCTGGATTTTCCTCTCGTTGTGTGTAAACAATACGAGGAAAAGTGCGGATCGATCGAAACGGAACGCGCGAGAGCGCTAAAAATACTGCGGCACCAGGCCCAGGCCGCAGGACCGTCGCTTTACCGAATGTCAATAAAATGTTCAGGTGGCCCCCCTTTTCGATACACTCGAACCTGGTGCAACAGTTTGCTGAAGAAGAACCGACCTACGTTCACCAGTTTCAAGGTTTTCCTTTCAACAATAATCGAAACATAGCGCTATTGTTTCGGAAGGAAGTGAGTTGCTGGGTTATTCCGCCAAAATATGACTCAGAAAAAGATAACTTAAACGCATAAGGAAATCAGCGTAAAATGACTTCTTAAGTAAAAACAGCTTTTAAGAAATTTAACTAAATTGAAAAAAAAGTCAGTAAATTACTCAAATAAGCACGTTTGTCAACAGTAAAGCCTAAAATAGTCCATAATGACATCAAATGTTTAATTTAGATATTTTAACCACCAATCTAAGGAGGTTTGTCTTTATTTTATCTCTATTTCACATACAGGGTGTTTTTTTAATAAATGTTCAATAGTTAATTATTTTTAATGTCTATTTATAATAATATCGATAATTTGTTCAAAACGTAAAGATAATAGAATGTTAATCTCATCTATCTTTTGCTCTGAGTATTAAAGAATCCTAGGGCCTAACCTACATTTTTACCTAAAAAAAGTAAGTAGTAGTATGTCATTTTTTTATCGAACACCCTGTATATTTGACTTACAAAAAAGTTAGGTTTAGAAGACTAAGGATACACTTTGAAGTTAGACAACATTTTTTTCTCTTTTCTCCTACTGTCTGTTATTTTTTTCGTTTTCCTTTTTTTGCTTTATTGCACACCGCACAGTCAAGTCAGTTCCTGCCCTCTTTTAACTAACGGTATTTTATTATTATCTACATTATCTAGTCTTACTTTTTCTTAAGGTAAATAATGCGAATATAACAAACAATTACGTTTTCAGAGTTGCTTTTTAATTGAACTTGTCTATGACCTATAGAGTGTTATCCAACGACTATACCAATATACAGGATGTTTTATTAAAAAATTTAAAGTAGTTTGTTTGAAAGAAAATGTGATAATCTTCTAGATTATCATTACCAGTCCTTTAGTCTTATTTCTGTGTCTATTATATTATTGAAATCAATTATTTTATGATAAAAATTTGTAATACTAAATAAAGGGATTTGGGTAAAGTGGGTAGGTTTAGTATGGCATATCTGAATGAATATATTTACCAAAAAAATGTATTAATATCAATCATCTTATTAGAATGTTTACAAAATTAGTAAAATACGAAAAACAAATCTTAATAAGTTTCATGATGGCTTTTAACAATCTAGCTAATATGTTTTAGTTAAGCTAATTAAGATAAAGTGAAAAAATAGTTAATTTTATTTCTAAACCTATTCATATGTCCGTCCACAATTCGTTACATTTGTAAGTTTGCTTATATTTTGACTTGCTATTAGTTACCTACTAATTACAACTACTTTAAACCGCTTTCCTCACTTAATCTATATTTTTCTGTTGGTTTAGTGGTCAAAATTAAAACTATTATATTAAGCAGCTTATATGTGCAGCATTTGGGAAATCTCTGCACAGAGGGTATAGTAATTTCAAAAAGTATAGTAAAAAAGGCCCCTAATACTATCTTTTCAATTTTTGACTGATTGTAACTTTTTTAATTGAACTCTTATAGATTTCACTAAAACGCCATTAGAAAAAGGGTAAAAAATACTACAAAATGAGCCAAAATTGGCCTCTCTAGCTCTTCATGTTACCGAGATATTGAATTTCAAAAAGTAGTGAAAAAAGACCCCTAATACCCCCCCATTCTTTCAATTTCTTTGAAAAATTAAAAATTTTAAAGTGCTTTTTTTGTACTTATTTCACCTAATTTAAGGTCTTTTGGTATAAATATGCCCTTTACTGTGCATTGGAACCCTCCTAGATCAAAATAAAAAATTGCCAAAATTGCACTTTTTGCAAAAATAGCATTTTTTCAATTTTTGAATGATTGTAACTTTTTTATTTGAACTCTTATAGATTTTACTAAAACGCCATTAGAAAAAAGGTAAAAAATACTACAAAATAAGCCAAAATTGGCCTCTCTAGCTCTTCATGTTACCGAGATAGCATTTTTTCAATTTTTGAATGGTTACAACAAACTACACACATTCAAACTGTGTTTTTCCAATAAATCTGAACTGTTACTACAACCTATTAGCTCAAACCAAACCTTGACATTCTCCTATAGGTACAGTCATAATTAAACTTTTTTCAAGAACTTGCTGGTGACTTATAGTGATTTCCTGTAATATGTCCTAATTAGGTAATTAGTAGGGAATGTACTAGAAAAAACCTTAACAGCACCAATATGTGTACTTAAATATAGATGGACGTGATTAATTGCATTAGGCAGTTTTTCAAGGTTTTCAACAATTTAAATCGGTAATCTCGTTAGTTTCCTGCTGCTAAGCTTTTAAAATAGAGTTTTAAGTCTTCAACTTTACAATTTATTACGTAACAGTTCCTATCAGATACACTTTATAAAGGAAGGATAATGCACCAAAAAGTACAGAAACCACTCGACTTTGAAACAAATTTATTTGTTTTGTTTTTATTATTACACAAATTTTTACACCAAAATACTTACACTTATTAATATCACTTTGTTTTGGAGCGTCACAATATGTCCTACATGACAAAAACCAGAATAAACTAACGTGTATAACAATGTCACGTCATCGCAATTAATTTTGATTTTTGCTATATTTTTCAGAAACAAAAACTAAACGTACGTGTTTTTCTGTAAATCCTTCTTTAGTGACGTTGTTCTTGTAGTTTTGCTACTTAGTCGTCTTTCCTTGTTTAGTGCACCTTTTGAACCAGCCACTAACTCATAGGGTGATTTACCATTCTGGTATGCTCCCTGGTTGCGAATAGCTTTGTTCATACCTCCTGCACCTAAATAGACAGAAAAATTGTATTTTTAAGGTTTGGCAACACTGAAAACTTTTTTCCTGATAAGTACTGTGTTTAAAAGCTTCTAGGTCAAAAATAATGCCCTTCTTAGAAAATCAAATATAATTCCCACCTTTAAATAATTTGATGTGGTATTAGGTCGTTTTGGTTGAAATTGGCTTGAAACACGCTACAATTATAATGCAATTTTCCATAAAACTGGGTATTAACAGTATACAAAAATAGACCATATTAACCTCAAACTAATAACGTGTTGTTAGAAAAAATTGGGGATTATTGAGATATAGGTAGTTTGAAAATGAACATGCAAAAACCTTATTGAGATCAAGACAAAATTGAAAACTGGTTTTTCCAGATATTTTGAAAAAGCTTGAATTAGAAATTAAACAACAAATTGAAGCTTTTTTGACTGCACCACTGCTTCAGTTAAAATAATAAATTTTAATTTTTGTCGCTATTTGCCAAATTTTCTTTGATGATGTGTTTCTAGTGCTAGAGCTAACTAAACTGGAATTGTATAGTTTTATGTAAAAAACCTTTTAAAAGATAATACCTAAGTTTGGTTTTACCTGATTTTGAGTAGGAATTCACTGAGTGTCTGGGCGTCAGTTCTAAAGCGTTGCTGCCCACTCTTGTAAATATGATTCGCCAACCGCACATTACTTTTCGGAAATATTGACGAAACCTGTAAAAAATCCTGTTTTTCAAACATTTCATAAAAATTTAAAATAAATACATTTGCAACTGTCAAAATGCTGTTCATTTAATGGCAAGTCTACAAGTGCAGTGATTGGTAAAAAAAAATCAGTAAGCTTTTTTTGACCAATCACAAAACTGTACCCACTGTCCTGAAATTGCCATGGAAACTCCATGAACCTTTTTTTTGACAGTTGCTCAACTGAGACAGAGTTCTGTTTAGAATAGGTTAACATCAGAGAGTAAAAGCGGTAACTTACCGGAAAATTACTTCATGCTTAGAAAATTTTCCTTTATAGGGAAAACAACTGTCAAACTTGTCAGGTCAAACTTATCATGCATTCTAATGAGATAATTTAAGACACTAACCGCCATTTGCACCGTCGTACTTTAAGCGTCTTAAGTGTGGTTTAGAGACTTTTTTCACCTGTACTGTCACAGTCTGACCCACACTTAAATTAATACAAAACGACGGTGCAAACGGTGGTAAATGATTAAAAGCGGTTCTTCTGGACGAATTTTTAAAAATATATTGTTTATAAAAACCATAAAAGCTTTAATCTTTCGGTATCGTAAAATTTCTACTATATATGGAATACAGGGTGATCAAAAGACAATTTCAAGGGCTACAAATTGGTATATCGAACCACCCTGTAACTGTCAAAATAACAGAGTTATGGGCTGTCACAGTAAAAAAAAAACAAAAATCAAACTCAGTTTAACAGTAAATAACTCACTTATTCGACGTTTTAGGTAAAAACGCTATACAGGGTGGTCAAAAAAGAATTTCAAGGGCTTCAAATTGATATATTGAACCACCCTATAATTGTTAAAATAACCGAGTTATTGACAATACAATGGATTAGTTTACAGGGTGATTCAAGAAATTTTTAACATGCTTTGTAAGTTGTTTAATTTTCATTTTATAAAAAAAATGTATAGTATACAGGGTGTCCCAAATTTGAGCAACAAATTTTTTATTCGATTTTTGGAATCTACGTCAAATTCTAGGCCTACTTGATGTAAAATGTTTGTATCGATATTCAATTGTTTTTGCTCTAGCAGCCTTACTTTTACCACCCTCCTCGAAAGCAGAAATTCCCAATTTGAGCGAAATTTTGGTGCACTTTTCCAGAAAATCGTCCATAACTCGCTTATTTGAAACACCCTGTATAAAACCACCGTATAACAAAAGAAAGCTAATGAAAGGGGCTCTCACGTGACGTTGACTCTCGTTTTTTGCCGTTTTTGCTCAATATCTCAGGAACGTTTTAGGCTAGCGGTCTGAAATTTTTAACAAATGCACCTCGACGGGATGCAACTTTTACCTTCTATACACTTTTTTGGTACCGTGCACTGTTTTACTTGAAAAATTAAAAACTAGAATTGTCAAGAATTTTTAAGGGTGATACCTTGTGTTTTTTTTTAGAAAAATTTTTTATTTTCAAAATTTACCTCAACTGCTTAAATACCTTCAGGTTAATAGTACTAAAATGACGTAATGTGTTATTTGTCAAAATGTCATTTTGAAATGGTGCCACGCCCTGAAGTGTCAAAAATGACATCATTTCAAATTTATCTCCGAAACTGTGTCAGTTAGAGCAAAATGGACGTCAGATTTGTGTTCCCCAGGTTCAAATTAGTTAAAAAAATCACTTTGATTAAGGAAAATCCAAATTAAGTGGCCGTTAGTATAGTAGGCCCAAAACTCCCTAACCCTGTTTTATTTCGTGCACTTTTTCAGAAAATCGTCCATAACTCGCTTATTTGAAACACCCTGTATAAAACCACCGTATAAATGAAAGCTAAATTTTAGAGGTCACTGGTTCTCATGGTTGACGATAGCAAACTGAAAACTTGAACGAAAATTTGAAGGGGTTTTAAAAATTTTCTTAAACAATTTGTAAATTTTTTGTAAATTTTGTCATTAATTGCTTTTAAGAGCATTTTTGTGAAATAACAATAAAAGCAAGTTTTATGTAAGAAATTCAGTGGATTTTCAAATTCTTAAACGAGAAACACAGTTCACCAGGTTTTCAGGATTTGTTTCTTTCTCTTGATTGTTTCCATTTAATCTTGTTTTGACTAAAAGCACAGTCCAGGAAAGTCCAGGGTTTTTCATTTAGTTGACGAGTTTTTAAAGTACTAAAACCAGATTTTAATGGGAGAATTTATCTAATTTTTACTTAAAAACACCTTCAACTTCGAAATGTACAACTGAATATTATAAACCACGCCTATTTCAAAATTTATTCTCGACACATCGTACCATTAAAGTAATCCTGGGGGTGCATTAACTTGTCACTTTGCATTCTAATTGAACACATCGGCTCATAAATTCCTTCTGGCAATATTCTAGAGAATATTCCAAAAAGCTCCCCGAATTATAAACTCAATAACACAATCTGAATTAATAAACCCACCGGAGTTTTGCTATAGCACATTTTAATTAAAATTTTGCTGTTATAATAATCAATTCATCAATTACGGAGGTGTTCCACTGCTTTGTTTTTACTAATTTAAAATTATTAACTGGGCTTGAAGTTTTCACAACACTATTATTAGTTGGAGTAATTGAAAATGCAAATGTAAACAGCAAAGTTGGTTATAATACCACAAATTAAAATAGTTATTTGCGCACTATGGAGGAAAGTGCAATTTTTAGGGGAAGGGTGCAAAAAGCAGTTTACTTCAGAGTTGCTCATCTAGGACCAATTCTATATTTTATGAAAAAATGCAGCAGTCAAATACTATGTTGAAAAAGAAGGTTAAAGATATATTAGGCAATTTGTCAAGAAAGTGTGTCTTTTACTGGTAGCACTTTTCCTCTCTAAGGAAGACAGTACTTTCAGTTTCACTGGTGGCACTTTCATCACTGTCTAGGTAGTGAAAGTGATATTTTCATCTCTCAAATGAGGGAGGAAGTTTAATTTTCTATAGGGGTCGTAGAAAATATTACTTTTTTTCATTATACAGTGCGTTCAGAATCAGGAAGGTCACTATCCTGAAAACGGTTAAAGATACAGATTAGATTAAATAGGAAAGTTATTTTGTTTTTAAATTTGTCATGTGCCTTTAGGAAAAATTAGTTTTATTTTTTAAAATTACATGACTAAACTTTTGTAAAGTTTGTCAGTATAAATTATAAAATTACATGACCAACTTTGACGCCATCTAGCGGCCAAACGGGACAGGTTATCCGCGCCCACTGAACGTCACGTGATAGTCCCATTCATTGGCTGTCTACGGTCTTATGAGGAGTTTATACTCAATATTTCAAATAAGCGACTTATTAGTAATTTTATGGTAAAGTACACAAAAATTACTGTTTTTTGCAGTTTTAGATTAGGGTACCTTATAAAGCACCATATTGGTAATCTCAATGAAATTCCTGTTTATAGACTAATTTGGACCTGAGAAACTCAAATCTACTCGTAGTGGAGGATTTTCAAAAATAAAAAAAAGTGTATTATTTTTTTGATTGTTTTTCCTAAATAATCAAAAAAATACTAACCGTGCATTCATCCAATAGTAAATTAGTGGATTCACCATAGCATTGGACATGGCCAGCCAATAGAAACTTAGGTACACGTGTTGCGTGTATTTGCTGAAAATCACTTTAGTGTCGTAGTACACGTAGATAAAGTAACCATGGTAGGGCAGCCAACACAATCCGAAGATCAGGACGACCAGAATAAACATTTTTACAACCTAAAAATAATGAAAAATTGAGTTAAATCGCGGCAAAACTTTGGGAAGTTACCATCACGGAATAAGTTTCCTTTTCTCACTTAACCAATAATTTTATTGCGTGAACCTGGTTTCAACTTGAACAGTTAAATTATTCCAACAAATTACAGTATAAGGATAGTTTTGAACGCGAATTACGTGTCCTGGATCGTGAAAATGTAAATTCTCTAATTATTCACCAGACAATTTCCTTACTAAATTACTTCAATGCACGTGGTAGAAACGGCAACTTTACACTGTACGAATTTTATGGAAAGTAGTTTTGATTTGAAAACTAAATTAAAGTAATCTTACTTCAATAATTGCGTAAATTACAATTTTTGAATATTACAAAATATTTAATTGAAAAAGCGTACTTTTTACAGCAGCATTTCTTAGGTTAAGATTAGTTGATTACAGTGGTATTAATATAGACTCAATTTAAACAATATTCGAAAAAAAATAGAAGAATTGGGAAAAACTAGAAAAAATGGCACCAAAAATATAACATCAGTAGTTTGGAGCCATTTCTTGTTCTTCTTTTCACTTACTGCAAAATGCCAACAAAACATACAACCTAACCAAACCAAAATTTTTGAACCCATTTTTCTTCTTCTCTTTAATCTGGAAACTGGAAGCAGAAACGTTCACCCTAACCACACAAAACACCTTAATTTACACAACCTAAACAAACCAGAAAATCACTAACCTAACCTAATATAAAAAAATAGTTCTACAATTATAATCTAACAGAAATTTGGCGCCATTTTGCCTTCTTCTTGGTAATTAGTGAAAAATAGCAACAATTACACTAACCTAACCTAAAAAAAATGGCGCTAAAAATATAACCCATCAGTGATTTGGCGCCATTTTTTCTTCTTTTTTTCAACTTGGTAACAAAACACACATTCTAACCAAACAAAAAGTACTAACCTAACCTAAAAAGTAGCGCCAAATTACGGACATGCACCAAAAAGTAAAAATCATTGATTTGTTTTTTTTTTGGGCTAGGTTGTTTGCATTATTCCAGTAAAAAGAAGAAGAAAAATGGCGTCAATTTAAACAATATTCTAACATAAACTAGAAATTCAAAAAAAAAGGGAGAATTTTTTTTTATCAGAGAAAAATTCAACAAATGACACAACCTAACCACAATGTGCCACAACTGATGTGAGGGATGTAAAATTTCTGGAAAAATAAATTCTTCCAGATTNAATACAAGCGCCAAATTGNCNCACTTNCTNGNGTCACCTCNCNNCAAACGACGAATTNAATGACACNCGNCCTGCCTNTNGGNANCNTGTGACGTTNTTCGTGTACTTNCTGCCCGATNGATACTGGNNTTCNCGCGGAGNNTNGCTAGNGTCTNANTCNCNCANCANNTCACATCNNNGNGAGCNGGCNGCATCNGAGTAAANTGNCTGCNGACAGAGANCCCGTGANNTCTTNGACNCTNCGANGCTTCNNTCGNNTTCTATCGTTNGNAGNAAANTCCANANGTAACCNGGNTGNNCTAGNCTCAGGTGCACCTANAGTCAANCCNCGAAAAGGTTANCNNGCTCNGNACAANACTTGGAGCACCCTGTNGTGTACNCTCTCTGCNNGTGTNCCGNTNANCGNAAANCTGATANTTCCGCAAAAGTGAGTATCAGCNGTTNTCNGGCGTNCTGGTNNNATCTGAATCTATTGNTATCAGGTGATNGTTCAGGNATAGCAAAATGGCATTATTTTTCGATGTAAATTGTTGTTTTTTTGACCGATTATTCTAGCGCCATTAAATATTTTTACTTGGCAACACTGCCTAATACGTCTGCTAGTAGTTTTTAATGAGACACCCTGTACATAACCATTTGGCAAATACTTGTAACTATATTGACTTACATCAGAATCAGCTCCCTTGTCCGCCCCCGGACATTTGAATGTGACGTACTCATGGCACCGTTTGTGCACCACAAAACTGCAAACTACAAAAAAAGTCACGTTCTAATTGGTGCTTCTTTACCATTTCCAGGTTCTCTCACCTTGACACTGATATCCTTGTTTTCCAAACCCCCTGCAAACAAAACAATATTATTTGTAAAAAAAATAGACAGAATAATTTTTGGATCAAATTCTGGAAAAATGTTTTGTCTCAAACCGTATTATTAAAATTTGAGTGCTATTTTTAGGGCCGGACTATCCAAATATTCACGTTTTCTACGAAATGCGAGTGAAGCAATCTCACATGTGTTGTGAAAGATTAGTGCTATTAACTGTCGGAGGAATTTATCGATGTGACCATTTATTTTTAGAGGAAAAACCAGGAAAAAGTGGCCAAATATCTGATACTATGTTACGCTAATAGCGATACTGCTATGTTAATTCAACAATAAATGCGAATCTAAGAATAAAATTGGACTATTTTAAAATAACTTAATTATAGTGACAGCAGACCATTAATTTACGTTACAGAGTTTTTAAGTATAGTTGCTTCAATGCCAGAAAAAAACAGAAATCTATCATAAACGAACAGTCATTAATCAATATAATTTTCCTAAAGGAAAACATACTTAAAACCCCGAATCTTCAACTCTACATTCACAGTTAAGATTTATTTACTTTCTAACCTAACTTTTGCTATTTTTTTGATTAATAACAACGGTCAATGAAAAAAAGAGAGAGAAAAGTAAGTAAATTACTCTTTCTGAAACTGATGTAAAGCTATTAATGGGCAAATGAACCAAAGCAAGGATGGTGAAAGTCACGTGTTCTGGAATGGTCAATATCAACGATTGGCAGACATTCTGTAAATAAAAAAGTATACAAATTTTGGAAATTTGTTAAAACTGAAAAATACTGTGTTTTTTGAAAAAGTATGGCGGACCATACGATGACGTAACCGCAATTCTGTCTGGTATCAACCTTATCATAACCAGCTGCCAGCTGGTATTCTCTTTTTTAATTATATTTCTTATATGTCCAGGATTTGAATCAATTATCCAGTTTCTTGTTTATTATTCTGAAGATTACTTTGCAGAAGCCTTACAAACACAAACTCATTTCTTCCTATTGTTATAAGGGTCATTTTTAGAACGTATTACAAGGAGCAAGGCTTTGGCACTCAACAACAATTTATGCGCATCCATGATCCGATCTCGGGCACACGAACCGAATAATAAAAAGCCTTGTCCGATAAAATCGCCAGTTTATCCCGTAGTTTACACCATGAAATTATGATGGTTTAACGAGAATGAACTATGGTAAAACCATTCGAATCACCTATTTAATGAATCAGCAAATTTGCTTTAACGTCGACCTAGTTTACATGATGTTTATAATTCAAGTGGAATCGATGGACCTGGAAATCCTTGGAATAAATCACACAGTAGCAAGGGACAAAATGTGATTTCAGTGTGATTTTTAGAGAAGAAATTCAGCCTTTTTCACCGTCATCAATATTAATACGAGCGCCCTTTTTGTTAACCCTGTCGAACACTCGGACAAAGGGCAAACTTTGCACATTTTTCACTCTTGGATGAAATATTGAATTAGGGAACGCCAAAATGCGGTTTTAATTTGCAGAAGGCCATAAATCATTATAGTTCAACGTTTCTAATTGTTTATGGTGGTTAGTTATCCACTTATCCCAGTACAGTAATTTGCCTAAATGACCGCACAAGCAGATTGATTCGTTAAGGTGGAAAATAACCCAATTTACGGTCGAAATTGCTATTTATTGTACAGCGGATGTTTGCAAGTAGTGTTTTATGAAGCTTACAGCGTAAATCTATAGTAAAAACCAACGAAATCTGCCAAAACGTACAACCTATCCACTTAGTAGTTTAATTTTGCTGCCAGCGGGTTACTACACAGTAGACAAAACATTTAAATTTATGATAAAAAGTACAAAAAATTTACATTACATTGTAAGTAAGTCTATGCGGGTTTAACAACGAAACAATGTAATACGATATAGTCCAATCTAGGACAAAAAATGTTAGTGACGTCATTATGTACAATTCTTGTGTGTTAAAGGAAGAAAATACTGTAAAGGTTTTGAAAGTTACATATATTGACCATTTACAGAGTGTCCATAAAATGTCCTAAATATATAGTCCATAGGTGTCCTAAAATTGTGATATGACCTTTCTATTAGACTTTTTATGGATTTTCTTCTTCTACATTTTTTTTTGCTAATTTTTCCTTAAAATTAATTTTTGAACACTCCCCTAACATAACCAAATTTTTTTCTAGATGCTCCATACCGTGATTTGGCCCAGAAAGAGATTTTTGAACATATTTAGAACACTTTTGACCTTTAAAGGCTTCTCAGATTACTTTTTCAGATTTTCAAACTTAAATTATTATGTTACATCCACTAAAATCCG
This sequence comes from Ips nitidus, assembly GCA_018691245.2. Lineage (NCBI taxonomy): Eukaryota > Metazoa > Arthropoda > Insecta > Coleoptera > Curculionidae > Ips > Ips nitidus. The sequence continues at coordinate 292,385 of CM042789.1, forward strand.
AAAAGGTTACGACCTTTGCCATTAAAACTCACGGACTAACCAGGAAAAGGTTATTAATGGATTTGCATCAAAAATATATGTTTTTGATGCTCTTCAAAAGTAATTTCAATCCGATTACCATGTTGAAAAGCTTTTAACGCGGTTAAATCAACTTGCCTATTAGTGCGGTAAGTGAACTTTACAGCACTAATATGCGTGAAGTATTAACGTTAATTAGAATACAAAATCGATTCATTACAAACCTTAATAAAGATGATAATTTTTGATTTTACCAATGGTTTGTTGTAGTTGCCATGTTTTGACATAAATATATGACAGCTAAAACTAGTCTAATCACACAGTGAATCAAAAAAATAAAGATATAGACAACGACACCCATTACCTACTCGTGAGTAATGACTGTTACAAAAGAGAGTCGAAACAAAGTACGTGTATATAACATGAGTAATAGGGATGATTACCTATGCGTATTAAATAATATAATATTATTTTATTAGGACCTTTTTTAACATCTAATTATTGAACTCTTGTTAAGTAAATTAAGTACATAAAACCATGAAAATTGACTAAAATAACAACACTAATAATGCAAAATATACTGATTTCAGTGAAGTTAGCACTAATATCAACAGGAATTCACTTAGCTGTGTACAGTGTTATATCAGCTTGCGGGCTTATCATAATTTCTCAGATTTCCATATTGTTTAACATTTTACCATAATTGCAATTAGCTCGGTCAATGTAAAATTGCTACAACAATACAAAAATATAACCTTTAAAGGTGCAAAAAAAAAAGATTTCAAAAAAAAATTCCAATTTACTCAACAACAACACAGTTCTGACACGTCTTCATTAAAATGTATGTGGTACGGAAAATGTGTAATTAAGTTGTTGTGGAATTTAATGATAATGTAAACTTCTGGAAATTTCCAGACAAAACACGTCAACATGAATCATATAATAATAATTATTTAAATAGAATTCCAGCCACAGTAATTGTGTTACATATTAATAAAAGTATTAATAACCAAAAGTCTACGAGGTCGTTTAAATATTTCAAGTATTAATATTGACGTGGATGGGTTAATTGATGTTAATAAACACAGAAGTAACCTGTTTGGTGTTTTATTGTTGCATAAATAATTATTGTTTGCCCCTATATTTAATTAGTAAAATACGTAAACTTTGAGAAATCAATAAACAAATTAACTGCGCGGAAACGAGACTAGATTCTACTACTACTCATGTAAAATTGTTATAAATTTTAATTAAATTACTAACTTTTCGATATACACACATACTGTTATTGTTTTGAAAGATAACAATTTAAATTTACCTTTTAACACGATGTAGAAATACATAATAGCAAATTTACGGTTTAACTTTAGAATGAAAATAATTATTAGACAATTGCCGGATGAGTGTTGTTAAGCTAAAATAATGTTCAATTTAGATTGTTTTTATTGCTAAATGCTCTATTTGTCACACTAATGAACCCATTTATAATTAAGCTTTTATTTACAATTTCAATCACTGTTCCACCGTTTTCCTAAAATTACCTGAGAGTTTTGTAACAACAAAATAATAAATTAAATCACCCTGTAACAGTAAAAATAATGGAATTAGACAGTGTCACGAATGTTTATAAGCTAACAATTTCAATCACCCTGTAACTATCAATATAACTGAATTATGGAATGTTGAATATTGAAAAGTGTCGAATTTAAATCACAATTCAGTTCAATTAGCACATTTTATACACTACACTATACAGGGTGTTTCAAATTTTTGTGAAAAAGTTGCACATTTGGTTAATGATAATGTCGTTTCAACAAGTGTAAAAAAGCGATTACTTTTGGAAATATCCCGTAAAATCCAAAATTACTTAAGATCGGGAAAGTAAAAGACTGGCAAGCAGTGGAGAAAAAGTAACTTTATCACACTCAGTGCGGGAAAATTGACAAAATAGCACTTTGGACAAGGTCGTGAACTCCAATTGGATTCATTCAAACGCCATTCGAAAGAGAATGAAAAATACTACAGAATGGATTAAAACTCGTTTTTCTAACTCCTCACGATTCCGAGATATTTAATTTCAAAAAGTACTTAAAAATCACCTTTAATACTTTCATTTCCTCTAATATTTTCATACACAATTTTTTTTTTTTTTAAATTTGAAACCGTTCAACTGTTTTTGACAAGTTTCAACTAGCCTTTACAGTGTTGCAAACTGAAAAATTGGATTATCAAAATCACGTGACCGGATTTTTACAATTTCAGCTTTTACAACTGTTTAGATTTAATTTGCCAATTTTTTAAAGGTTAAACTACATTTTAAAAGTCACGTGACTGATTTTAACCAGTTTCAACTAGCCTTTACAGTGTTGCAAACTGAAAAATTGGATTATCAAAATCACGTGACCGGATTTGTACAATTTCAGCTTTACAACTGTTTAGATTTAATTTGTCAAACTTTTAAAGTTTAAGGTACATTTTAAAAGTCACGTGACTGATTTTGACAAGTTTCAACTAGTCTTTACAGTGTTGCAAACTAAAAAATTGGATTATCACAGTCACGTGACCGGATTTTTACAATTTCAGCTTTTACAACTGTTTAGATTTAATTTGTCAAACTTTTAAAGTTTAAGGTACATTTTAAAAGTCACGTGACTGATTTTGACAAGCTTCAACTAGCCTTTACAGTGTTGCCAACTGAAAAATTGGATTATCAAAGTCACATGACCTAATTCTTACTGTTTAAATTTAGTTTACCAAAATTTGACTGAAAATAGAAAAACAAGACAAAATGAACAATTTTAAAATGCAAATTCTAAAAATTCTAATTTATGCAATTTTATTAATTTTAGATAATCTTTTTGCTATTGTCAAATGTAACAATGTCATGGGTACTAAAACAATAATTGAATTATTTAATGGATATTGGCATTTAGTTTTATTTAAAATTTAGGGTGTTTAAGACTTAACTTAAAAAATTATATTCTAAGGCAGAAAGAAATGATTTTCTGTCGGTTTTAGTAAAAAAAAAAACAATAAAAATAACCTCATTGAAATGCACATATTTGAAATCAGGAAAAAGAGACATTTTGATTGAGACAATAAATTTTAAAATATTCAAAATATGAGTAAAAGGTATAATAAGATATTGAGTAAATTATTCTCCACTTTCTTGTGGAGGCTCTATTAAATTTCTATAATTTTAAAATGGTTTTAAAAACGTTCTTCAACCAGTTTTATTTCTTTATTAATAAAACTGGGCTTATTTTTAAATGATTTATCACTTATTTGATTTTTACACTATATTTTGTACAGTCAAAGTAGTTTTTAGTAACAGTTTGGACTTTTTAAGAGTAGAATCAGATATTACAAATTCACTTTTTGGCAAGTATTTTTTGGACTAAATAGCTTATTTTTTTTTGAAAAACCCAAACATATTTTAACAATTTTTTGATTAAAACTCACCAAATAAAATCTTTACAGTGCGAACAAAAAGTGGGCTGTTTGAAGAATCTGGGAATGAACCGGTGGTCCTTGATCTGGTAGACGTTCTTCTTCTTGAGCGCCCCCTTTCTGCCGCGCAACCGGAGCCCGAATTTGGTGTTGAGATCGTTCCCGTCGTCACTAAAATCCTGCTGTTCCTCGGCCATTTTTCCTCTAGCTTTAATCTGTCCGCATTAACAAATTTTCCTGCTGGATTTTCCTCTCGTTGTGTGTAAACAATACGAGGAAAAGTGCGGATCGATCGAAACGGAACGCGCGAGAGCGCTAAAAATACTGCGGCACCAGGCCCAGGCCGCAGGACCGTCGCTTTACCGAATGTCAATAAAATGTTCAGGTGGCCCCCCTTTTCGATACACTCGAACCTGGTGCAACAGTTTGCTGAAGAAGAACCGACCTACGTTCACCAGTTTCAAGGTTTTCCTTTCAACAATAATCGAAACATAGCGCTATTGTTTCGGAAGGAAGTGAGTTGCTGGGTTATTCCGCTAAAATATGACTCAGAAAAAGATAACTTAAACGCATAAGGAAATCAGCGTAAAAGAAATTTAACTAAATTCAAAAAAAAGTCAGTAAATTACTCAAATAAGCACGTTTGTCAACAGTAAAGCCTAAAATAGTCCATAATGACATCAAATGTTTAATTTTGATATTTTAACCACCAATCTAAGGAGGTTTGTCTTTATTTTATCTCTATTTCACATACAGGGTGTTGTTTTAATAAATGTTCAATAGCTAATTATTTTTAATGTATATTTATAATAATATCGATAATTTGTTCAAAACGTAAAGATAATAGAATGTTAATCTCATCTATCTTTTGAGGACTAAGGATACACTTTGAAGTTAGAGAAAAACAACATCTTTTTATCCTTTTCGTGTTTTTTTTTCCATTCTCTCCTACTGTCTTTCTCTTATTTTTTTCGTTTTCCTTTTTTTGCTTTGTTGCACACCGTACAGTCATGTCAGTTCCTGCCCTCTTTTAACTAACTGTATTTTATTATTATCTACATTATCTAGTCTTACTTTTTCTTAAGGTAAATAATGCGAATATAACAAACAATTACGTTTTCAGAGTTGCTTTTTAATTGAACTTGTCTATGACCTATAGAGTGTTATCCAGTGACTATAACAATATACAGGATGTTTTATTAAAAAATTGAAAGTAGTTTGTTTGAAAGAAAATGTGATAATCTTCTATATTATCATTACCAGTCCTTTAGTCTTATTTCTGTGTCTATTATATTATTGAAATCAATTATTTTATGATAAAAATTTGTAATACTAAATAAAGGGATTTGGGTAAAGTGGGTAGGTTTAGTATGGCATATCTGAATGAATATATTTACCAAAAAAATTCATCATCTTATTAGAATGTTTACAAAATTAGTAAAATACCAAAAACGAATCTTAATAAGTTTCATGATGGCTTTTAACAATCTATTTAATATGTTTTAGTTAAGCTAATTAAGATAAAGTGAAAAAATAGTTAATTTTATTTCTAAACCTATTCATATGTCCGTCCACAATACGTTACATTTGTAAGTTTGCTTATATTTTGACTTGCTATTAGTTACCTACTAATTACAACTACTTTAAACCGCTTTCCTCACTTAATCTATATTTTTCTGTTGGTTTAGTGGTCAAAATTAAAGCTATTATATTAAGCAGCTTATATGTGCAGCATTTGGGAAATCTCTGCACAGAGGGTATAGTAATTTCAAAAAGTATAGTAAAAAAGGCCCCTAATACTTAATACTATCTTTTCAATTTTTTTGAAAAATGAAAAATTTCAAAGTACTTTTTTTGTACTTATTTCACCTAATTTAAGGTCCTTTGGTATAAATATGCCCTTTGCTGTGCATTGGAACCTTCCTGGAGTAAAATAAAAAATTGCCAAAATTCCACTTTTTGCAAAAATGGTATTTTCTCAATTTTTGAATGGTTACAACAAACTACACATTTACATATTTTCCAATAAATCTGAACTGTTACTACAACCTATTAGCTCAAACCAAACCTTGACATTCTCCTATAGGTACAGTCATAATTAAACTCTTTTTAAGAACTTGCTGGTGACTTATAGTGATTTCCTGTAATATGTCCTAATTAGGTAATTAGTAGGGAATGTACTAGAAAAAACCTTAACAGCACCAATACGTGTACTTAAATATAGATGGACGTGATTAATTGCATTAGGCAGTTTTTCAAGGTTTTCAACAATTTAAATCGGTAATCTCGTTAGTTTCCTGCTGCTAAGCTTTTAAAATAGAGTTTTAAGTCTTCAACTTTACAATTTATTACGTAAATGAACAGTTCCTATCAGATACACTTTATAAAGGAAGGATAATGCACCAAAAAGTACAGAAACCACTTGACTTTGAAACAAATTTATTTGTTTTGTTTTTATTATTACACAAATTTTTACACCAAAATACTTACACTTATTAATATCACTTTGTTTTGGAGCGTCACAATATGTCCTACATGACAAAAACCAGAATAAACTAACGTGTATAACAATGTCACGTCATCGCAATTAATTTTGATTTTTGCTATATTTTTTAGAAACAAAAACTAAACGTATGTGTTTTTCTGTAAATCCTTCTTTAGTGACGTTGTTCTTGTAGTTTTGCTACTTAGTCGTCTTTCCTTGTTTAGTGCCGCACCTTTTGAACCAGCCACTAACTCATAGGGTGATTTACCATTCTGGTATGCTCCCTGGTTGCGAATAGCTTTGTTCATACCTCCTGCACCTAAATAGACAGAAAAATTGTATTTTTAAGGTTTGGCAACACTGAACACTTTTTTCCTGATAAGTACTGTGTTTAAAAGCTTCTAGGTCAAAAATAATGCCCTTCTTAGAAAATCAAATATAATTCCCACCTTTAAATAATTTGATGTGGTATTAGGTCGTTTTGGTTGAAATTGGCCTGAAACACGCTACAATTATAATGCAATTTTCCATAAAACTGGGTATTAACAGTATACAAAAATAGACCATATTAACCTCACAGTAATAACGTGTTGTTAGAAAAAATTGGGGATTATTGAGATATTGGTAGTTTGAAAATGAACAGTGGTTTTTTGATACCAAACTCTACTGTAATGGGAATTTTCGTAATAATAAGTAATGAAAACATGCAAAAACCTTATTGAGATCAAGACAAAATTGAAAACTGGTTTCCAGATATTTTGAAAAAGCTTGAATTAGAAATTAAACAACAAATTGAAGCTTTTTTGACTGCACCACTGCTTCAGTTAAAATAATAAATTTTAATTTTTGTCGCTATTTGCCAATTTTCTTTGATGATGTGTTTCTAGTGCTAGAGCTAACTAAACTGGAATTGTATAGTTTTATGTAAAAAACCTTTTAAAAGATAATACCTAAGTTTGGTTTTACCTGATTTTGAGTAGGAATTCACTGAGTGTCTGGGCGTCAGTTCTAAAGCGTTGCTGCCCACTCTTGTGAATATGATTCGCCAACCGCACATTACTTTTCGGAAATATTGACGAAACCTGTAAAAAATCCTGTTTTTCAAACATTTCATAAAAATTTTAAAAAATACATTTGCAACTGTCAAAATGCTGTTCGTTTAATGGCAAGTCTACAAGTGCAGTGATTGGTAAAAAAAAATCAGTAAGCTTTTTTTGACCAATCACAAAACTGTACCCACTGTCCTGAAATTGCCATGGAAACTCCATGAACCTTTTTTTTGACAGTTGCTCAACTGAGACAGAGTTCTGTTTAGAATAGGTTAACATCAGAGAAGTAAAAGCGGTAACTTACCGGAAAATTACTTCATGCTTAAATGAAAATTTTCCTTTATAGGGAAAACAACTGTCAAACTTGTCATTGTTATTGTCAAACTTATCATGCATTCTAATGAGATAATTTAAGACATCTAACCGCCATTTGCACCGTCGTACTTTAAGCGTAGCTTAAGTGTGGTTTAGAGTGTGACTTTTTTCACCTGTACTGTCACAGTCTGACCCACACTTAAATTAAGCTCGGCTTACAAAACGACGGTGCAAACGGTGGTAAATGATTAAAAGTACATTAAACTTTATTTTAATTGATATTGGATTGTTGTACAATTAATTAAAAAACTAATTATTTTTGAATTTTCATGAGATTTTCCAAAATAATACGAATTTTTAAAAATATATTATTTATAAATTTATCCCTTCTGGACTTCCCGGTATAAAAGCTTTAATCTTTCGGTATCGTAAAATTTCTACTATATATGGAATACAGGGTGATCAAAAGACAATTTCAAGGGCTACAAATTGGTATATCGAACCACCCTGTAACTGTCAAAATAACAGAGTTATGGGCTGTCACAGTAAAAAAAAACAAAAATCAAACTCAGTTTAACAGTAAATAACTCACTTATTCGACGTTTTAGGTAAAAACGCTATACAGGGTGGTCAAAAAAGAATTTCAAGGGCTTCAAATTGATATATTGAACCATCCTATAATTGTTAAAATAACCGAGTTATTGACAATACAATGAATTAGTTTACAGGGTGAATCAATAAATTTTTAACATGCTTTGTAAGTTGTTTAATTTTCATTTAATAAAAAAAATACGAAATATGAATCTTGTAGATATTTGCATATACTTTATTCCTAGATAATCCATCAGTATACAGGGTGTCCCAAATTTGAGCAACACATTTTTTATTCGATTTTTGGAATCTACGTCAAATTCTATGCCTACTTGATGTAAAATGTTTGTATCGATATTCAATTGTTTTTGCTCTAGCAGCCTTACTTTTACCACCCTCCTCGAAAGCAGAAATTCCCAATTTGAGCGAAATTTTGGTGCACTTTTCCAGAAAATCGTCCATAACTCGCTTATTTGAAACACCTGTATAAACCACCGTATAACAAAAGAAAGCTAATGAACGGAGCTATCACGTGACGTTGAGTGGGACGGCTAAGTTGTCGCGTTTAGTCTCTAAAGGGCGTCAAACTTGACTCTCGTTTTTTGCCGTTTTTGCTCAATATCTCAGGAACGTTTTAGGCTAGCGGTCTGAAATTTTTACCACAAATGCACCTCGACGGGATGCAACTTTTACCTTCTATACACTTTTTTGGTACCGTGCACTGTTTTACCTTGAAAAATTAAAAACTAGAATTGTCAAGAATTTTTAAGGGTGATACCTTGTGTTTTTTTTAGAAAAATTTTTTTTTTCAAAATTTACCTCAACTGCTTAAATACCTTCAGGTTAATAGTACTAAAATGACGTAATGTGTTATTTGTCAAAATGTCATTTTGAAATGGTGCCACGCCCTGAAGTGTCAAAAATGACATCATTTCAAATTTATCTCCGAAACTGTGTCAGTTAGAGCAAAATGGACGTCAGATTTGTGTTCCCCAGGTTCAAATTAGTTAAAATCACTTTGAATAAGGAAAATCCAAATTAAGTGGCCGTTAGTATAGTAGGCCCAAAACTGCCTAATTTTCGTGCACTTTTTCAGAAAATCGTCCATAACTCGCTTATTTGAAACACCCTGTATAAAACCACCGTATAACAAAAGAAAGCTAATGAAAGAGGGGCTCTCACGTGACGTTGAGCGAGCACGGAAAATTACCGAAAATTTTCCGAAAAAATTTCCATAAACGTAATTTTCCGTAAATTTTACATTAATTGCTTTTAAGAGCATTTTTGTGAAATAACAATAAAAGCAAGTTTTATGTAAGAAATTCAGTGGATTTTCAAATCCTTAAACGAGAAACACAGTTCACCAGGTTTTCAGGATTTGTTTCTTTCTCTTGATTGTTTCCATTTAATCTTGTTTTGACTAAAAGCACAGTCCAGGAAAGTCCAGGGTTTTTCATTTAGTTGACGAGTTTTTAAAGTACTAAAACCAGATTTTAATGGGAGAATTTATCTAATTTTTACTTAAAAACACCTTCAACTTCGAAATGTACAACTGAATATTAGAAACCACGCCTATTTCAAAATTTATTCCCGACACATCGTACCATTAAAGTAATCCTGGGGGTGCATTAACTTGTCACTTTGCATTCTAATTGAACACATCGGCTCATAAATTCCTTCTGGCAATATTCTAGAGAATATTCCAAAAAGCTCCCCGAATTATAAACTCAATAACACAATCTGAATTAATAAACCCACCGGAGTTTTGCTATAGCACATTTTAATTAAAATTTTGCTGTTATAATAATCAATTCATCAATTACGGAGGTGTTCCACTGCTTTGTTTTTACTAATTTAAAATTATTAACTGGGCTTGAAGTTTTCACAACACTATTATTAGTTGGAGTAATTGAAAATGCAAATGTAAACAGCAAAGTTGGTTATAATACCACAAATTAAAATAGTTATTTGCGCAACTAGGGAGGAAAGTGCAATTTTTGCTCCCGCGAACAATTTGAGACGCGATACTCAAGGGTGCAAAAAGCAGTTTACTTCAGAGTTGCTCATCTAGGACCAATTCTATATTTTATGAAAAAATGCAGCAATTAAATACTGTTTTGAAAAAGAAGGTTAAAGATATGTTTGTCAATTTGTCAAGAAAGTGTGTCTTTTACTGGTGGCACTTTCACTGTCTAGGTAGTGAAAGTGATATTTTCATCTTTCAAATGAGGGAGGAAGTTTAATTTTCTATAGGGGTCGTGGAAAATATTACTTTTTCTCATTATACAGTGCGTTCAGAATCAGGAAGGTCACTATCCTGAAAACGGTTAAAGATACAGATTTGATTAAACAGGAAAGTTAATTTTTTTTTTAAATTTGTCATGTGCCTTTAGAAAAAATTAGTTTTATTTTTTAAAATTACATGACTAAACATTTCAAGTTTGTCAGTATAAATTATAAAATTATATGACCAACTTTGACGCCATCTAGCGGCCAAACGGGACAGGTTATCCGCGCCCACTGAACGTCACGTGATAGCCCCATTCATTGGCTGTCCACGGTCTTATGAGGTGTTTATACTCAATATTTCAAATAAGCGATTTATTAGCAATTTTATGGTAAAGTACACAAAAATTACTGTTTTTTGCAGTTTTAGATTAGGGTACCTTATAAAGCACCATATTGGTACTATCTCAATGAAATTCCTGTTATAGACTAATTTGGACCTGAGAAACTCAAATCTACTCGTAGTGGAGGATTTTCAAAAATAAAAAAAGTGTATAATTTTTTTGATTGTTTTTCCTAAATAATCAAAAAAATACTAACCGTGCATTCATCCAATAGTAAATTAGTGGATTCACCATAGCATTGGACATGGCCAGCCAATAGAAACTTAGGTACACGTGTTGCGTGTATTTGCTGAAAATCACTTTAGTGTCGTAGTACACGTAGATAAAGTAACCATGGTAGGGCAGCCAACACAATCCGAAGATCAGGACGACCAGAATAAACATTTTTACAACCTAAAAATAATGAAAAATTGAGTTAAATCGCGGCAAAACTTTGGGAAGTTACCATCATGGAATAAGTTTCCTTTTCTCACTTAACCAATAATTTTATTGCGTGAACCTGGTTTCAACTTGAACAGTTAAATTATTCCAACAAATTACAGTATAAGGATAGTTTTGAACGCGAATTACGTGTCCTGGATCGTGAAAATGTAAATTCTCTAATTATTCTCCAGACAATTTCCTTACTAAATTACTTCAATGCACGTGGTAGAAACGGCAACTTTACACTATACGAATTTTATGGAAAGTAGTTTTGATTTGAAAACTAAATTAAAGTAATCTTACTTCAATAATTGCGTAAATTACAATTTTTGAATATTACAAAATATTTAATTGAAAAAGCGTACTTTTTACAGCAGCATTTCTTAGGTTAAGATTAGTTGATTAAAGTGGTATTAATATAGCCTCAATTTAAACAATATTCGAAAAAAAATAGAAGAATTGGGAAAAACTAGAAAAAATGGCACCAAAAATATAACTCATCAGTAATTTGGCGCCATTTTTTCTTCTTCTTTTCACTTACTGCAAAATGACAACAAAACATACAACCTAACCAAACCAAAATTTTTGAAGCCATTTTTCTTCTTCTTTTTAATCTGGAAACATGGAGCAGAAACGTTCACCCTAACCACACAAAACACCTTAATTTACACAACCTAAACAAACCAGAAAATCACTAACCTAACCTAATATAAAAAAATAGTTCTACAATTATAATCTAACAGAAATTTGGCGCCATTTTGCCTTCTTCTTGGTAATTAGTGAAAAATAGCAACAAATACACTAACCTAACCTAAAAAAAATGGCGCTAAAAATATAACCCATCAGTGATTTGGCGCCATTTTTTCTTCTTTTTTTCAACTTGGTAACAAAACACACATTCTACCCAAACAAAAAGTACTAATCTAACCTAAAAAGTAGCGCCAAATTACGGACATGCACCAAAAAGTAAAAATAATTGATTTGTTTTTTTTTTGGGCTAGGTTGTTTGCATTATTCCAGTAAAAAGAAGAAGAAAAATGGCGTCAATTTAAACAATATTCTAACATAAACTAGAAATTCAAAAAAAAAGGGAGAATTTTTTAATCAGAGAAAAATGTAATAAATGATACAACCTAACCACAATGTGCCACAACTGATGTGAGGGATGTAAAATTTCTGGAAAAATAAATTCTTCCAGAGAATTTTCAGTAATTTTCTGGAAAAAGTGGAAAATCTAAAATTTCAAAAATGATTAGTTTTTTAATTAGTTGTACCAACCATCCAATATCAATCCAAATGAAAGTTTAAGGTACTTTTAATCATTAAATTTAGATGCTTTAAGTTATATCTCATTAGAATGTATTACAAGTTTGACAGTTATCCTTCCTATCAAGAAAAATTTTTATTTAAGCATAAAGTAATTTTCCGGTAAATTTCCAAAAATGAAAATTTGTCGACTCGAAAATTACCATTTTTTACAACCCTGGAGGGGACAAGTGATTTGTTTAATTTAGGTTAGGTTAGTGTTTTTTTTGTTTGGTTAGGTTGCATAGCTTGGCGCCATTACTTCAGTAATTGAAAAGAAGAAGAAAAATGATATTTTAACCCCATTTTTTTCCTAGATTTAGGTTTGTTTGTGTAATTTGGTACCAATTTTTGTTTGAGTGCTGATAACTTTTTTATTTGACAAGTTACTACAAATGTATCATAGGACCAATAGATGAGGCTACCACGGGACGTCCAAATGACCCTTTTAAGTGTCCTAGTTTAACCGCTAGAGGGTGTCAAATGTGATCAATATTTTTCGTACATTTCAAAGGAGCAACAATCCAAAATACTGATTTGAATTGTCCTAAGAACAAAAAATCTTGTTTTTCTTTGCACACTTTATAGCTTTTTTGATCTATGAAATCAAACATTAAATGATTGTTCGAGAATTTAAGGGTTGGCCTATTTTATCCCCAATTTTTCCTACCTTTCGTTTCGATCGAATCGAATCCAATTGACGCTGAGTTAATTCCCCAATTGACTGCGATCCCCACAAGACTTTGCCCATTATCGTATAGCACATGGACATGAGAGCCATGGGAACCAAATAAGCCACGACCAGAAACAGCATTTGATATCTGGAAAAGAGAAATAAGGGGTTTAATCTTTCAAAGTTTTCGCATGTGTAGTCGGTTTCGTAATTTTCTAAAGTGGGTTCTATGGTAAAGTCGCACGTAAATTGGATTATTACGGGGAAATGACACAGAGGACCGAATTAATTTTATTGCGAACTGAACTGAATTTTCAAGAATTATTTTCTACAAAAGAAATTTTTTATCTACATCTACTGGGAAAAGAGTATTTTTACGACAAGAAAATGTGAGCTTTTATGGATTCTGTAAAATTATCCGATTTTTTGTTGCTTTTTACGCAATTACACACATAATTTACAATTGAAGAGTCTAAAAACCTTATAAATTCAAACGTTAACGTGACTTGAAAGCTTAAAAGCATTTATTAAATCCTCTTACTCAATTTTCAAAAGAACCCTAAACCTTATTAAAGGCAATAACTTTTTTACGTTCTATACTATCATTTTTCTATTGATTTTATCAATATCGTTTGAAACAGGTTTTATCGACAACTGTCTGATGCTTTTTTGATGAATTTGTCGATAACCCTAATGGCAGAGCTGACGCACTCAAAAAAAAAATTGAATTACAATTACCAACTACTTTAAAATGTATGAATGTAATCTATTGCAAATAATTATAAATAGTAGTTAAATTACTAAGTACTTCTCGAAGAGAACTACTCAATTAATTCAACTACATACTTAGAAATCGATGAACTATTTGAAAATAAGCTAATTAGTATACGTAATTAAATAAAAGAGTAAAGATGACAAAATGAATTTTGGATATGTTATTCAGCATTAAATTCCCTACAATTCACACAAAAATTGGTGATAAGTTTTTAACTAAAACTGAGACAATAAATTTAAAATTGCGAAAACTGGTGAAGGAGTAAACTTAGCAAAGTGAATTTTGGAAATATATTGAGCATTAAATTCCTACAATTCACACAAAAAATGGCGTCGATCCTGAAATATCCTAATTCAAGTAAAAATGCAAATTTTTAACTAACGCTCAGATAAAGACAGCTTGGAGCATATGAAAACTAGTAAAGAAGCAAACTGAGAAAAGTGAGTTTTGGATTATGTGATTCAGTGTTTAATTCCCTACAATTCACAGGAAAAATAGTGTCGATAGCTTTACTGGTTTCTGAAATAAAAATTGAAGTTTTTAAAAACAAAAAAAAGCAGCTTTCAGCTTGTTGTTGTTTTTTGACTAACAAGAACTTTAAGCAAAACCACATTACAAATTCTTTGCAAAGTTCTCGTCATTTCCAATAATTGTACATATTCCGCACGTGTGAATAATACCGTCTTTATTTCAACCCAAATAATGATTGTAATTAACCCTCAAGGGACGATCAAAGCAAAAGGTCGTATTATTCGAGGTGTGCAGAATATGCAGAAAGATATTTATCAAGTTTCCGGTCATTAATTAAGGCTAGTTTGCATAACCTTCAGCGAATGTAGGTTAAACGTAAAGGGTGTTTTAGTAAACTTTTGACTGAACCATTACAGCCCTAGACGTGCACTTTGTTACAACTATTTTCAGACGGGAACGCCCTTTAATAAATTCTGCAACTTCCGACCGACTTCTTATCCAAAAGTTAGGAAAATTATTCATATTTCCGGGAAAAAGTAAATTGCAATGTACAAATTGCAAAATTCCCAACCCTCATCGCTGTAATATTGTGTTATATCAAATTCTTTCGTTTTTACATTTTTTACTAAACTTAACTGCAACTGGATCAATATTTTACGACTGGTAATTAAGTTCCTGCTGGTGTTTTATAATTGAACCACACCAACCTGAAAACTTGCTTAAAGAGTGAATTCGAAGCATTAAAATGATCAAAGAGTCCTTTTCTTTGCCCTTTTTCAATGATTCTAATCTGTTTTTGCCTCTCAAGACATCGTCACAACAACCACAAAGAGTAATGGAGTTATATGGAATTAGATTTAGTCTCTGCTTTATACAAATGGAGGAAAAATTTTGTTTTTCACTGACTGTAAAGTTATTTACACTTTAATTGACTATTCAAAACCACCGTTTGTTCTGTATGCACGTAAAGGCTTTCACCAAACTTGTCGATTCAATAAACTTACATTGGAAATGTGTTGATTCAACGCTAATTGCTCTAGTTCAAACGTCCTGTATCGATGTTTGTACTAATTGATAATAAGCGAGTACGCAAAAACAAGTAAAGTTAATTGTGACTGTTTCTGTAATACAATTTTCATATTAAAAGGAATTTCTCGGTAGTTATTTGCTTATCAATTTGGAGGAAATTACCACACCATTTTAATAAAAATTGTTTGCAAATTCCAGCTGCCTCATTGTGTATCTTTTCCAATTTCCGTTAATGAAAAAAGTTTTCAAACGATTTTCTGCCAAGTGATTATCATTCCTATGTGATTTAAACCCTATTTAGAACTTTCAAGTTATGAATACAAATTCAGTGGGCAAATAAACACTAATTTGTCACTCTTTGTTGTTTTTGCATGAACTTAAAGTCAGCACTAATAAAACACCTTTCTACAATGCTTTTACTGATTTTACTGATAGTGCTATGTGTTTCCAGAATTTAGTTAGTTAAATTAAAACCAAATAAACACTTTTAAATGGCATCATCATAAAGTTTGAGAACACTTTTATATCAAAATTTTTTCTGTATTTGGCAATATTCAAGAAAATGTCAAGGAGAGGAAATTTGTAAAGAATTTTATTTTCTACAAGATTGCTAGAGGACGTTTCAGCCCTTAAATACCTTTTAAGGGAGATATTTACAAGAACGTGGGCCAAGACACAAAATTTCTATAAAAATTCCTTGCCTTATTATTTTGCGGTATTTCCTAAAACCGTTCCGCTCAAATATTCCATTAGTACAGCCTATTCTACCCATCGTAGAGTTTATTCCTTAGAGACTAAAAGTTTTCTTAGTTACAATTTGGTTTCCGGTCAAATGAGGCGTCATTAAGAAGTTTATTTCAGTAAATTGAAGGTATAGTACAGCCCTCAGAAGTTACCCAAATAGGAAATAAGGATTGGTTTTTAATTGTATAGTTTATTCTACCAAAATTGAATAATTCATTATTTTTTGGTAGTTTGGGTGGCTCAAAAATATCCTATACTGACCGCCGCCATATTGGATTTAGACGTGTCAATGTGAAAAATGTCCTGAAAAAAAGACAATTAAGTTTGTCGCTCTCTAGCGGTCAAACGGGGCAACTTAGCATAGCCCGCTCAAGGTCACGTGATAGCTTCGCTTATTAGCTACCTAAGATCATCTGATGTGTCTATACGGAATGTTTCAAATAATTAAGTTATTAACGATTTTTTGGAAAAATGCACCGAAATTTTATCTAAATGAAGGTTTTACTTGGCCTACTGCCATATTGAATTTAGATTTTTTTAGATGATTTTTTTTAGATTTTTTTTTTGCTCTAATTTATCGAATCACAAGTTGTCACTGAAATCAGAATAAAATGCACTATTTTGTAGTGTAAAAATCCAATATGGCGTCCATAAAAGAAAGAAAATTGATGATAACAATTGACGAAACGTCGGACGGCAAATTTAGTAAACTGCCCACTAATTTCAAATATTTCTTTATTTTTTCATCGTAGTATAGTTTGTTCTTCAGAAACTGACAGCCATCATTATTAATTTCAGTTGGTACGACCCTGTTTTTGCAAAGCAAAATTGACAAAACGTGGATCCGTAAATAGGAAAAAACTTCAAGAACAAATACAGGGTGGTTTATTTTTAAGCAATACTTTGTGGAGGGTTTAGTGAAATTTTATAGTTTTGCCAGAAAAAAGACAATTATGTACTTTGTTGGCAACTTTGTTATACAGGGTGAAAAATCCATTCAGCATTGCGAATTAACTTTTCTTCTTGCAGATTGTGTAAAAGCAATTTTCTGTGAATAACAGTTATTTTGGGACACACTGTGTCCTTTAGCTCCAGTGTTGCAATTCTCTAATGAGGACAATCAAAAAACAATCACCAAATCTCATTTACCGTGCAAGGGTAAACATAATGACTTTTTCAGTAAATTGCAATCAGTGTTGCAACATTCCATTCCAAGGTCTCTTTGGGATTCAACGGTCTAATCGTTATACCCTACGGTTAAATTTAACTTCCACCGTAATTTTCAACCCTAAGAACAGACTCAAATTTAGAGTATATTGTGAATCGTTAACGTGTTTTTTCGTATGAAAGTAGTTGATTAAACTAAACCTTTGAAAATAGATACCATCTATATGTGTTCAAAACTAAGAATGGTAATTTATCACTGCTGCAGCTGCTAGATTTATGTAAATGAGCCATAAAGCCTCCGCATCTACTATAAAATCTCGGAAATGTGTTTTATATAGCGACGCTTCCAATCTACAAGATAAAAAACAAAATGAGCCGGTTTATTTTGTAGTTAATTCACGCTGTTTGTTTTTCTCTAAATGTATAAACAAGTAAATGCTGAAAAATTAAATGAGCGGAAATTGATGACTTTGTTTACTCACCCTAAGTCATATTTTGATCCGACGACTTGTTTATCCGGCCAAAGGATGATGCAGCCGATCCTTTCTACTCCACGATGTCTACAATAAAATTGAAGACTTTAATAGTGTTTGAACGATGGTATATGTACATATGGTTCGAACCAAGGCAAATGGCGGTTACGTCAATAGTGCATTCGATTATCAAGGGTGTGCTGTTTTGCGTAAAGCACAACTTACTGTACTGAGATTGCAATGTTGCCAACATTTTATTTAAAACCTCTTTTGCTGTGCATTAGAAACTTTTTGCAAAAAGTGGCATTTTTTCAACTTTTGAAGGTATAAGGTGCTTTATTTGGGCTTATTTTACCTATATTGCTCAAAATTGCAATTTTTTTCAAAATATTCCAATTTTTGAAGAGTCGAAGCTCTTTTATTTAAACTCCTATCAATTTCAGTAATAAAATAGCATTTTCAGCCTTTTGTCACTTATTTTTATTATCTCATGTCTAAATTATGACAAATAATATATGTTTTTGAGATGAGAAAATGACACAAATCTGAAGATTTTTGCAACTTTTGAGAACAGTTTGACAGAGACAAAATTGCTTGTCAAACCCACTTGGAGTAGGAAAATGACTGTTTTAAGAACATTTTTGGAATCGTCATTAAATCGCCTATCCAATGACCTGACAAAACATTACAAAATTTGGTACAGTCAGGGAGAAAAGCGGTGTCAGAGTTTGAAAGGACAGTCAAGAAAAAAATCGCCTGTAAAACCCACTTGGAGGGAGAAAATGATTGTTTTAAGCACATTTTTGGAATCCTCATTAAATTTCCCATCTAATAACCTGGAAAAACACTATAAAATTTGATACAGTCAGGGAGAAAAGCGGTGTCAAAGTTGAACTGCCAGAAACACAGTTTGAAAGGACAGTCAGGCACAAAATCGTCTGTAAACCCACTTGGAGTTAGAAAATGATTGGTTTAAGCACATTTTTGAAATCCTCATTAAATTTCCCATCTAATAACCGGAAAACACTATAAAATTTGGTACAGTCAGGGAGAAAAGCGGTGTCAAAGTTTGAACTGCCAGAAACACAGTTTGAAAGGACAGTCAGGAACAAAATCGCCTGTAAAACCCACTTGGAGGGAGAAAATGATTGTTTCAAGCACATTTTTGGAATCCTCATTAAATTTCCCATCTAATAACCTGGAAAAACACTATAAAATTTGATACAGTCAGGGAGAAAAGCGGCGTCAAAATTGAACTGCCAGAAACACAGTTTGAAAGGACAGTCAGGCACAAAATCGTCTATAATCCCACTTGGAGTTAGAAAATGATTATTTTAAGCACATTTTTGGAATCCTCATTAAATTTCCCATCTAATAGCGTGGAAAAACACTATAAAATTTGATACAGTCAGGGAGAAAAGCGGCGTCAAAGTTGAACTGCCAGAAACACAGTTTGAAAGGACAGTCAGGCACAAAATCGTCTGTAAACCCACTTGGAGTTAGAAAATGATTGTTTTAAGCACATTTTTGGAATCCTCATTAAATTTCCCATCTAATAACCTGGAAAAACACTATAAAATTTAATACAGTCAGGAGGAAAAGCGGCGTCAAAGTTGAACTGCCAGAAACACAGTTTGAAAGGACAGTCAGAGACAAAATCACCTGTAAAACCCATTAGGAATAATGAAATCATCATCCGCCATTAGAAGGAGCTTGAAAAATACTACAAAATAAGCGAAAACTGGTAACTCTAGCTCTTCAAGTTTCAGAGATATTGAATTTCAGAAATTTAAAAATTTTAAAGTGTGTGTGGTTATTTTACCTAATTTAAGATTTTCTGGCCTAAATATGCCCTTTGCTGTGAATTGGAATCCTTCTGAAGCAAAATAAAATATATTTGCACTTTTTTACAAAAAATGATTGACAGTACCACTGGATTTGTCATCAACTGAGGTTTGATTTTTAAAAATTGCTGCAAAACGAATTCTAGAAGAAATTAATTTCAAGCTCAGTTATTTAGGCAGTTACAAGGTGACCCAATACATCAGTTGAAAGCCCTTAAAATTATCTACAAATTTGTATTTCTTAGTTTTTTCCGTAAAATGCACTGAACGGGAGTGAGACAACCAAACCTGGGGAAGATTTGCCAAAAATTGCGATTTTTTTAAAAATTGAGTGGCGAATGCCCAAATATTAAGTGAGTGTGTAATTTAAAAAAAAAATACTTTACAGTGTTTCTGAGATATTGTACAAAACGTGTGATTGCTAGAAGTAATTGAACTGTAACTCGGCTCTTTAGGCAGTTACAGAGTGACTCAAAATACCAGTCGACAGCCCTTGAAATCCTCTACAAATTTGTTTTTTGAGGTTTTTTCGTAAAATGCATTGGAAGGGAGTTGGAAGACGCCATTTTAGTGAAAAACGCCAAAATGCCAAAAATCTGGTATCTCTAGGAAACTCTTCACGTTTCCGAGATATTGAATTTAAAAAAGTTAGAAACTTTAAAGGGTTTTTTTGTGCTTATTTCACTTAATTTAAGGTCTTTTGGTATAAATTTGCCATTTGCTGTGCATTGGAAACCTTCTGGAGTAAAATAAAAAAAAAGTCAAAATTGCCCGCCATTAGAAAGAGCTTGAAAAATACTACAATATGAGCCAAAACTGGTATCTCTAGTTATTCACGTTTCTGAGATATGAAAGAAAAATGATTAAAATTGCAGTTTTCACAAAAACTGATTTGTCACCGTGACAAACTAGAAGAAACTGCACTTTTTCAAAGAGAATTTTTACGGTTTTGACACATTTACATTTTTTAACATTTTAATGACGTAACCGGTAATTACACTGGTTTCTTCTGTACCTGTATGTAATAGTTGTGGAGTATATTAGACAGGGCGAAGCAAAAATCATGCTTCCAGTCCAAATGAAAAAAATCGTCACCAAAGACGACGTTTTGGACATTCTAGGATGAAGCGGATGCACTATGGCCAAGTATCTGAAATTCCAATAATTTACTTATAAACTAGCCCAAGTTTGAATTACACATTTTAATTTAATCAGACTAGAACTGTTTTGAAGGATTATTCGCGAAAACTTTCCGGAAAAGTTCTGGAAACGTGTGCTGTCTTTGATTGTTAAACACACATGTTGTATCGGATGGTATTGTTAAAGTTTTCCGAATTCTTGAAATTCAATTTTCTTTTGCGTGTAATGCTACTTTGAACCGAATCAATAGTACATAAACTAGTTTTATTGGATTTTAGATGAAAGGAAGGACTTACCTATCACAGGAAATTCCGCTAAGTGTAAACACGCTTGCGGTCACTGTGGCATTAGCAATGAAATTGCTTGCGGTGCAGTAACGACTACCAAAAATCCAATTTCTAGAAAAAGTTTATTTAATGCAAGATGAATTACGTAAAACAGTGTTTTATGTATAATTTTATCTAATAGCACTGTATTTTTTTTATTAATCAACCCCTTCATCAACATTGATTTGTACCAGATTTTAGATAAAAATAAATCAGCATTAAATAATGTGATTTTGATATGTTTGGACATTTGTTATGCTATAACAAAGTTATGTGGATTTTAAAATAGTAAAAAAATTCAGTGACATTTCTAGCATTTTTTCAAAACAAGTACTAAATTTCCAACTTGCAAATGCTTGTAAAACACAACTTTTTGTATAACATAACCTCCGCTAATATCACTTTATTAAAAAAATAGCTAAATCCAATTTTTGCCAAAAAAAAATCAATATTTTACTTTTTTAAAACAGGATAAAAATTAAAACTGTGAATAATGCAATTACAAGCATTCTATACAACCCATAGAAACCTCCTTTCTATGCTATTTTCTGTTTTAAAAAATTTGTAAATGCTCGTTTAATACAACCTGCGCTCATACTACTTTCAAAAATTGCTAAATCCGATTTCTGACCTAAATAAACCTAAATTTTTACCTTTTTTTTTCGTTTTTCAAAAATTTTTAAGAACTAAAAACAGGGTGAAAATGAAAACTCTAGATAACATGTTTCTATGCCATTGAAAGCTTTTATGAGTATTCGATGGCAAAGAAATGAGAAATTTCTTAAAAAAAAATTGACAAAAATGCAACATTTTTAAATTTCCAAATAAGTTGCAAATGCCCTAAAATGGTCAAACACAACAACTTTGTATAACACAAACTGCGTTTATACCACTTTA
Organism: Ips nitidus; assembly: GCA_018691245.2. Classification (NCBI taxonomy): domain Eukaryota; kingdom Metazoa; phylum Arthropoda; class Insecta; order Coleoptera; family Curculionidae; genus Ips; species Ips nitidus. The sequence continues at coordinate 314,190 of CM042789.1, forward strand.
GAAAAATTGCTAAAACCAATTTTCGAAAAAAAAAAATTGTCACGTGACCATCAAGATTCTAACAGGTGCCTGAAAATTGTCACGTGACTTTTAAAATTCTATTCGACGCTCGAGAATAGTCACATAACATTTGTTAGATAAATTTGAGAGTTGAAAACAATCACGTGACCTTTAGAAGTTTCTTTTAGTCGTAAAAATGGTCACGTGACTGCAACGATGCTATTTTAAACGTGAAAAGTGTCACGTGAACTTGAAAATTCTATTTGACGCTTCAGAACAGTCACCTGACTTTCAAGATAACGTTTTCTGCTTAAGAATTGTCAAGTGACTTTAGAAATGCCATTTTAGCATTGAAAAATGTTACGTGATATTTAAAATATCATTTTAACCTTTCTGACATTTAAAACGCGTCTCATCACATTAGAAAATCCATTTTGACCTTAAAAAAGGATCACCTGACCTTTGCTGAAACTTTCAACTATTGAAAACAGTCACGTGATTTTTGCAACTGAATTTGACATCACGTGATCTTTAAAAGTTATTTTTTGCTTGTCAAAAAATTGAGTTGCACCTAGTTTTAAAGGAAATTTCCGATAAATTTAAACAAGAATAATCAAAATGAATCATAATTTTACCGTTACAGAAGTACAGTCACGTGATTTTTCAAATTCAATTTGATGGCTGTTACGTGACAGTTTAAATGTAATTTTGGCAAGACTTAGAAACCGTTGGCGGAAAATTTTTAATTTCAAAAAATTGTTGGTTGGGAGCAAAATTCCAAAATTGACAGCATTGGTAACTGGTATTGAAGAGGTTATATTTATTTGATAGGTTTTGTAAATTTATCCTTCACTTTTTCCATTTTGCTTTTAACTGTTTAAACTATTAAGCATTAGAGTTAACTCACAAAAGTTAACTTATTAAGTTGTTTGTCAGTTAAAATGTTAATGTTAATTTCTAGCTTACATCACTTTGCATTTTGCCCTTTCTTTCGTGCAAAACCAAAACCAAATTAACAACCTCTTCCGTAACTTAATAACAAACCAATTCAATGCGGAGATTTTAGTTATTTTAAGTCACAGCAAGTCCTCATTACGATTATATCTAACCCCCCATTGAAATCGCCCACAAACATTCATTTTCCAGAGATATACGACGGTTTTGAAATTAAAACCACCCTTGAAATATTACACAATATTAAACGAATAATTCTTCTGTGGGCCATTAACATTAATTTATTGTCACACACACCAGTCTAGGCAGAATATGTAAATAAATGGTTTAATTATATCCAGACTTACCTTTGAATCATGTAGATTGAATTGAAAATACAGTTGAACAACGTTAGTAGTAAATCAGCCACACTTAGATTAACTAGAAAGTAGTTTGTCACTGTCCGCATTCTACGATGAGCTGGAACAATTATGTAAGAAAAAAATTTAAAAAAAAACAAGAAACTGACCTATAACAATCCAAATAACGATGCAATTACCAAAAGCAGCGACAAAAATCATGGAAGCAAACACCGCAATCCAAGCGGCTTGAATCCAGTCTGGAATATCGGAATTTGGAGCCGATTTCGCTGTAGTTGACGCCTGTAAGATTGAACTAAAAAATTTCTACTACTAAATTAATTAGGCTGTTACACCCCCGTGCATTATGCAAAACATTAAATGGAAATTCAGGACCAATTTGAAAAATGCTTTGTCCGGACGTCAGTTGCAAAGCTTGGAATTGTTGGAAATTGTGAACCGCGGACTTTTTATGGTAATTTTCTCGTATAAAATATAGGAGACTGTCCTATTCTCTCCTTTTATATTACGTCGAATAAATTCAGTTCGATGTTTTCGGTTCAGTAAACGAGCTTATTTCTTGCTACCGTAAAAATGTGTTTTTTTTTTTGAAATATTGTGGCAAATTGGGGTGATAGAGTTAATATGGGTTTTTTCGATGTTAAAAGTGGGTTTTTTGAGTAAAAATTGATTTTGTGGAATCTTCACAGTCATTTAAAATCAATCACTGGTTCAATTCTGAAAATTGTTTACATAACTGAATTTCCATAACTGAAACTGTTATGTTGAAAATTTTGCAAAAATTCATGTCATTAACAGACAACAATGGAGATTTCTTCATCTTCTACAAGATTGTATTAAGGTGCTTTTGTCCTTAGAGGCCTCCTTAAGGAGTTACAACTCAAAAAGTAACAGGGTGTCCCAAACTTGTTTTTTTTTAACTCCAATTTGACTAAAATTAGCTCCGTTATTTGAGGCGTTACAAGAAGTTATAAATAAAGAAAGTTGTAGGAAATTTCATCCTCTACAAGATTGTATTAAAGTATTTTTGTTATTTAGGAACTTTTTAAGCAGTTACAAGGCAAAAAGTGACTAAGTGCAAGTGTGTTTTTTTAAACTTCACTTTGAGTTCCTTCAATTTTTATTTTTTTGAAACGAGTGTTTGTGAAAATTGGTTCTGGGTCATTTTTAAAGTCATATAAAATCGATGTGCATCATCCAAACTGACTTGTGTCTCGTTTTCATTGATTTAAAAAAAATTGCTTACATTTTTTGCAATTTTTAATCATTTTGCTCATTATCACTCGGTTTTTCCTTAAACTTAAAAATCTTTACTTTAAATGATCAAAAAGTACAATTTGGTATAACACAAGTTCGTATCATTTTCAAAAATTACTAAATTCGATTTTTGACGAGAAAAACAGTATTTTTGCTTTATTTTAGTTTTTCAAACATTTCTAAAATCCAATATCAGGTTAGACAGGGTTTACATAATTAAAATTTTGTACAAATCAGCTTCAAAACAATTTGCATTTTCAAAACTGGCATTTGGACTCTTAGTTTTGCTCGAAGTCATCAAAAATTTATTTTCATCATTAAAATTGTCATTTTTACAACTTTTTTTTAAAATTTATTTGTCTGAATTTTTCAAGTCAACTGAAAACAATTTTGATCATCAGAACAGCGATTTTAACCGATATTAGCAATTTTTAAAATTTTGCAAAAACTCCAAAATCGTTTTTCAATGGAAATCCACCTTTTTTAATTTTTAAAGTAATTTAAAAACAATACTGTCATTTTTAACACTATTTTTGTGTTGATTTTAAAAATGTCACAAAAATTGCAAAAAATTGTTATATTAATAAAATTTTCTAAATTTTTAAGTTATTTAAGAACAATTTTCATCATTAAAACTGTTATTTTGACTGTTTTTATTAGTTTTTTAGTTTACAAAAAGTTTTTAAAATGCAAAAACAAGGTGGACAGAATTTGCATCAATATAGTTATTCTTTTCTCTGCTTTTTAAGTTTTAAATTATTTGAAACAATTCCAAAACTGTGTTTTCTTTTTTGAATTCTTGTAAATCAATAAAAACTGTCATTTTGACTCTTTTTATTGATTTACTAAAATAACCAAACCTAAATTGATTCTCATCATCAGGACTGTCATTTTGTTAGTTTTTTGGATTTTAAAACTTTTCTAAAAGTACGTTTTTTATGGAAATCAATTTTATAAGTTTTAAAAATTAACTAAGACTAATTGCATTAGCAAAACTGTCTGTTTTTATTAATTTTGAAAATTTGACAAACATTCAAAAAGTGTGTATTTTATACGATACTTTTGAATTTTAAGTCGTCAATTTGCATCATTAGAACTGTGATTTTAACTGTATTTTTTTGAAAACTTGTATTATTTTGTTGAAATCTATTCTTGGTACCATTTAAAGTAATCTAAAAACGATTTGCATTCTCAAAGCTGTCATTCTAACCGTTTATTTTTTATTTAAACATTTTTGCTGGAAATGGTTTTCTTTGAATTTTTAAAGTTATCTAAGAGCAATTTTGATGCTCAAAACTTTTATTTTCATCACGTCCAATGCAAATCGTCTTAAGAACAAATACATTATTTTAAACAAAAAAACCCTTTATAAGAACGTAAAGCTTCGAAAAAATTACCTAATTTTAAGGCCTGTATCTAGTTTTTGTCCCTTTTTTTGTAGTGTCTCTAAAGACTAGTTTTCTGCCTATTCAATCCTTTTAAGCGGTGTTTTTTTTTTCTACAAATCTAGGAAACATATTAATGAAAAGCACTGTAAGAGAAATATACTTCCTCTTTTATTTTTGCAGTAAAAGGAAGTAATTTAGTTGATGACAGAGTGTTGCCTGAAGCTAAGCTGCCCTATGTGATTAATCTGGAACTTTTCCGCGAAAACATCCAGTCGTATCCATTCATTTCTTTTATACAAAACTTTCAGTTATTTTGCGTCAAAACGGCTTTGAGCACCATTTAATTTACCTCAGATAGATTATAACTTGTTCCTTCCAATAATAAATCAACCAGCATTAAATCGGGGGTGAGCTGCGTCTGGTTCATGTTGGCACATTCACATTATTCTCACTTTGGTCGCTCGGTTAAGTTGCATATTATTTATCGGCACGAAATCCCAAGAGTTTGGTGCTGCTCTATTTCACCTCGAACTGATCCATTTGCGCTTCCAGCCTGAAATTGGAATACAAAAGATGTAGGTGGTGTATATGAATGTGACCGTATTTATGATCATTACCAGGTCAGAGCGTGACTTGCACGCAAATAGTAAACGTGTTATTTTTGTATTTAAATTAGGCACAGGATGAGGTGGTTTTACCCTTGAACTCGTGATGAGGTCAAACCAGATGTTTCGTATAAATTATTTGTTTAGAAATTTGCATTTTTTTCACTTTTGACTAAAAAAATATCATTAAACAGCACCAACCTAAAAAAATCGGTTAAATTGGGACAAAAATAATAAACTAAAACAATAAACTGAAGAAAAAGCAGAAAGCTGAAAAAAGTCTCTTTGAAAAAAAAAATTATTATTTTGACTTATTTTGACAGTTTTCATTTTAACGTCAAATAACTGGGTTGTTTTTTTTCTTACAGGATGGTCAAATATACCATTTTGTAGACCTTAAAATCCTCTTTTAACCACTTTTTATAGTGTCTATAGTAAAAATGTCAAATAACCGAGTTAATTAATGTTTAACCCGACTATACTAACTTTGACAGGTTTCACTTTCCAATAACTCGGTTATTTAGACAGTAACGGGGTAATTTAAAATGGCAATTTGTAGTCTTTCAAACCCTCTTTTGACTACTTTCTATAGTGTCCAAAATAAAATTGACAAATAACAGTTGAAATCGGTTATTTTTAGGTTGTCAGTTTAGTCATTTAGCAAAATTTTTGGGAAAAGTGCACAAAAATTTAGTTTAAATCAGGGATTTTTGGACCTACTACACTGACCGCCAAACTTGTGATGTTTTTGACAGTTTTTAGAGCGTGGCTCCCAAAAAATTGACATATTGACAGATGACACTTTACGGCACATTTTTAACATTAACTGAAAGCTATTGACGAAGTCAAAATTAATTTTGAAAATAAAACAAATTTTTAGAGAAAATCAGAAGGTACCACTTGAAATTGTGTCAAAATTCTAGTTTTTCATTTTTCAACACGGTGCATAGTACAAAAAAGTGCATGAAAAATGTGAAAGGTGCGTCCTTGGTAAAAATTTTAGACCTCTAACCCAAAAAGTTCCTGAGATATTTAGTAAAAACTACTAAAATTTGACGCCCTCTAGCGGCCAAACGGCGAAACTTAGCGGTGCCTTCTCGACGTCACGTGTTAGCTCCATTTGTTAGCTTTATTTTGTTATATAGTGTGTATATACAGAATGTTTCAAACAAGCGAGTTATGGACGTTTTTGGGAAAAGTGCACGAAAATTTAGTTTAAATTAGGTATTTTTGGGTCTACTATACTAACCGCGGCCATATTGGATTTTGATTGATCAAAATAATTTTTTAACTAATTTCGAAATGGGAAACACGAATCTGGCATCCATTTTGCTCTACCCAGCACGGTTTTCGCGGTGACCTTGAAATGTCAATTTTGTCAGTTTTTACAGCATGGCACCCTTTAAAAATTACATTTTGACAAATGACACCTTACGTTATTTTTGTGTGTCGTAACGTCGTAGAAATTTTAAAAATTCAATTTTTCTTTAAAAATTTTTTGACAATTCTAGTATTTAATTTTTCAAAGTCAAACGGTGCATGGTACTGAAAAACTGCATAGAAGGTAAAAGGTGTTTCCCATTTTCGTAAAAAACAGATCTCTATCTTAAAGCGTTTCTGAGATATTCAAGAAAAACTAGAGCCAACTTTGACGCCCTCTAGCGGCCAAACGGGGTGTCTTAGCTGTGCTTGCTTAACGTCACGTGATAGTCCCATTCATTAGCTTTCTTTTGTTATATTAGTGTGTATATACAGAATGATTCAAATAAGCGAGTTATAGACGATTTTCTGAAAATTCGCTCAAATTAGGAATGTCTCCTCTATTTCTCTGCTAGAGGCAAAAACAGTTGAATATCGATACCGACATTTTACATCAAGTAGGCCTAGAATTTGACGTAAATTCCAAAAATCAAATAAAAAATTCATCCAACTTAAAAAACTATAAGTTTGGTTTGTAGCTCAAATTTGAGACACACTGTATACTGATGGATTATCTAGGAAAAAGAAATTTTCATAACAAGTTTGGAATTTTTCTAAATTTTTTAGTTTTCTGGATAGATTTATCACATTTAAAAAAAACAGTGATTTCTACATATAAAAGCTTTTTAAAAAGTATCTTTGTTGTTTTCTTCAAATAAGATTTTCTAATTTTGCCTTTTGAGTTTCTCTAAGAAACCATTTTACTACCACAATTTTACTTCTATTGTTTCGCTTCATTTTTGTAATATTTTAATTCTTAAAAGCTTCAAAATGTTAATAAAACATTTTAAACGTCTGAAAAGTGAAAATTGAATTTTTAATGCAAAAAGGAAGTACCTTTTGATTATTTTTTTAGGTTGCATATATTTTACCTCTCTTTGGAAATAACTGGCTATTTCAACCAAATAATTTTGTGTAAAATACAACAATAACTGGGGCCTAAATTTGTTAGGGTGTAAAGCTTGAGTGGTTTTTAAGACTTTTCAGAAAATATTTTTTTACCAAACAAGCTGAAATATTATGAAACGCTTTTAGGAGTCCCGGATACAGCAAAGTGGGGACATTTACCAGGTTCCTGCTTAATATACAACTTTGTGTTTTAAATTGAAAATAATTGTTTTATACAACAATTATTTCTATGGTTTAAATACGACTGACTGACATGAACTTTGGAGTCTCTAGAGACTTGTTGACTCAACATTTCAACTTTCTCCCAGAGAATTAATAAATGTTTCATGAGCGAATTTTACTGCAGACTTTTGGTCGTTAACCTGGAAATAACTGGTTGGAGGAGAGCTAGAGCAAGCCAATATCACGTTTAATGTACAAAGTTAAAAGTTGAGTGTGAGTTATTGGACTCCTTTTTCCAACTAGCTTTTTCTCTATTGGTTGGAAATTTTCTCAAGTCGTAAATATTTAAAGTAATACATATTCCAGACGTCGACACTTGTGAATATATTGTAGTTTACGATGCAGGAATGTGTTACTCTCGCTGGCAATAAAAATATCTTCAGATCAGTATAAAATTTGCAGGTTGGCAAAATTCACGTCATGTAGAAGACTTTCGATAGAAAAATTGCAGCCTTATTTTAACAGTTTAGTGGTCTTACTACTTTTCTCAAATAACTGAACGGAGGAACTTTTAAAGCGTCGAGTTGGGAGTTTCAAACATTTGGAAGCGAGAGAAAATATCCGGAAGCCGATTCGGCTGGAATTAAATTAAATTAATTAAGGAAAAACAGGCAAACTTTCCATCTCTTGTCCCAGTTTTAACGTTAATGTAATAAGGTGATCAAGAGCAACTTTGTGCTGATATTTGAAATATACAGAGTGTCCCAGGTGAATTAATTAAATTGAAAGAAAAAATTATTTAGTCGATTCAGATTTGCAATGATTTTCAAATATATCGATCAAAACTTTTGACAGTAATATATCATTGGTTCTCAGTGTACCCCTTACACTAATCCATCTAACCTAACCTAAAAATTATATGGTTGGTTCATTTCATTCATGTACTGCAAGTACATGACATCAACATTTTTACTTTTTAACCTCAAAAATTAATTCTTTGACCTCAAACTAGAAGAAAAAGAGAAAATGATGAAGTTGCCTCTCTGGCTGAGGTGTAAAGCCGAAAAGTCAAAAATACTCTCCGTTAAAGAGCTTGTGAGAGCCGTTTTAAAAATCGTTTTTTACGATTTGAAATCACTGTTTTCTAGCTAAAACTTCATTGCAAATTAGTCAAAGACATTGTAGGAAACGCTGTTGAAAAGCATTGAAAATAATTCTTGACTAAATAAAGCTTAAAAGGCAAAAAAGCTTCACTTTTCAAACGGCTTTGGAAAATTTAAATTTGAAACTTATTTGAGTGCATTTACATCGACGACAGCTCAGTACACATTTTAAAATGTCGAATAGAAGGGAAATGAACGGAAAGTTTGCAAGTTTTCTCGAGTTTCACGCGTCGATGGATCGGAAACTTTTTACAATGCGCCCGTCACTATATCGTGTCACGTCACATTATGAAAATTACCTCGTATCCAGAGAATAAATCAACTTTTTGATGTGATTTTATTAAATATTTCTAAGGAAAAACAACGCTGATAACGAGGAAGTTATTTAGAAAAAATGTTAGAAACTCTGTTAAACTGTAATTCCTTCTAATTGTATGCAAATTTTGACATTAGTGGCAGATATCACGTGGTTTTTGGAGATATATTAGCTAGCCAGTCACGTGACCACTGTCAAAATAACTGTCATAAATCTCAGAACCTCGTTTTGTACCGAATACTGCAAGAACACTTTTCTAAACCCTGATTTGGCATTTTTTAGCACAGTTTGACAGTCGGAAACAAAATTGTTTGTCAAAGCCATTTGGAGTGATAAAATGACACATTTTTGGAATTCTCATTAATACTCCTATCCAATAGCATAAACAAATTTTGGTACAGTCAGGGAAAAAAGCAGTATCAAAGTTTGTACTGCCAGAAACACAGTTTGAAAGGACAGTCAGGGACAAAATCATCTGTAAAAGCCACCTAAAGTAATAAAATGAAGGTTTTCAGCACATTTTTGGAATCCTCGTTAAATTTCGTATTCAATAACCTAAAAAACACTGTAAAATTTGTTGCAGTCAGGGAGAAAAACAGTGTCAAAATTTGAACTACCAAGAAGCCAGTTTGAAAGGACAGTCAGAGACAAAACCGCCTGTAAAACGACTGTTTTAAGCACATTTTTGAAATCCTCAGTAAATTTCCTATCCAACAACCTGAAAAACAGTACAAAATTTGGTACAGTCACGAAGAAAAGCGATGTCAAAATTTGAACTACACAGAAGACAGTTTGAAAGAACAGTCAGAGACAAAATCGTCTTGTAAACCCAGTTGGAGTGATAAAATTACTGTTTTAAGCACATTTTTGGAATTCTCATTAAATTTCCTATTCGCTAACCTAAAAAAACCCCTACAAAGTTTGGTACAGTTGGTGAGAAAAGTGGTGTCAAAGTTTGAACTGTTAAAAACACAGTTGAAAAGGACAGTCTGGGACAAAATCGCCTATAAAACCCACTTGGAGTGATATAATGACTGTTTTAAGCACATTTTTGAAATCCCCATTAAATTTCCTATCCAATAACCTGAAAAACACTACAAAATTTGGTACAGTCAGGAAGAAAAGCGGTGTCAATCACTAGTAATTAATTAAAATTGTCCAAATACAGGACATTGCATAATTTTTGTATTAGAAATTGTAAAGAAAATAACGGCAGTAACAAGAAATTATATTTAAAAAAGTGACCGTCATATGCTTACAAATTATGACAAAAAAGTTTTGTGTTAAGTGATTAGTTCAAATTGTCCATAAACAGGGACAAAGCAAACTGGTAACCGAATTAATGACCCATAAAGCAATTTCAACGGATTGTAAAAGCACAAATGGTGAGTAGAACAAATTGAATTTTGATTATTTTACACCCCATTTACTAATTTACACGATCAACTGTGAGTTCTAAACGGTTTGTAAAAAGAGAAAATCTTTTGTGAGTGAGTTTTTTTTTAATTACCGCTTTCTCTGGAAATTAAAATAAACTCACCCTGTATGGACAAAAGTTCAAAGGTGAGGTAATCAAAAAATCTCGTCTAATTAGAACTAAAATTAAATACACGTCTAACTTTGAAAACATTGAAAACTCCCTTAAATTACTCTGTGCCATTCAAAACGAAAAGGGCGGAAAATCTACCCTTACGTAGTCCGCTAATTGGCCAATTTTTTTTTCGTTTCCAGCAAAATGTTGTTAAAACTCGCATTTGGCCTTTTATCGTATTGATAACACCGTCGATATCGGATTTTAGGATTAAAGTAGCGTTTTTAATGTCTGCAGTTGAAATTGTTTGGATTTTGCGATACGAGGCATTAAAAGGTTTTGTCATGCTTTATTTTTTTTTTGATCGAGCTATTGCAGATAAACGTCGTTAGCAGTAAAATGGTGTACGATGATTTTTCAACGTTGAAACGTTATTTTTCTGGCTCAAAGTCATGATTTTTTACGGTCAAAATTCAATGTTTTTGTTATTTCATTGTGACTGTCAAACTTTTGTACCGATGAAGCTCAAAATATCAAGGAACATCCGGATTAAACACAGGCAAAACAGTTTAAAAACCCACTGAAAATTACAATATTTTGCAAGCAAAGCTAGCAGTGTTTTTTAAAAATATTTAAACATTGGAAATTCAGTTGAAAATGTTGATATTTCTCTTCTATTCTCATAAAAAAATTGACAGAAAATGCTTTAAAAACTGTCAATATTTCTGTTACTTAACACCTTTTAGTAGTCCAAAATTACAACAAATTAGGTTTTCATAATATTTTCATTTTTTTTTATTTCAGTATTTCAGAGTGAGTTTTGATAGTTATGATAGTTGTCACGTGACGCAAAAAGTATTAAAGTGTACCTTAATGTCCCAACTGTCAAATTTGGCTCCATGGAGCTGTAAACACAATACTTAAACTGTAATTCCTCAAAGAAACACATCTATTTGGCATTTTCTACTTTCAGGTCAGTGGTGAGTGAGTTTTGACAGTTGTGACAGCTGTCACGTGACGTGAGCAAAGGATTATAGTCTGCCTTAACGTCTCAATAAATTTGGCTCCATGGAGCTTTAAACACAAGTTTCAGTGTAATTTCTGAACTTAGCAACTATTTTTAATTTGGTAGTTTCAAGTCATTTTTGAAAATTAAAAAACAACGCAAAAATGACAAGTTAAAAATTGCAAATTGATCTCAGATGACTCTAAAAATTGTGGAGAATCAATTTCCATAAAAAAAAAACATTTTTTTAAATTTTTAAAATTCTTCAAAATTAAAAAACATCAGAAAAATGATACGGTAAAAATTGCAAATTAATTTCAAGTATGTAAAAATTGAGAAAAATCAATTTCCATAAAAAAACAGTTTTTACTTAATTTTCCTGTCAAACTGTTGCTTTAATTTCAAAATATTGTATACTAATGCTGCCAAAGTGTTACTTTTACACCATTTCCCTGTCATGTAAGTAAGGTCTACAATCGCGTAGAATTAATTTTAATTGTAATGTAAAAATGCTACTTTTTGCATAAAAAATCTGCGTAAGTAATGAAATTTAATTACTATTTTATAATTATTAAACAATGAAGTCAATACTAAAATTATTTAAGGTGTACATGGAAGGTAAACGAATTATGTATAGCAAAAATCAAAGTTAAGCGGTATGACGTCGTAACGTATAACATGGTACCATTGAACACTTTTTCTCTAACATTGTTACGTCATTTTATATTTCTTTGATTTTTGGTATGTCTATTAATTTTATCACACTTTCTGTGTTTTCCTCACTTCATCAATTTGTTAGAATTGTGCAAGTTAATCGTAAAAAAATCACATTTGAGTGAATTGCAATGAAACTCAAACACTTCGGTGACGTAGAATGTAAAACTATTTTTTTAATTTTTTAGTTTCCTCATCATTTTTACACCCTGTTATTTTCTAGATTTTTTTCTTAGTTTTATCACACTGTAGTTATGTTAAAAACACACTGTAAATACACCTGATATGTTTAAAAACCTAAATAATTAAACACAATTTGAAAAAAGTGTAAATTACGTACGTACTAACAACTAATAGAAAAAAATCAAATTTGACTCCTTGTATCACAGAAATTTTTATTCTAACATGTATATTAAAATGTATAGAAATACTTACTAATATAGTAAAAGAAAAATAACCTTCATACTCATTCAAATTATGAAAAATCGTCCACTTTGTTATTAAGGCTCCACCTGTTGCTTTCGCAACAATTACTAAGTCTGATGATGTTCGTCAAGGATGAAACATGCACCACTTAATAAAATACTTGCTTATCACGTTTTTTATACTTTCTTTTTTTAGCTTACATTACATACTCTTGTAAAAAAATTTTTATGAATTAAAGAAATACACTAAATACAAAATACAAATAATTTTTTGTTTCATAATCGCTGCTACAATACAAAAAAATTAAGTGAACACTAAAAAATTTATAAAAAAAAGTGACAATCATATTCACACAAATTATGCAAAATTCTAGATTTGACTGGTGAATTAAGTAAAAATCTTACTTTTAACACAATTTTTTAATGTCCATCTTTTATCGTAATTTGGTCACAAAATCGTTTCCCGCAAATTTCCGCCTGCTTTCCCGCGTGATTCCCGAAACACTGAGACTGGGTAAAAGAAATTCGGGATAGTGTTGAAGGATGCGCGCGTTAACTTTGTTAATTTTTCTCAAATATTCCAATATTACCGTTCTAATGAGTATTTTCGTAAAATTGTACTGTTAATGAAGGTGTGTGGGTTGTTAAAACGGTTATTAAATATGGAAACTTTTAATAATGTAAAGTTGGTTTACATTCAAACTTTGTTAATGGTTTGTGTGGTTAATAAAAATCATGCAGTTTAATTTAACTAATTTAGGTTACTGGCGACATCTGTGTTTGCGTGGGTGCACCCTGGAGACTTGTTGGGCCCCTAACTGTCCAGAAACCGTTCAATTTAAAAGGATAAAGTAGCTAAGAAGGTGTTTTTTGATGTTTCAGTTGGTAGACACCGGCCAAAAGCTTCAAGAAGCAGCGGTTCTGCAGCTACAGTGCTTTTGTAGTCCTCCAAAGACACTTTCCCATCCTTATCCTTATCCATTTTCCTTATAACAATATCCACCAAGTCCTTAACGCTTTCATCCGGATCTTCTTCTTGAGGAAATTTAATCAGGCAATTCCTAACAACCTCAATATATTACAAAATTTCCTGGAAACTGACCGGACTCACCGTAATAATTGGAACATTTCATCTTTAGTGACAAAACCATCTCCGTTTAGATCGTACACAGCAAAACAGTACTCGCCCTGTTTGGATGAGTTGCTTTTCAAGAAAATTGACATTCCCTGGAACCAGCTTTCCAAAGTGATTAGACCGCAATTGAGACGATCCCAAACGCAGAATATTCGATCGATTAGCATGTTTTCGGTCACAATATCGAAAGTATTGTGCAGAATTTCACGAAATACGGTCCTGTCGATTCCCTACAAAAAAATGAATAGTGAATAGTGAACAGAGCATTTCTAGAAAGTTGTTAAACCCCAAATTTGCTTAAAACAAGTTATGTTTGTAATGTAATTTGTTTTATGGACGAATAAAGGTTGTAAGCCAAAATAGACCTTATTTACAATGGAAAGTTTCAATCTCTGCAATGACAAAATGGTTTAAAAGCACACAGCCAGTGGCGTAACAAATTTAAACAAATTAAATCAGTCAATAATTTCCTTGTTGACACTTTAATTAGCAAAATTGAAAACCTTGATTTTTAATGATATGCTATGTTAATATGTTCTGCAATTTGCTAAAAAGCACTAATAACTGCTTAAAAATAGAAATATAGTGGCAACACAGCAATTACAGTGCAATTTCCTGTGGATGATAAGGTTAAATTTGAGGGTAAATATGTCAGAAACCGCACCCTTTTAGTACAGCACATAGTAGGTCATTAGGTAGGTCTTTTGACAAGTAGTATCGAGTTATTCTAAAATATACAAGGTGTTCTATTTGAAATAATGGAGATTGGTGGCTTTGAACGCAATGATTACACTTCTCTGGAAAAGACAACCACAAATTTGACCGTAAATATCTCAGAAACTTTTTAGTATGTAGGTCTGGACTAGTTTAATCGAATAACCGTAAAATATACAGGATGTCTTAAGTAAAACAATGGATGTTTACAGCGTTAAACACAAGATTGCTCTCTCTTGAGACTGTTTAAGTGAATAGTATCCTAGGACCACGTAAGAACTGTTATTATCGTTGAAACTGTCGAAATTTACACAAAAGCGTACATTAAACCAGACTATAGGGTGGGGTGACAACTGTCATTAACGTCAAAACTGTCAAAATAGCTAAAAGGCTGTAAGAATCATGTGACAGTTGTCACGTGACAGTCTAAATGAATAGTGTTCTACGAGGTGACAACCGTCATTAACGTCAAAACTCTGAAGCCTTGTCCAAAAGCTGCAAGAATCATGCTTTTTTGTAATAATCCAAATAAATAGTGTTTTAGGCCTCATGACAGTTATTTTGACAAATGTCACGTGACCGTCTAACTAAATGGTGTTATAGGATCACGATTTAACTGTCATTAACGTCAAGACTGTCAAATCTTGCTTGAAAGCTGTAAGAATCATGGATGGGAATAGCTTTCTTACAACAATCCAAATAAGAAGTGTTTTTGCACTTCTTGATAATTTTTTTACAGTTGTCACGTGATTATCTAATAAATAATGTTATAGGATCACGTGACAACTGTCATTAAAGTCAAAATTGTCAAATCTTGTCCACAATCTATAAGAATCATGGATGGTAATAGTTTTTTTGGCAAGAATCTAAATAAGGAGCGTTTTTCCGCTTAATGATAGTTATTTTGACTAATGTGACTGTCTAACTCAATAATGCTTTAAGAACACGTGACAACTTTGATTAACCTCAAATCTGTCAAACATTAAAAGGTTAAAAGCTGTAAGAATCATATAATAAAAAACAGCTTGCAATACTTGCAATACTCCAAATAAGCAATGTTTTGCGCTTTATGACAGCTATTTTGACAAGTGTCACGTGACTGTCTAAGTAAATAGTGTCCCAGGATTACATGCCAACTATCATTAACGTAAAAACGTCAAACCTTGATCAGAAGCTGTAAGAATTATGGATATGATAATGTCACGTGATTGGCTCAATAAATAGTGTTTTGGAATCACGTGTAAACTGTCAATATTTTCATTTTCGCTTATTATTACTCTCAACGTTAAGGCTCTATCAGCTTAGTTTGGTGATTTGTTTGATGGGAAAATCGACCTTATTAAGTACAATCGAGAATACTAAGTATTTGAGTTACCTCTGAAACTGGAATTGGATTGGTTACACCTGCTGTGGATGTGGCATAATTAAGCCGGTTTGAGGATTTACTGGAAGCAACCAGTTTTTTGTAAATCTTGTACAAAGCCTCGATTTCTGACCTGAAAATTTGTGAATTGTTTTAAATATAAAGAAAAAAATTCGTTTGATTTGCTGTTGAAACAAATTTAACCAAAAAACCTTTTTTTAAAACAAACTGAAAAAATAGGGATCCAAAATTGGTTTTTTAACCTTCGAATTTTGCAGGGTGAAAGTGGTATTTTACCGCACAATTTGCTTTAGAAAAATAACTTTTTCAATAACAAAACCCTCAATAAAGAGGGAAAACTCGTTATTTTCTAGACTCGAATCGATATAACAAATTACAATCCCATTCGGGCTATAATTTCCTCCGAGTGGCTTTCATGCCACTCGGCCATTGCAAAGCCGACCTAAATTACCTGCTAAAGCTAAATTAGACGTGGGGCATTGTTTGATTTAATTGGATCTTTCAACACCCCAATTTCAATGCAACTGTGTTAAATTACTATACAACAGAAAAAACTCACTTGGTGAAGAACGTTTCTTTCTTCATTCTTTCGATCAGTTTGGGGGAGCATTTAAGGGCGTCTTTCTCCCCCATTCCTCTGTCCCTGTTCTTCAGCAGGCGTAGTTTCGAAGACTGATTGTTGCCACCACCGCGTCGTTGTATACGCACTCGATTTATAAAACGAGTGATTCCCCTCAAAACCATCGCCCCCTGGCGCATGCTCAAAGTAGGGGAAGGGCACTTGGGGACCGTTGATGTCGACGCCATTTTTGTTTTAATCAATTTTCTTGCCCTAAATCGAAATGTGTTATTTTTATTAAACTTTAAACACCCTGTATAGCTCTCTCTCTTTGCTCTACAATTAGAGGCATTTGGAGTTTGGCAAATCCCAGAGGTTTGTGAAACTTTTAAAAATGCCAAATGTCTCTAGAATCACTTGTTGCATCAATTCATACTTAGAAAATCAGTCAAACATCTATTAAAAACACCAGAATTCTGTAAAACTTTTAATACATTTTCTAGAATTGCCAGATGTTGCTAAGAACGCTTTGAAAGTGGCAGAGACCTCCAAAAGTTTTGAAAACCTTTCACGAAAGTATTATAAAACCCAGATGCTTCTAGATTTATTCTATAAATTTCAGATACCTGTAAAAACTAGAATTGAGGGAAAAACAACGACATCACGACTAAAAACTAATTAAATCTTGCAACAACGCTTACTGCTACCAATCTAGTTTTTTATGATACATTTGTGACGTCACTTCTAATTGGTTTTGATTTTGCTATATGTACATTAATTCATTGTATTCTACCTGTTCTGATAAAAACTTAAAACACACTGTATTTATGTTTAACTAGTATAATTTGGCCACATGTTGTTTTCAATGATACAGGGTGAATAACGAAACAGTTCTAAGAAGCCTTGTCTCTCTAATCAAAAACTGTTTTAAGTATTTTATTGCGATCTAATCGAGACTAGAAAGGTTTTTTAGGTACTTTTTGAAATTCAATATCTCGGGAACATGAGGAGCTAGAAAGGCCATTTTTAACTCATTTTGTAGTATTTTTTATGCTTTTTCGAATGACGTAGGAACAAATTTCCTGCGAATCTAAATAAAAGAGCTACAATTTTTCAAAAAGTCAAAAAATTCAATTTTTGTCAAAAGTGCAATTTTGGCAAATTTTTATTTTGCTCCATAAGGGTTCTAATGCACAGCAAAGGATATATTTATACCAAAGGACCTCAAATTAAGGGAAATAACCACTTTGAACCTTTCAAAAATTCGAAAAATGCCATTTTTTGTCAAAATTTTCAATTTTTTTTTTGCTCCATAAGGGTTCCAATGCACAGCAAAGGGCATATTTATACAAAAAAACCTTAAATTAAGTGAAATAAGCACAAAAAAAGCACTTTAAAATTTTTTACTTTTCAAAGAAATTTAAAGAATGGGGGGGTACTAGAGAGGTTTTTTAGGTACTTTTTGAAATTCAATATCTCGGGAACATGAGGAGCTAGAGAGGCCATTTTTAACTCATTTTGTAATATTTTTTATGCTTTTTCGAATGGCGTAGGAACGAATTTCCTGCGAATCTAAATAAAAGAGCTACGATTTTTCAAAAAGTCAAAAAATTCAATTTTTGTCAAAAGTGCAATTTTGGCAAATTTTTATTTTGCTCCATAAGGGTTCTAATGCACAGCAAAGGATATATTTATACCAAAGGACCTCAAATTAAGGGAAATAACCGCTTTGAACCTTTCAAAAATTCGAAAAATGCCATTTTTTGTCAAAATTTTCAATTTTTTTTTTTGCTCCATAAGGGTTCCAATGCACAGTAAAGGGCACATTTATAACTAAAAACCTTAAATTAAGTGAAATAAACACAAAAAAAGGATTTTAAAATTTTTCACTTTTCAAAAAAATTGAAAGAATGGGGGGGTACTAGAGACAATACAAATTATATACATCAGCAGGACATTAATTCCTCAAAAGCTAAAATTCTATAATAGTAATTAAGAAAATGGAAATTTTTCAATTGTCATCCTAACCTCCCTCCCTCTTCTCACAGGGGAGGAATGACACGAAATCGAACAAAGAAAATTTGTGTATACAATGTAAAAGCTTCACTTTTTCCGAATCAAGTCACGCGATACTGTCGTTTTCCTGGCATGACAGAAACCTTTTCAGTACATTCAGTTCTAATAGAAAATGGTTTTTTAGTGGTTTTTTACCTGATTATATGGCCGGCTTAGGTGTTCTTCGATGCTAATCTCACTCAAAACTATTATAATAATAGGAAAAATAAGTTGTATCGATTAAACATTCGAGAGAGGTTGCTTGGGGACGGAAATATAGATATAATAATAAATAGTGCATTAATCAATGAAAAGATATTCTTAAAAAGGTTCAAAAGTTATGCAAAACTAAGTAAATAGTGTATAACTAGATAAAAACACAGAAAAAACATAAAAATACACTGACAATTTGTAAAACGAATAAAAACAAAAATTTAATAAGAATAGCTAAAATTATTAAAATTTAAAAAGTTAATGTCAATATGACAAGCAAAAATAGTCCATATTATAGACAAAAAGTTTTTTAGACACTTTCTTCGTAAAATAAACATTATACATACGACAGCTTTGTAATGATTTATGTCAGAGTTGACAACACTGTCAATTTGGAATTATGAACCAATTTTCCCAACCTGTCAAATCTGACAGCTTTCTAGTAACGATTTTGAATTAGACAGTTAAAAACACTGATTTGATAATATCGACTTCCAATCAGATCAGAGAAATATTAAGTACAATTTTGACAGTTGAAAAAAAAAGCCAAATGTACTGTAATTTTCAGACACAATTGATTTTTATAAAATCTAAAATGTAGCATACAAAAATTATAAATTAAAGTTGAAATTAGCTTGAAACAAATCGTTTCAGCAATGCAAATTTCCGGAAGTATATCAAGTGATTTCAACCAAAAGTGGACCATAACGACTTTAGCTCTGTAAGAATGTTTTATCTGTCAATCAACGTTTCGACCAATGCCAACCATTATCAGTGGTCGAGAGTATAATACATAATAATGTTATCTTTCATTAAATTATCAATTTGAGTGGACGAGATGATAAATTGTCCTATCTAAAGTACTATGAATAGTTTCAACGTTATTAATAACAAAGTTAATTACAATTTAGTCTTGAATAATATGTTTGGCGTTATTCTGGTTTTGTTTTGTTTACAAGGGACGTTCGGAAGGTCCGTCCAGGATTTACCCAATAAATGTGGATACCAGGTTAGAGTTTTATGATATTTTTTAAAACTTTAAACTTGAACTGTTTTTCTGATTTTAGTCCTGTCACCCAATCAAAGCAGATCATGTAAACGTTCACTTAATACCACATAGTCACGATGATGTAGGTTGGGTGAAAACGGTGGATCAATTTTTTTACGGCAGTAATTTTTACTTTTTTTTTTTTTGTTCCACTCTATATAATGCACATTTTAGCTCGGTCTAAAATCTACCACGCAGGTGTCACGTTTATTTATGACAGTGTCCTGAAATCAATACAAAAAAGTTCGGACAGAAGGTATTTTTATTTATAATCAGTGAAACCAATTTTGGACAAAACAGTCTAACTTGTGATTATTCTGCAGATTTATCTACGTAGAATCAGCGTTCTTTTGGAGATGGTGGGTGGACCAAAAGGAATCCGAAAGGGAGGTCATTCTGGATTTGGTGGCCAACGGACGAATTGAGTTTGCTGGAGGCGGTTGGTCAATGAACGACGAGGCGGTAACCAACTATCAATCCACGATCGATCAAATGACCTGGGGATTGAAGTAACTGAATAATCAAACTCGATCAATTTTCACTGGAAAACTGTTTCCAGAAAGCTAAACGACACTTTTGGTGAATGCGGACGTCCTAAAGTTGGTTGGCAAATCGATCCGTTTGGACACAGTAGCGAAATGGCGTCCATTTTTGCTCAGATGGGTTTCGATGGGGTCATTTTAGGCCGAATCGATTATCAAGACAAGTTGAATCGATTGAAAAGCCAATCAATGGAAATGTTGTGGCAAGGAAGCAAGAATTTAGGTTAGGTGATGATAAAACAAAAGTCTAAAATGAAATAACGTTTCTATTACATTGTTACGTTGATTATTTTGTTTTTTGACACATATGATTGAATTTTTAGGCGATGCTTCACAAATCTTCACTAGTGTGTTATTTAATCATTATGACGCACCTGCTGGATTTTGTTTTGACATTTTATGCGATGACGATTCTCTGATTGACAATCCGGACAGTCCCGAATACAACATAGATGTCAAGGTATAATATACAAAATCTCTAAACCATACGAAAAACCAAAAAGGATTGGGATGACGTCAAAACAAAAAATTCAAAAAGTTCTCAAAAAATACCTTACAAAATGTATTTTTAAACTTGCAGAGGCTTAGAAAACTTTCCAAGCTCTACCACAAGTGTTCTAAATTTTCCTAGAATTTTTTTGATATGCTGTATGGCTCTAGAATAATTTTAGTAGTGTCAGAAATCTCCAGATACTGAACAACGTGTTAAAATTTTTGAAAAGTGAAACTTAACCTTCCAAGAATTCTCTCAAATTTGCTGAGGCTTCTAGGATCATTTTGAAAATTTCAGAAATCCTTAAATAGTATTGAAAACATTCAAAAACTGTCCAGAAAGCTTTACAAGTGTCCTAAATGTTTCAACAATTTTTGAAAAGTGAAACTTGTAACCTTCCAAGAATTCTCTCAAATTTGCTGAGGCTTCTAGGATCATTTTGAAAATTTCAGAAATCCTTAACTAGTATTGAAAACATTCAAAAACTGTCCAGAAAGCTTTACAAGTGTCCTAAATGTTTCAACAATTTTTGAAAAGTGAGACTTGCCCTTCCAAGAATTCTCTCAAGTTTGCTGAGGCTTCTAGGATCATTTTGAAAAATTTAGAAATCCTTAAATAGTATTGAAAACATACTATTAGAGGATTTCTTTCAAACAATTTTTTAAAAGTGAACTTAACCGAACCTAACCTTACAAAAATTCTCTAAATTTTTCAGTGGCTTCTAGAATCATTTTGAGAGTTTAGTAACGATTCCCAACATTGATTTATATCATTTATATCAGTTCTCGCAGGCATTTTTTTTGGTACACTCGGTCATTCAAATCTAAATAACTCTCTTATTTGGTCCACACTGTATATACTTTTTTTCTTCTATGGATAGCCAATAAAATAGACTCTCCAACGATGCAGCCATATTGGTTTGTAAGTTAAACTGATTTGCCGCTAGTGGGCGTTGAAATTTAACAATTTTTTATGCACATAATATCGATATATTGACAATCTTTCAGTAGTTAGAAAAACAATACTTTTTTAATCACAAGTTTGACAGGCAAATCATTATTGGTGTACAGGGTAGTTCAAAAAAACTACTTCAAGGTACTCCCAGAAATATTTTAACCAATAAACTGGGATTTTTCAAGAAATTAATGACGTCATTCTAATTTGCTTTGATTTTTCGTATAGTTTTAATTAAATTTTGTCAGGCCACTGAATTCATACTAAAACACGTGCAACCAGCCCTTAAAAGTTATCAATCCAGCAACATTATCATACCAATGGGACGGGATTTTGCGTACCAAGAGGCGGAACCTTGGTTCCAAAACATTGACAGACTAATAAAGTGTGTTTTTTTATTTTTTATCTTAAATTTTTTAGTCCAAAATCAATTTTTTCAGATACATAAACACCCAAAAATTATTTAACGGTACTAAATACAATTTAATGTACTCCACCCCATCTTGCTACGTTAAGGCCGTGAACCAGGAACTGGACAGGGTGGTAACGTCCCCGTTAAAAGAAGACGATTTCTTTCCCTACGCCACTGATTTGCATGCATTCTGGACTGGTTACTACACCTCCAGACCGACTTTAAAACGTTTCGAACGTATGGGTAACAATTTTTTGCAAGTCTGCAAACAGTTGTACTCGTTGGCCAATTTACCATACGACCAGCAGTCCAAATTGGATAGAATGCGGGACGCAATGGGCATTTTACAGCACCATGACGCCATTACTGGTACGGAAACAGAAGTGGTCGCTTATGATTATGCCAGATTGTTGCATATCGGTTTCGAAAATTGCGAAAATTTGACTTTCCAAGCGTTATCGTAAATATGATTGTCATTATAGTCATACACTCACTAATGGTATAACAAAATTTCAGATTGTTGACAGATAGCAAGCCTGAAAATTTCAAAACTTGCCTCTTAACCAACGTGAGCCAATGCATTTTGACCGAAAACGAGAACGTTTTCGTGGTCACCGTGTATAATCCCTTGAGTCGCCCAGTGAATAAATACGTCAGAGTACCAGTTTATGGTGCAGCTTACTCTGTTACTGGCCCAGATGGTAGTAAATAATCGATTTTATGGGTTAGTTTGGATCAACCTTTTGTTTTGCAGGTCAAACTGTTCGAAGTCAAATAATCCCCATTGCTAACGGAGTCCAGAAAATTATAGGAAGAACCAGTACCGCCACATTAGAGTTAGTTTTTGTGGGTAAAAACATCCCTCCTTTGGGTTTTAAGTCGTTCTATGTAAAGAAAGAAAAATGGAACCAAGTTACTACAGAAGATTTGGGTTTTTACTTTTCGTACAAAAACAATAAAGTAAAAGCGTTTGAGTTTGATTCACATTGTGACTAATTCAAATTAAATTGTAGGGAGTTGGGTTTGATATTGATCCCTCAACTGGGTTGATCAGTAAAGTCAAAATGAATGGAGTAAACTTGGATGTTGATCAAAAATTCTGGTTTTATAAAGGAGCCAATGGTTGGTCGGATGATTTTTCTTCTAAAGCTTCAGGAGCTTATGTTTTCAGGTAAATGAGAATTTGAATAAAACACCAAGAGTTTGTTATCTCGGAACCTGAATTTTGGTATGAAGAACATGAATTTGGTATCCGTTTTGCTGTAACTTATGCTATTTTGCCTCTGTTCTTGAAATTACGAAGAAGTCTTTAAGATTCAAATTCGCTTGAAATAAAACACAACTGTAATACGATTTCCTATAATAATGAAATTTAGCGCCAAGCAAAAATAGACTTTATCGCTACTTTCAGACCGGACAAATCACATTCTGTAACAAAAGTATCCGACACCGCAAGGTTTGAAGTGTACCGTGGTGATTTGGTCACCGAAATCCATCAAACTTTCACCAACTTTGTCAGTCAAGTGATACGACTTTACAGTGACGAGAACTTCATTGAATTCGACTGGGTTGTTGGACCATTAAATATTGGAGAAGAGTATGTTAAATTCACTAACACCAATTTGCTTTACAATATTCAAATTTCAATTAGCGATCATGGAAAGGAGGTTATAACCAAATTCTCCACCCCTCTAGAGTCAAATTCGGTGTTTTACACCGATTCAAATGGACGGGAAATGTTGGAAAGAACCAGAAATTTCCGGCCTACTTGGGATATAGAAATCAATGAAACTGAGTCTTCCAACTATTATCCAGTCACTTCCAGGATAGTGATTAAAGACCAGGAGAAAAACCTGGAATTTGCTGTTTTGACTGATAGAGCTCAGGGTGGGTCCAGTTTACGTGATGGAGAAGTCGAACTCATGGTAATTGTCTTTAGAAATAATTAAAAGTGCTATAAAAGAATTGAAAATAGTTATTGCGAAATTGCATCACTGATGATCAATTGGGAGTGGGAGAAGCCCTAATTGAAATCGCCTACAATCGTCCAATAGTAGCCCGAGGATCCCACTATCTCACTTTGGGACATATAGAGAAAACTTCCGACAGTGGTCTGCTGGGCAATTGTAATTTTTTGGGTTTGTTCTTAAATTGTTTCGGTTATAGAAACAACAGGAGCGGCTATTCAGCATGATATAGCAACTAGAAAATTGCTGGACTCCTGGATCTTCCTTTCTGTGCCTGAAGAAGCCACTTTTGAAGAATACAAGGCTGCTCATTTGATGCAAGTAAAAAAAATTCTTCAACTGATTGTTTTTAATGAAATGTAAGTATATTGGTGTTAGTTTGCAGGCTTGAACGATCATCTACCCCAACAAGTGCACGTGCTAACCTTGGAACCGTGGACAGAAAACCAATACCTGCTCAGACTGGAGCATAGTTTCGAATCAAAGCTGGATCCCTTACTGTCCCAACCTGTGGACGTTAATCTTGAAGTAATCTGCTAATTTCTTCACCAGGATTTGCTTGTAAAAGCGTTTTTCCAGGCTTTGTTCGCTACTTTCGACATTATTAACTTGCAAGAGACTACGTTGGGCGCCAATCAATGGTTGCAAGACAGTGTCAGATTGTCGTTTACCACCCAAAAAGATAACGGTTACGACCCGAGGTATTTTGAAGAATTGAACAGTAACATTGTGACGTTGCAACCAATGCAGATCAGGACTTTCCTAATTACAGTAGTGCCAGTTTTTTGAAACCAAATATTTCTGTAGAGTATGGCATTAAATGTGTCTAAAAAAGTCGGCTAACCGGTAAAGTTTGATTTTTAGTGTCTACAGATTATCCTCTCGAAACTCCAAGAAGCTTATAGAACAATCTAGAAATTTCTGAAAAATCACTCGAAAAACTATTCAAACAGACTAAAAGCTTTCAGAAACCTCTAGAAGCTCTCGAAAGCTTCTAGAACAATCTAGAAAAATGCAAAAATGCGGAAATGTAGTTATAGTTTAAAATTGATTGAAATCAACCAACACTGATCTGTGTATTAAGCAAAAATGGAACTTATTTACAATAGAAAAACATTTTTTTTTTCGATTTCGATTTTGAACAAAATAAAAGTCAGTGGTGCAGATGTTTCTATTATTCAATTGTTATTAAAATTAACCATATTATGTCGTTATGAAACAAATTTGCTTGACACAAAACACCATTCTAATGAGATTTTCTTAGTACCTAATCGAATTGTGTGCTAAGCAAAAATTAATCTTATTATTTACATACCACACCAGTGGCGTACTTGCTCGAGTAAATTTATAATAAAGATTAACCAGAAAATGAATAAATGAAATGAAAATTCCTCATAACTTGACGAAGCTAGTTATTCTGGTATAAAGGGAATTAATCAAAAACAAGTGCAAATTTTTGAAATTTGCTTGAAACAAACCATCATTTTAATGGTATTTCCTTTAGTAATTGAATGTTGTGCCAAGCAAAACACGATCTTATTTACAAGAAAAATTCAAAAAGAATATGACCAATTTTAGTTCAATATTTTCTAAATTACACAATTTGAGGGAAATTTGCTCCAAACACCCCCCAGGTACAATAAACTATGTAAAATTGTATTTTATAAATTTATTGATTATTAACGGAATTCCCCATGGTAAACATTTGTTTATGTACAGAACCGTAATAAAACAAATTAAAAATAAAAATTAGAGAACTAGTTAAGTTTATCATCAACATTATGATTTCGCCATCAGTCAAATGGCTAAAACAAAATAGCGTAATCTCGTTTAATCCAATTTGTATTATTTACTCGTTGACCCTTCTCAAAGCTGATAACGACCAGAAGAAATATTAAATAGCATCAGTATCGTAAATAAGTGTTCTAGTTTGTCTGCTTACAATGTATTCTAGTGTTTGGTTTAGTGTTTTAGCCTGGATTTTCATCTCAAAACCAGTTTGTATGGTAAGTTTTCCATTTTTGTTTATGTTTAGTGTTGTAAATGGAGTATTCAATAGATTTACACTGGCCAACAAGCCCCCAGACCTTACACTAGTGGCTTAAAAATAAAAAGCTCCAGCTATTTACCAGTTTCTGAACCGTATTATCATACAAATTACAGTAAAGTGTTTGTGCACAATAAAAACTACACTTCAGTGTTTCTGGATGAACCAAAATCCAACAGGTATTTGCACAAAAAATTTAAAAAGACACTATTAACATGTTTTTTAGTTTTGTCCAACCTCGTCCAGTATACACGCCAGAGGGGAGAAAGGAGAAAATTGAAACTGTTCTTGAAGAACACAACACCAACATTGTAGACAAGGACACACTGAATAGTCGTGTAGTGTATAAGAGAAAGATCGAGAAACAGAACACACCTCAAATATTAAGCAGGTTAGCACTTGTTTGGTTGTAAAAACAGAAAATTGTATTTAAAAAAAAATAGGTGTCCCAAAGGTGTTACAGGGCAGTTTGTATACGAAGGAGCATGCAATCAATTTGTAGATTGTTGGGAGGGCAGGGGCGGACCTAGAAATTGTGCCCCTGGCACACTATTCAACCCAAAAACTTTGGAATGCGACTATCCAGAAAAAGTCGAATGCCTTACTGGTTTGTGTGACTTAAAAACGTAAATTGTGGTTATTATTTTGATTGTAGGTTACACAGCCAATCAGATCCAGAGATCGGCCAAAATACGGACCAATCAGCAAGCTCAATGTCCACCATCATTCACCGGATTAATACCCAACTATACAGATTGTTCCAGGTTTATCCAGTGTAATGATGGTATGGCAACGTCGCGTTTCTGCCCTCCAGGAACACTTTTTGATACCAACTTAAACGTATGCAACCACGCTAAAGAAACTGCCTGTTTTTCTCAAAAAGTTCGCCAAACAGTCAACGAAGAACAACACGGCAACAGCGCAGATTTCACCAAAGCCAGTTATACTAGTAACCAAGTTAATCAGCAAATACCAAAACAGGGAACAGTATACATACAATACGTCATGTGCGATCCAAGTAGAGAAGATTGCGCCACTTTCCACCAGGGAACGTTTCTACTAGGTCCAGGGGGCGCTTTATGCGATCCGACCAATCCGGAATGTGGACGAAACGTCCGACAAACGATAGGAACGTACTTTATTAAGTACGTCATGTGCAACACCAAATATCAGGACTGCGCCCCTTTCCAAAATCGAGTGGTGGAGGCTTCGTATGGTAATCCCCCAGCTCAAAATGGTTGCAACCCGCAAGTACAACCCTGTCCCACCCCTAACCAGCAGCCAAACTATAAAAGGGTTTGTCCTGGAGGAAATTGCAATCAAGGACAACAGCGCAAAGAACCCAAATGTCCCGAAGGGTACCAAGGGTTGACTAAGCACCCAAACGACTGCAAAAAGTTTCTGAATTGCGCCAATGGTATTACGTACATCCAGGATTGTGGTGCTGGTACTTTGTTCAATCCCAACCTGAAGGTTTGTGATTTTCCTTATAACGTGGATTGTAAGAGTGAGGATGAGGAGGAAACGACCACCATCAATTATTATGGAGCAGCAGGTAAAGCTTATATTAGTTCAGCTACAAAATGTAATTCAAATGTTTTTTTACCTATCAGTGTAATTAGTTACAGTTTTTCAGTTAGGTAATGACCTTCTTTACCCACAGTTGTAAAAAAAACGCACAGTTTAAGGTCGGTTATAAACGAATTGCCTTAATCTTGGAAGAAACTGTTTTCGATTTCTTTTCTTGCTTCATCAGAGTAAATGGAAATTAGAAAAGTACCTACACTCAGTCCCAGGAGAAATGGCAGTGACTGTGACGTCATATTGAAATTCACTTATGTCTTAGATTGGTTCTTAAGATTTTTTTGATATTTTTTGGTTACCGGCTTAAGCGTTTTTCCCGGTCATTTAAAGGGTAGAAGTTTATTCACTTGAGAAGAAAAACAGAAGTTTTGTCAAATTTGACGACCTCTAGCGGCCAAACGATACAACTGAGCTCTGTCCGCTCAACGTCACGTGATAGCCCCATTTATTAGCTTTCTTTTCTTATATGGCGTGTATATACAGAATGTTTTAAATAAGCAAGTTATGAACGATTTCTTGAAAAAATACACGAAATTTTGACTCAAATTTGGAATTTTTGGGTCTACGATACTAACAGCGGCCATATTGGATTTTGTTCAATCAAAGTGACTTTTTTAATAAAATTTAAATCACATTTCCATCTCGCTTTAGTTCAGATGTAATAGAAAAAGAACAAGAATTATTACGACTTTAGTATAACTCATGAAATTGAGTGCGTAATTGAAACAAACTTTTTCAACTTCGTGCGTAAAAAGGTTTTTACAGCACTAGTTACGTAATATTCTATTGTGTTCTAGGAACCAGCTACGACAACGTTTACACCTATCAAAATCCTAGACCGGTTGGACAACCAAATAACAACTGTCAAGGACGTCAATGCTACCAACCTAACAGTCAGAATCCAAGTGGAGCAACCAGCTTTAATAATAATAAATGTCCTGGGGGACAGTGTCCTTTCCAACCATTTCCCCCCACTCAACCAAATCAAACCAATAAAAGGTGTCAAGGTGTCAACTGTTTATTCAATCAAGGTATGGTCAACTTTACTAATCAATCATAAAAAGTGAACAAAAGCAACTTTCAGGTCAAACTAAGTGTCAAGATGGTCGTTGTAGTGGTGTTCAACCACCATGTCAAGGTTATAACTGCAATTTTAACACTGAAAACCACCAGGTGACTAATAAAGGTCAGTTTGAAGATATCACAGACGAGTTTCATGCCGCGTCCACTATTAGAACGTTCAGTGGCGGACAACCAATTACTCGTGAGTGTATGGTTTGCTTTAAACTTTAAAATATCTGAACTATCTTGTAGCCGCCACAAATATCATGAGAATAACCCCAAAACCTGGGCGTGGCCATCAGCAGTATCACGTGACCAATCAAGAAGATGACGTAGACATATTCAATCCCAACCAATTCAACGACTACACAACCACCATCAGGTCGCAGAAGAAAACGTGGTCGCCACCATTCCCTGATGAAGCCACCACTGATCCGGACGCCGACTACGTATTCGAATACGAAAATGGCGAACCTGTCACTTTGGCACCTGAAAACGTCAAAGTGGAGGAGAAGAAGAAGAAAACTAGATGCGGAGAAGATGACTTCATGTGCGATAAACGGAGTTGTGTTGCTAAAAGTTTTGTTTGTGACGATGTCAGGGTGAGTGTAAAATAGACGTTGTGTGACAGCTGTCAAATTACAACTTTTGACAGGATTGTAGCGATGGCAAAGACGAAAAATACTGTCAAACCTACATGGACGAGTTCAAAGTTTTGAAAAACTACAGACTGGACGTTTTAGAAAAACAACGATGGGACAATGTCACTTACACCACTTGTGCCTTATTATGCTTGGACAGCAGAAAGTTCGAGTGCAAATCCTTCAATTACAGGTTTAAATTAATTTACACTGTTGTCACATGTTGCTGAATTTCCTTTCCAGGAAAGTGGATAGAGCGTGCTTTTTGACCAGCGAAAATGTTGGCACCAGCGGTACCCTAAAAAGTTACTATCCCTGCGACTATTACGAAAGAAAATCACTGTCAGTGGATTGTACCGACATGCACCAGTGTCCAAACGGAAAATGTTTAAAGTCACAGCAAGTTTGCGATGGGTAATTGATTAGAAATAATTCAAACAGTGTTGTCAAATTTGAAATTTTTTTAGTTATGACGATTGTGGGGATCGGGCCGATGAAAAGGGTTGCAGAGCTTCCGATTTTGGTTATAACGTCAAATTGGCTGGTAGTGCACAACCTCATGAAGGAAGAGTGGAAGTTACAGGTGAGGATAGATATATTCACCAGTAAAAATTAAAATATTAATTGTTCTTATTTTAAAATAATTCTGTTCTTTAGACAAATGCAAGTCATGCAAGAACGGGAAAAGCCACATGATGAATTATCAAGAAATTTTTATAATGTTTTACATTTATTGGCTTTATCATATTTTGTGTTAAATTCTGTTGAAAGACTTTCGAAAGATAATCGAAATTTTTTTAGAAATTTTTTAAAAATTTTGAAAATTCCATATCTCCGCCATTTTTGAAGTTTCAGCTACTGTAAACAAGTAACTTTCTGTCAGTTGTGACGGCGTTCACCCGATTCTAAGTAGGTGTAAACCTAGTCCATTGGAAGCAGAAAGTAGTTCTTAACATTTTTGGCCTTTCAGAAAATATCCTCACCTCTAACCGTTTTCGAGATATTCGAATTTTGTTTACTCTTTTTAGAAATTGCATCAAAATTTTGAAAATTTTGTGTTTCCGCAAATTTTGGGGTTTAGCGACTGTAAAAAGCTGAAAATGTTGGTCTTGAACTGCTCTGTCACTTCGAGCTCACCGTAAAACGTTTGAACATAAATACAGGATGTTCAAAGAACATAAAGAAGAAACACCAGTATATTAAACAAAATAGAATGTTTAAGTGAACGTTTTTCACGTATTTTCGCTACTGGTAATGAAATACCTATTTTAATACATTTTCAGTTTTTGGAAAAACCGGTTACATTTGCGATGACCAATTCGACTTAGCAGACGCCAATATTTTGTGCAAAGAACTGGGCTTTACTCTTGGGGCCTTAGAAGTTAAGGGAAACTCACATTTTGCGAAAAATTTGCGCGAAAACCACACCCTGTACATGATGGATGATATCGAATGTTTGGGCAACGAAACCAGCTTAATGCAATGCAATTTTGCTGGATGGGGTATTCATAACTGTGCAGACGGAGAGGTATAATCAATAAAAATGCCATAATCTCTGATGTAACTTAAAGTACTTTTTAGATTGCTGGAGTTGTATGCAGAACATCCGAAACTAGCTGCAAACCGGATTATTGGCAATGTCAAAGTGGAAATGAATGCGTTAGAATACCATTCGTGTGTGATGGATTGAATGATTGTTCTGATGATTCTGATGAGGCCAGTCATAGCTGCGATGTGAGTTATTAACATTTTCTAAACATGACCAGAGCTGTTGTTGGATTACTTTAATTGAAAAATGTAATTCAGTTGTGTTCAGTGATTTTGTCCTGTTTTTTTATGTCATTCGATAGGAAATTTAATGAGGATTCCAAAAATGTGCTTAAAGCAATCATTTTCTCACTCCATGTGGCTTTTACAGGCGATTTCCTCCCTGACTGTCCTTGAAAACTGTGTTTCTGGCAGTTTTTGTTCTCACAGGGGACATCTCTTGTGAGTACCTGGAAAACAATGTTGTCAAATCTTCTGTATTTTTTTCCTTGGCAGAATTCAGCAAAAGTTTCAAGGAAAAAATGGTAGCTAATTTAATTCTCTACCAAAACTTTAGAAAAACATTTTGTCCTTAAGGGCATCATCAGAAATTTGTTTAGAAATGTTTAATAGGGCCAAAGTATTCTGAATGTCCAGTTTGTCCACCAATTGATAATTGAATTACATTCATACATTTAGAGTAGTTGATTATTTTTACTTTTATTGGTTTTTACTAATTGCGACAGCTCTGAAAATATCACCATCATACAGTCACAAATTATGTATTCTTATATTTTAGTCACCGACTGCCTTAAGACTGATTAACGGTACCAATCCTCATGAAGGTCGTCTGGAAATTCGGTACCATGGAATTTGGGGTTCAATTTGTGACGATGACTTCAACGAGGACGCGGCGAAAATAGTTTGTAACTCTTTAGGATACTACGGAGCTGTGGAGGTTAAAAAGGAAGCATTTTTCGGAAAAAGCAACGGTCCCATCTGGTTGGATCAGGTTTCCTGTAAAGGAAACGAATCCAACCTGGTGCAGTGTAGCCATTGGGAGTGGGGAGAGAATAACTGCGATCATTCTGAAGATGTTGGTATAGTGTGCGAAGCTTCACCTCTCAGTGTTGATCCTAAAAGAAATATGGGAAATCGTGGAAAACAAATGTCTGGGAAAGTCCAAGATTTAGGTTAGTCACAACTATAAAAATCAATTTTAAAATTCATAATAATTGTTACACATAGATAGTTCCGATTCTTCACCTCCTCCAGTTAGTTGTGGGTTCAGGAAAGATAATATCTTCCTTCAGTCTGAT
Organism: Ips nitidus; assembly: GCA_018691245.2. Lineage (NCBI taxonomy): Eukaryota > Metazoa > Arthropoda > Insecta > Coleoptera > Curculionidae > Ips > Ips nitidus. Next base: position 346,114 of record CM042789.1, read on the forward strand.
GACGTACACTTTAGGGTTGTGCAAGGATCGATTGCTAAACCGGGAGATTATCCTTGGCAGGTACTATTTTATGACTTTTTGCTACAAAAAAACACTAGAGTAATCTCGCAGGCGGCTTTGAGGATAAACGGCCAAGGTAAAAAAACCGCCCATTGGTGTGGGGCGGTTGTGATAGCGGCCAATTGGGTTCTAACTGCCGCCCATTGTCTTGAAGGCTACCCAAAGGGTGCGTATATCGTGGTGGCTGGTGAATACAACGTTAACGAGGATGAAGGTAATAAGCTTCATTTTTCCTTGAATTTGATTTGTACAACTTATAAAATAATACAGGAACAGAGCAACAAGCCTTTATAGAAGAGTACTATTTACACGAGAATTTTAAGCAAGGACACAAAATGGGTAATGATATTGCTATGGTTTTGTTGAAAGGCCAGGGATTCAGACTGAACCAGGATATTCAACCCATTTGCTTGCCAAGTGAAGATGCAGACTACGAAAGGGACTTAAATTGCACCATATCCGGTTTTGGTACTATTGAAACTGGAAAATCAGGTTGGTGTACCAAATAGAATAGAGAAATTTTAATTATAAAAAAAATATTGATTGTTTAGCTTATTCTAGTAGCGTTTATCTAGTCCAAAAGTGAAATTCAAACAAGCAACATGAAAATGGAATTTTTAGAAGATTTGTATAGGTTGCATAGTGTTTTTTACACACTCTGTAGTGTGTGTGAGGGAGAGAAATATGTTCAGTTGCTTCAATTCGATTCAGAAGTTTTTCGTTGCAAAAAGTACCTAAAATCCACAATATCTCTGAAAAAAGTCTATAATTTATGGTTTATACTTTGAAACAGAAGATCACATGACAATTGAAAAATTAATTCTGATTTTGAGATATTGAAATACCTAGAAGTTATTACAATTAAATTCTCTCACAAATTAATTTTGAAAATTGCTTACAAACTAAAACTAACGCCAAAAGAGTGATCAAAATTTTATTTTTTTATTTTTGTCCAAATTTTTGTTTTTGAAAGTTGCTATAGAAACAAAAAAGTCACAAATATCTAAATTTATGTTGATAGTTGTCAAAACAGTCACGTGACCTAAAAAGTAAAATTGTTATTTTTGAAAATTGGGTTCAAACTAATAAAGTCAATGTGGAAACAGTTTAAATAAAGTCACGTGACTTAAAAAATGCATTTCTTTGTTTTCGAAAATTGCTATAAAAACGAGAAGCAAAAAAGCCATAAATGTCTAAACTTAAAGTGGAAATATCACGTGACCTGAAAAGTCAAAATATGACTTTAAAAATTAGTTGCAAGGTAAAAAAATTAAATAAAGACAAAGTACTAAGTAATTTGATAGATATAGAAATAGAGATTTAAACGAGACAGACTTACAGACAAAAATATAAGTTAAAGTGAGATAAAGAAAGAATAATGTCTTTTCTATTCCCTTATATAGTTCCACTGCATATGTTTGTTTTTGAAAATTGCTAATAAAAACAATAAAACAAGGCATAAAGATTTAAATTTAGTGTGTTGGTAACAGTCATGCACGTGACCTAAAAAGTTAAATTTAGATTTTTGGAAATTAGTTATAAATTAAAGTCACAGTCATAACAATTTAAATAAAGTCACGTGACTTGAAAATTGCTAATTTTGTTTTTGAAAATTTCGATAGAAATAAAAAGCAAAAAAGCTATAAATTTAAGGTCAAAGCTGTCAAAACCGTCACATGACATAAAAAATCAAATTTTGTTTTTGAAAGTTGCTATAAAACCAGAAAAGATATAAAAGTATGTCATGTGACCTAAAAAGTTACATTTTTATTTGGGAAAATTGATTAGAAACTAAAATATAAAGTCACGTGACTTGAAAATTGCTAATTTTGTATTTTGAAAATTTCGATAGAAATAAAAAGCAAAAAAGCTATAAATTTAAGGTCAAAGCTGTGAAAACCCTCACATGACATAAAAAATCAAATTTTGTTTTTGAAAGTTGCTATAAAACAAGAAAAGACATAAAAGTATGTCATGTGACCTAAAAAGTTACATTTTTATTTGGGAAAATTGATTAGAAACTAAAATATAAAGTCACGTGACTTGAAAAATGCTAATTTTGTTTTTGAAAATTACTATAGAAGCAAAAAGCATAAAAAGAGAGTAAAAGCCATAAATTTAAGGTGGAAGTTGTCAAAACAGTCACGTGACTTGAAAAGTTAAAGTCTGATTTAAAAAAATTAGTTGCATGTTAAAAAAAAGTCACATAACCAAAATAATACAAATTTTGTTTTTAAAAATTGATCATAAGTAATGCTTGGTTTTCCAGCTTATTCTAACAAACTTAGAGCCGCCTGGATTCCGATACAAAAAATGGATGTGTGTAAAATGGCTCACATTTACGGTGATCACATTAACGAGGGGATGATTTGTGCGGGAGATTTGAGCGGAGGGGCAGATGCCTGCGACGGTGACAGTGGCGGACCTTTAGCCTGTTTAGAAGATGGTAATTAATTTTCCAATTTTCATGTACTTGTGTCCAAGTTAAGTTGCTTTTAGGGGTGTTTACTCTCTACGGTATTACGTCATGGGGTCAACGTTGTGGCTACGCCAATAAACCAGGGGTGTACGTCAAAGTGGCTCATTACAGGAAATGGATAGAAAAAATAATGAAATTACATGGTTCCACGTAAATTTGTCGGGTTTTTAGAATTAAACTGGTTAACTGACTGTTGTGAACTTGTTTCCTCTGTACCACAGAAACAAAATGATCATCAAATAAGTTATACAATAAAACTGCCCTCTCGTTCGCAATAAACGACATCAATTTATTCACTTTTCAAACCTTATTTGCACTTTACCCCATAACAGTGTGAAACTCCAACTTTTCTCATAAGAAATATGCCACATATCCAAAAAACAATACTTTAGGGATAGTACGTGGAGTAGGGATGATGGTAGCCGCCATTAACTGGAGACGTCACGTGATTCCTAGGATCCATGGCCGTGCTGTGATAGGTCGGTTGGGTCACACCTGTATAACCGCCAAAAGCGGATAAAGAGGGCGCCGCCGGCACTCCAGCACTTTGCAACAGGTGCGGATCGATGATTCGGGGATGATCTGGCAACAGGCGCGGTTCGTCAGCTAATGGTTCTGAACCTGACAGTGTTTAAGGAAGTTAGTCCAATGTTACTGTCCGTCCCAAGAGAGTGCCAGTGACGACTTAACTGTGACGTCATATTTTGAGTCTGTCTTAGATTAGTTCTTTGATATTTTGTGGTTGCGGATTGAGCGGTTTTTTCCGGTGATTTAACAATTTTTGTTGAACCAGAGATATTTTTAAAGTGCCGCTCTACAGCATTCTTAAAAAACTACTTTTTTTGTGTTTAACGACAATTATTACATCACTAGCCCTGGAACGGACTTTATATTGGTTCGTTTGGAGGATCTATCCAGAGCAAATTTGAAGTCATCTGACAGTTGTCAAAATACGTCACATTTGCTCCTTTGACCAAATCTTACCTGTGCCTGACAGCATTCGGTCCGTAGTTAGAGCATCCGGTAATAATCTGGGGTTAGTTTCAGTCATCAGTCGGTTGTCGTTCATTCTCGTAGTCAAATCTCCAGCTAATAGCCTAGCCTGGTCGAAAATTCGATGTTTATGTTCGGATAATAACCTAAACAGGAAAACAAAAGTCAATTGACCCTAACTTTGTTGTTGGCTTTACAAAACTATTTTTTCTTTGTTTATTGGGTCTTCTGTCTCACACAAAAAAGGTTTGTTGGGAAAATGGAATTTCGCACTATTTTCAACTAAGTTGAAAATAACATTAACCTAGTCGTCCCAACACTCGCTGTGATGAAATGATTCAAGTCTTGGGGAACGTACAAGCTTAAGCGTAAACACTATTTTAGAACTTTTAACAATTTGTGTTAAAACAACATTCTTCCAATATGGAGATGATTATTACCAACAAAATTCTGGAATGGCAATGGGTTCTCCATTGTCTCCAATATTAAGTAATATTTTTATGAAACATTTCGAAGAAAATAACATTAATAATTTTAATTATAAACCAACAATCTGGTGGAGATATATTGATGATGTTTTCACAATATATCCATTCGGTAATGATCATCTCAAACAATTTCTAACTCACATAAACTCAATAGAACCCACAATCAAATTTACAACAGAAACTGAACAAAATAACGAACTTCCATTCTTAGACATTCTAATCAAAAAAGACATAAACAAATTTGAAACAAAAGTATACAGAAAACCAACCCACACAAATAGATATTTAAACTACAAATCCAATCATCCAATAATGGTAAAAAAAGGTATTGTAAAAGTTTATTTGATAGAGCCAAAATTATTTGCAATAATGAACAATTTAATAAAGAAAAATTATTCATTAAAAATGTTCTAAAAGAAAATGACTATCCTGAAACATTTATTAATAAATGTTTTAGGGATTTAGAACATCCAAAACAATCTGGAAATCAAAATCAAATTTTACCTTTTACTAACCTTTTTATTCCTTACATTCCAGGTATTTCTGACAAAATTAAACGAATAGCTAAAAAATATAACATCAGAACAATATTTAGAACTCAAAACACATTAAGATCACACTTAACTAAAACAAAACCTCACAATGAAAATGAATCTACAAGAAACGTGATATATAAAATTCCTTGCGAATGCAATCAATTTTATATTGGTAAAACCTCCAGACCTTTAAAAAAACGTATTAAAGAACACCAAAATTATTTAAGAACTGGAGACTTTCACAAATCTAATATATGCCAACACGCGTTTGATAATGATCATAGAGTCAAATGGAATGAATGTAGTATCATAGACAAAGAAACTTTTTCAAAAAGACGTAAAATAAAAGAAAGTGCATATATTAGATTAAACCATGACTCCTGTGTTGCTACATCCTCTATTAATATTGACCAAACTTGGTTAAATATTCTAGAGGAGGAGATAACACTTGGTCATATCAAACTGAAAAACTGTTTTCATTATAAAAATTTCTATTGTAATTTATGTTTTCACCCTTTCAGAGTTCCAAAAACCCACTCGTTGTGTTCTTTTTTTTTAGATTCTCTGAAGACGGTGGTAGATTTTCCACCGAAACGTCAGCGTTTTTAGGTAACAAGACCGAGCCTAAGTCAGTGGTCTTGTGTTGGGACGACTAGGTTAATGTTATTTTCAACTTAGTTGAAAATAGTGCGAAATTCCATTTTCCCAACAAACCTTTTTTGTGTGAGACAGAAGACCCATAAACAAAGAAAAAATGAGTAACTCGTCTCAACAAATATATAGAACATATCTCCAACAAAACTATTTGTTATTTAAAAAGAAAACTCACCTTGGATTACCAATTTGATGTAAAGGTAGAGGGCGCAGACTCAGATCGACACTATGTCTACCCGGAGGAGTCAAATCTAAGGAAACCACTCGCACTAAATCGTAAGGAGGAGGCGGGGGAGTGTAGTTTAACCGCAAATCCATGCGATCCAGTTCGGGATAGACGTGATGATAACGATTAATGTTAGATTGGTAGTTGTGGAAACCGCGCGTTGACATATCCAGACCCTAGCAAAACAGTAAGTTTTGAGATAGTTTTAATCAAAACTGCATGCTAACCTGAAGTTCAGAGTTCAAATCCAACGAATCAAAATGTCTGTCAGCCCTAAAATCTACTCCCACCAAATCTCGATTATCGGCGGTCATATTTAAAACATCCGTATTTTTATTGCCGCACATAAACGATCTTTGCCTGTTCAGTTCCGAGTCTAAATTGTTCTCATAGTGTCGGACCCTAAAGTAAAAAAAAAAACGCTGCAAAAATCATCTAAATCACCTTCTAAATTACAATACCGAAAATCTAAGTCTAAATCAAATTTGCTACGTAAATCCGCGGCAATTTCCTGCTCGTACTTGTCCTTGTCATCTTTACTACTATCCCCTAAATGACTAGGAATTTCCGGAACTTCAATTTCATTCGGATGCGAAGAAACTACAAAAAATAATAGTACCTAACTAAAAAAAAAAAAAACAGGGACTTACTGGGTTCATCAAATCTGAGCCGTTTAAAGTAGTCGTACATTCTGAAGGAGGATTTACGGTGGATCGAAACGTCCTGGTCCACTTCTGACTGTTTGTTCAGGTTCAAGTCATGTTGGGAGGACTCCAAAGGTGGCAACCCTGTACTATCATCCGAGGATAAGTGATCTGGATTGATGTTTTCGACAAAATCATAACGCCTAGGACTATGAGATGCAAAGTTCTCATTTTCTGTAAATTAATTGTATAATCACTAACATTAATTTAAATTATAAGAAAATAACCATTTTGATGTCTGACATAACGATGGCTCAAATTCAACTCTTTCTCGGGACTATCCCCACTTCCAGGTCTAATCCTATTGTCAGCCTCCTCCAAACCTCCATAACTACCCATTCCCAGATGATGATCCCCTTTCATATCTCCTTCCAGCTCGTCAGTAACCGAAATATGATCGTTAACGGAGGGAGAAATCAAATTAATATCCTGCGACTCCTGGATATTATAACCGACTTCAGGCAATCCGCTATTTTCGGACAAATTGTAAATGTTGTTCACTAGAGTGTCGCTACAATTGTGCGACACTTCCACGTCGATATCCAGGCTGGTTTCGTTGCAAACTGAGTCTAAAGCCGCCTCGACTAGCAGGCTTGCGTTTGAGGTTTCTCTCCGGTTAAATTCCGCGATGGAGGTGTATTTGTGCAGGTGGTTTTGATCCTCCAACGTTTTTGGTTGGTCGGAGCCGAATGTTGGGAAATTTTTCATTGGTTCTGACAGGATATCGTCTCCCATCCATTTTTTCGAACCTACGTTGTTTTTAAATTACATTTAAATAAAATTTAAATTTAAAAAAAGATATGTATGATATAAGGAAAAAATGTTAAAAGTAGTGTAAGTAAGTAGTATTTACAGTTCCATGGAGCCAAACTTGACAGTTTTGATGTTAAGGAATACTTTTATAATTTTCTTACGTCACATCACAGCTGTCATAACTGTAAAAACTTACTCACCAGTGACTTGAAAGTATAAAATGCCAAATAGATGTGTTTCTTTGAAGAACTGCACTGTAAGACGTATTTACAGCTCTGTGAAGCCAAGTTTGTCAGTTCTGATGTTAAGAAACATTTTGATACCTACATCACTTAACTTAACGTCACAGCTGTCAAATTTCGTTACATCAAACTATAAATACAATGTACAGTGTGATTTCTCCAAACGATAAACTATTTTAGATTGGTAATTTCGTAAATACAACTTGCAATGCGATTTATTAAAGAAATACAACTAATCTGCATATTCTAGTATATGTTAGCGCTGATTCAGTTTTAATAGTTATAACAAGTGTCAACTGACTTTAAGCCACGCTGTAAAGTGTCATAACTTTCAAATTTAACTCCACAAAGTTACAAATAACAATTTCGGCGTGATTGATCAACGAGACGCGACTATTTGCCATTTTCCAGTTTCAAGGCACTGTTTAATGAGTTTTGACAGCTGTCAAGTGACTATAAGACTGTCATTAAACGTCACAGCTAGTTCAATTCGTCAAAGTGGCCCACGTTTTCCCAATCACACGAATTGAGATTTTCGACGTTGCCAACATGACTGAATCAAGAGTTTTTACTTTGACAACGTTGATGTGAATGTAATTTTCAAGCTTTTCCACGTGGAAAAGGTGTTTTAGAGTCTGAAAAACTGACATTTTTTCGGTTTGTGGCCACAAACACATACTTTTTAAATTATCTTTGGAATGAAATATTAAGCAATTGCCTGTCCTGTCCTTAATTCTACAATAAACACCTTTTTTATTCAATAAATTTGGCTAAAGCATTTTGGCGATACAGGCCATTAAATATTCCCAAAAATTATGCTGTATCAGTCTTTTCCCTGAGCAGTTGAAAATTACATTACGGCCTTTAATTACACGATTTAAACGTTCTCTAGAGACGACTTAAAAAAATAATTATTGTAGGCACATCCTGTATACTATTTCATGGTTAAACTCTTATACAAGGTGGTCCAGATAAAATGTATCATCCAAACTTATGACAGTCGTAGAAAGCTTCAAAATAACTACTCACACACGTCCACTTAGGACACAAAAACATTCAAGTAATTTCAATCTTATAACTTCAAGACCATCCTGTAAAAGTCTTGTTGAAACCATAGCAAACAAATTGTAATCAATCAAAAAAAGGGGGAGAAAGCTGTATTTAACATTTTTATGTAATTTTCTACACCACCCTGTACAAAAACCAAACAATACCTTTGGTAATTATTTTCGGAGTGGAAGTGTCCCTAGTTATATGATCGATGGTGTGTAAAGTTTGCGAGGGTGATAACGACGAAATTGGAGGCGGTGTTGCCGGTTTATCGTCGTTATTTTCCATTTGGGGAGATTGTAAATTAACGTCGTCAAACATATCACTATTTGCTGCTGCAAAATTAAATGTTAATAAAGCATTATAGAGTTTTAAGCAAAACATACAATTCTCATCTAAAATGTTCTTTTTACTGTCGCTGTCCTCCTCTTCAGGTGGGGCGTTGCCATTTTTTTGAGCGCCACTGTAAGCGTGAAAAGTGTAGGAAACGCTCCGTTCAATTTTTGGCATGGATTTTTCATCAAAACTGTGAATTTTTCTGTAGTGCGACTGAAGGCACTGTTTGGTCGTAAAAGCGGCAGCGCAACCATCCACACTACACCTGAATTCACAAAATTTAACACAAGTCTCGCCCCGTCATCCCCCAACAGACTCACTTAAAAGGTTTGATTCCGCTGTGGGTTAACATGTGAATTTTCAAGTTGGATTTGTTTTGGAAATTTTTACCGCAATTTGAGCACAAATAGTTGCGGTCCGGTTGTTTTTCGTGTACCTCCTTTAAGTGTCGCTGCAATGCGGCTCTTGAACCCAAAATTCTTAAGCATTTTTCGCACTGGAATTCTTTTAATACATCGAGGGAATCTAGAGCAGACATTTGTAGCAAAATGTGGGTGAAATTTGAACAAAAACACTCACTGCTATGCATTCTTTTGATGTGTATTTTTAATTTTTGTGGTTGGCAAAACTTTCGACCACAAAAATCACACAAAGATTTGCTGCGCAATGGATTTGACGAACAGCCGTAAGTCCGGTGCATTTCGAGATAATTCAGTCTTAAGAAAAACTATTAAAAAATACAAATTTTCAGCAAAGTTATATGGATTTAGCTGGTTTTTTGAATACCTTTTTACAAAATTGGCATTGATAAGCCCCTTTGCCGTTGTGCTGTTCGGCCGCATGTTTACGGATGTTTTCCTTGCCTAAAATGGCCGCTCCGCACACTTTACAATGATATTTTCGTATGGCCAGGCTGTAGCGTAAATCGTGAAACACAGAACAGTGCACCCTGTAGTAAAGGGGATGTTCGAACGTCATATTACAACCCCCACAAACTAAAATTGTTTTTTTTTTGTTAATATGACTGCTTAAAATTTAAAATAAGTAATTTGGACAAGCTTTAAACTACCCTTAACTGTAAAATTACATCTTACCAGTTTTCTCAACTTTCTTTTCTATCTTCTTCTTATTGCCAGAATCAAAAGTGTCCTGCCAATACAACAGCTCCTCACCCAAAACCAACTCTTTCAAACTAACCAAATATAAACTGCCCTCAACGATAATTACACTCAAATTCCTTTCCTCCCTTGCAGGAGCTGGACGAATAAACCGCATCCAATTTGAACTGTGCTGGTCCTCTGTGTTTATATAAATATTACCGTGGTCTAAAAAATTCTTAATTGAAAGTTAAGTGTTATAATCTGTTCAGTGACTTCCCGGACTGTTGGGTCACAATCACCAGCAAAAAACGTATGTCAGTGATTAAATATGATATGGATTGATAGTCAAAATGATTATAGTTTTAAGTATAATAAGCAGGGGCTGCAATAAATTAAATAATACATGACAAACCAATGAAAGTTTATATACCAACAATTAAAGAATTCTTAGAAGGTGTAGAACATTTGCAGAGGCTTCTGGCAAATTAAGTATTTAAGGGCCTCTGGCAATTTCTAGAAGGTTTGCAGTATTATTTAAAGTGCTCTGGCACTTCCACTATAGTTCTAGAGGCATCTGACAATTTAAAACAATTCTTGGAAGGTTTAAGACACTGGTGTAGGCCGCTAGAACTTTTCAGAAAGTTCTCAGTAGCATTTAGAGGAACTTTCAAAATGGTCCTAGAGGCTTCTGGCAATTTAAAACAGTTCTGAAAAAGTTTAAGATAGTTGTAGAGGGCTCTGGAACTTTTCAGAAAGTTCTCAGTAGCTTTTAGAGGTCCTTAGAATATTCAAAACAATCCTAGAAGCTTCTCACAATTTAAAATAAACCTGTGAAGGTTTAAGACACTTGTAGAAGCCTCTGGGACATTTTAGAAGGTTCTCAATAGCATTTAGAGGCCTCTGGCAATTTAAAACAGTTCTGAAAAGTTTAAGATAGTTGTAGATGGCTCTGGAACTTTTCAGAAAGTTCTCAATAGCATTTAGAGGTTTTTGACATATTCAAAATGGTCATAGTCTCTAATGGCCTCCTCTGACAATTTAAATCAACTCTGGGAATGAAATGAGATACAGGATGTGACACAACAATCAGAAGTCACTGAACTAACAAGAAATACCTGACTGTATCTCCCAAATATGTCTCATATCACAATCATCAGGAATGTCCACTTCCCGGACTGATTTACCAACTAAAGGTCCAAATTTTGTAAAAGGTTTTATGGATATTTTGCTGATTACTCCCCCATTTTTTGACTTGGAGAATTCAAGGCAGCTTGGTAATGACACTCTAACATACACATGTTACACAAGCCCAATAAAAACCATAGAGCTCACCTGGCAAACACCTCCTCTTCCTGGCTTGGGTAATGATTCCAACTATCACAGTCTATAGAGTCCACCACTTGATGTTCAGGGTTGTTTATGGGACATTCTTGATGGTTGTGGTCCATATCACAGTAGCGACAAGGACCCACAGGTTTGCTGTCTGTGTTGCTCTCTTTTAAGGCAAACTGTGAGGTTTTTGCTGGGTTAGGTTTAGTGGGAGACTCATATGTTGTTTGAGTTTGCTCTTTGTTTGAGGCTTCTTTTAGTGAAACTTCAGGTTCTGATGGCAGTTGGTAGGTGTTGGTTTCAATTTGGAAATCTTCATTTTGGTTTGATGCTGGTTCACTTGATGATGTTCTGCTAGGTTAAATATTTTTTTATACAGTTTTATAAAATCACTCTAGTTGATAAAGAAAGATAAGGTTCAAAATAGTCCCTATTTAATACACTGAACAAACTAGCAAGTGAAATATCTAAAAACAAATATTTACAACATGAAGACAAATAAATATTGTTACAAATCTATTAAATAATAATTATCATACCTTGTTATATACTCTTGAGCAATATTCAGCAGCTTGACCAAAAGTTCTTCATTGGACTGGCAGCCAAAATACTCTTTCAGGCGAAACCAAATTTTTAACTGGACAGGATCCACATCCAGTTTAAACCCGTTGCTGTGGAATCCGTTTAATGCAGGCATTTTAGCCTCACAGCCGTGAAAATGACCCAGAGAATCTGGATTTTGCAGTTTTACAGACATTTCCAGGATAAAATCAATACAATTCTAGTCCTTCATTTACTGCAAGATTTCCTGGTTAAGTACTCCATCCACTGTTATACTTAGTGAACAAAAGTTGACAAAAGAACTAAATAAAAATATTAAGTACACCAATAACAATTAATAAAATAATAATAGTAATATTTTTGTTTATTTGTTTGTTTATTTAATTTTCGTTTGACATTATTGAATTGTCAATGTCAAAGTCAAAAACCCTTCATATCTTTCTCTGTTCTTTCCTTGTATTTAGTACAGAAAAGACAGAGAAAGAAATATAATGACTTAGGGTGACATCTGTCACACATCAAACAGCGCCTTGACAGGACCCACACAAATTCGTTTGTTTTTTAACGGACTTTTCCTAGTGTTTAAGTTCAAACCGGCCAATTTACAACAAATCTACAAAAATTACTGCTAAACTACTTTAATACACAGGAAACTAGTTGGTAAGTGTGTTAAAAACCTGGAAATTCCCATACACTAGCATTTACCTATATAAGTCACTACTTTTTAGTTTTACTACCACTAGTAAACCATCCTAAGACCTAACTGAATTTTTTAAATACAAATTGCAGTTCTAAACAATTACAATGAGCACCTCTGTATTTAAAACACCACACTCGGCTCACTCCGCTAAAAAACCAAGATATGACTCAGATAGTGAAGGTAGCATTACATCTGAAGGGCAATCAGAAGCCTCATCAGGATCAAACAATGATCTGACTGTAGTGGCTATGTTTGATGATTTAATACGTTTAATGCAACATCAGCGTGACGAAAGAGCCGAAGCTGCCTTTGAACAGTTTGCTGAGGAAGCCAAACTGTTGTTTCAGAGATATTGTGAAGTTGTTGGTGAATGTCAGCGGTTACAAACCATGCTAGATCTAAAAGGGCAAGAATGTAGCGAAAACGAGAGACGTTTGAATACTGCCAGGCATCTTTTGGATGAGGAGAAAAAGAAGACTCTGAGGGTTGTTAGAGAGAATGAGGAGTTGCTGGACCAACTGGATCAAGTGCGTGAGCTGCTTTTTAAGGATAACAGAGTGAAGATTGGGGAGGATGCTAAGCAAAAGTTATCATTTTTAAATCAAAAGAGTGTGTGTGACTATAATATGAAGAATTTGAGCTGTATTCAGGAAATTAACTCTACTGGTATTTGGTTAAATTTGCTGGGTATCAAAGGTGCACTAACTGGTTGTTTTAGGGTCAATGCTGTCAGATTTTAGTGTGTCCAAGTCTGAGGATGGTCTAGATTCTCCACAGTTACTAAAAAAAGAGTGGCAAAAACACAGGCCTAGTACTGGAGGTGACTCAGATCCTCCACCAAAAAAACGCAGATCTTCAAACAAATTTGTTGAGGTAAGTTACAAATTTTGCCATTATTAGAAGTTTATTTACTGTCAAAAAATTAGATTGGTGCAGTTGATACGGTTCGAACCACTACAACAGTGACAGTACACAAAAAAGGTCCTATTACAGCCACTTCCATTATAGAATCAATTCCTCAAGCTGAAAATGACTTAGCACCTTCAAGTGTAAGTTACCAAAACACAGTAACAATATTTTTTAATGGGTTATTTAAAACAGGATGATGGGATTGGTTCAACAGCACCTAGCGCGCCCCCTTCACACATGGTTTTTGAATCCTGGGCAAAAACCTCAAGTCCTTTAAAAGGCACAAGGGGGCCGAGTTTCAGACCCGATCAGCGCCAACATTGTTTACAACAGAAAACTATTGTAATGCCTGATTCATGTGTTTGTTGCGAAAAACGTCTCCGGTAAACCATCAACAATTTAACTATCTAACAAATGGTTATTTTTACTTTTGTCCGCAGTTTTGGTAAGTCAGCTTTAAAGTGCAAAGAGTGCAGGTCAATTTGTCATTCAGAGTGTAAGGATCAGCTGCCGCTCCCTTGTATTCCTGTTATTAACACTCCCACCCACAAAAATATACAGGTAAGTGTGCTGTGAAAATGAACTCTAATGGTTTAGGATTTTTTGCTATTTGTCTACAAAGTCTAACTGGTGTAAATACAGAGGAAAGTTAAAAAAAAAACGAACTAGCAAAATGGGTTTTCCAACAGTTTATAAACTTTGATTGGTTGGTCATATACTATGGCTTTTGCACTTAAACGTTTCAAGAATTGATTTAAATTAGAAGAAAACTTCTAGGGCCATTTTGAAAGTGGCTAAATATGACTGACAACCTTTTTAAAAGTGACAGAAGTTTCTACAAGTGTCTTAAACGTTTTCAGACTTGTTTTAAATTGTCAGAGGCCTCTAGTACCGTTTTGAATGTGCCAAAAACCTCTAAATGTTACTGAAAAGTTCTAGAACCCTCTACAACTGTCTTAATCTTTTCCAGAATTGTTTTAAATTGCCAGAGGCCTCTGGGACCATTTTGAAGGTTCCATAGGCTTCTAAATGCAACTGACAACCTTCTAAAAAGTTACAGAATCTTCGACAAGTATTTTAAACCTTCCTAAATTGTCAGAGGCCTTTAGGACTGTTTTGAATATGCCAAAGACTTCTAAATGCTACTGAAAAGTTCCAGAGCCCTCTACAAGCTCTTTCCAGAACTGTTTTAAATTGCCAGAGGCCTCTGGCACCATTTTAAAGGTTCCATAGACTTCTGAATGCTACTGACAACCTGCTAAAAAGTGCCAAAAGCTTCTACAAATGTCTTAAACCTTTCTAGAGTTGTTTTAAATTGTCAGAGGCTTCTAAGACCATTTTGAATGTGCCAAAAACCTCTAAATGCTACTGAGAACTTTTTAAAAGCTTTCAGAGCCCACTACAACTGTTTTAATCTTTCCCAGAACTGTTTTAAATTGCCAGAGCCCTCTGGCATCATTTTAAAGGTTCCATAGACTTCTGAATGCTACTGACAACCTTCTAAAAAGTTACAGAAGCTTCTACAAGTATTTAAAATCTTCCTAAATTGTCAGAGGCCTTTAGGATCGTTTTGAATGTGCCAAAGACCTCTAAATGCTACTGAAAACTTTTTTAAAAGTTCTAGAGGCCTCTAGGACCATTTTGAAGGTTTTATTGACTTCTAAATGCTACTGACAACCTTCTAAAAGTGCCAGAAGCTTCTACAAGTGTCTTAATCCTTCCCAGATTTGTTTCAAATTGTCAGAGGCCCCTAGTACCATTTTGAATGTGCCAAAGACCTCTAAATACTACTGAGAACTTTCTGAAAAGTTCCAGAGCCCTCTACAACTGTCTTAATCTTTCCCAGAACTGTTTTAAATTGCCAGAGGCCTCTGGGATCATTTTGAAGGTTCCATAGACTTCTAAATGCTACTGACAACCTTCCAAAAAGTGTTCTGAAACTTGAAACTATAATCATTTTGAAAATCCATCAATTTTGCTGCTGATTGTGAGGCAACAGTCAGAAGAGCTAATAAACGAGTAACTTTGTAGAGGGTGCTTTAACTTTTAACGCATATTTTGAGGACAAATCTAATTAATTTTAGGGAGTAATCAGCGATTACACCCCCACAACCCCGCCAATGGTCCCTGCTCTAATAATTCATTGCGTTAATGAAATTGAACTACGTGGCCTTAACGAACTTGGTCTCTACCGGCTGTCTGCTTCAGAAAAAGATGTCAAATCCTTAAAGGTGAACTTGAAAGTCCTAAAATCTGGAAAATAATACTTAATTAAGACTTTCTGGACTTCAGGAACGATTCTTCAAAGGACGCGGGTCTCCGTCCTTGACCGACGTGGACATACACGTGTTGTGCGGCTGCGTTAAAGAGTTTTTGCGCGTGCTAAACGAGCCACTAGTCACAAACGCCCTCTGGGGGGAATTCACGCGCGCTGTTGAATCTAGAGACAGGCAAGACGTCGCCCCTGCCCTTTATCAGTGCGTGAATGATTTGCCCCCTCCAAATCGGGACACTTTGGCTTACATGATGTTACATCTGCAAAAGTACGTTTTCTCCTGTTTATATACCGAGTTTCATGGTGAAATTACAGGGTTGCCGCATCACCAGAATGTAAAATGCCTATTGATAACTTGGCTAAAGTGTTCGGACCTACTTTAGTCGGTTATTCATCTGATAATCCAAGTCCCGATAATTTGTTGAACGAAACCAGATTGTCTATTGCAGTAAGAGGGATTTTTTGTATAATTGTCTGAGTTTTATTAATGTATGGTTTTCAAGGTGTGCAACGAACTGCTGAATTTGCCTTCAGACTATTGGGCTTCCTTCGTCAATATTTCGGCACCCAAAACACCAGGTCGGATGCAACAAACGCCCAGCACCGATTCATTGTTAAGACCCAATGGAAAGTTTTTCACACCGCGAAGTGCCAGGTAATTTAAGTCTGCACAGTTTAGATCTGGAAGTTTAGCAGGATGTTGTTTCAGGTTCAACAAGAAACGAAAAATTTTTAATACACCACCGTCCAGGATTTAGTTTTTGTTCTTTACGACGGTTTATACGTTTATATTTGTAATTTTATGGCGTTATTTTTTTGATTATATACAATAAAAGATGAAATTTTAGTTGCCTCTGTGTCATTGGGTAAAATGTTTTTTTCTGCTTATTTCAACGAATTTAAGATCATTTGGTATAAATATGCCCTTTGCTGTGGATTGGAACCCTTCTGTATGGCAAGCCGTTTTACTTTTTATTACATTTTGGACCTCAAATGTCATAAAAACTGTTTTAACGACTTTTTTTTAAATTGATACCTTGTTTTCATTATCAGATAATGGAAACGTGTTTATTATGTGATAATAAAAACAGATATCAAAAAAACTAAAGGTTTTTTTAAGACTTCTATTTTTATGACATTCATTTCTATTATGTGATAATGGAAATAGAGGGCGCCATGCTTGGAAATAATTGAAGTTGAGTGTCATGTGGACTCGGACTGTGATGTATAATATTCTGTATATTAAGGAAATCGTCACAGTCTAAGTTCAGCAATGTCAAAAACGTCATTAAAGGTGCTTGTCACTGGTTGTCAATTTTAGAAATTTATCTGTTTTTTGTATAAAAACAAAATGCGTTTTTTTGATACTTGTTTTCATTATCACATAATAAAAACTAATTTCCATTATCTGATAATTTAAATGCATCTGATTTTAAAATGTCTTAAAAACGCTGGTAGTTTTTATGACTTCTATTTCTATTATCACATAATGAAAACGTTTTCATTATCTGATAATGAAAATAAGTGTAAAAAAAATACATTCATTTTTTTGATATGTGTTTTTATTATCACATAATAGAAACGTTTTCATTATCTGATAATGAAAATAAGTGTAAAAAAAAATACATTCATTTTTTTGATGTGTTTTTATTATCACATAATAGAAACGTTTTCATTATCTGATAATGAAAACAAAGTATCATTTTAATACACTCGTTAAAACAGTTTTTATGACATTTGAGGTTGAAAATATAATAAAAAGTAAAACGGCTTGCCATACTTCTGGAGCAAAATGGAACAGTGCTATTTTCAGAATTCAGCTATTTACGACTACACAGTATGCAATCCATGTACATATTTATTCATTCACTTCACTTTCCAGCTGTCGACTGTCAAAAAAACGGTACAAATCGAAAAGGTTTGGTTAGGTGTAAACGTCATTCGCTTTGTTATTTAGAGTCATTTTTAATTTTCATAATATATTCAATAGTACGCTTTAATTTAGATAATCCTCACACAAATTAGCACCAAATGTCCACGTAGAATGTACCAAACGTTTCAGTCAGTTAATTAACACCTGGATTAGTTGTATAAAACGAAACCATGATGGAGAACAATTCCCCTTCAGTGACCATACCACTAAAAACCCCAATTCAAAGTAATGAGCACTTTAGGAGTCTTTTTAATAAGGTAAGTGTGACCTACTTTTTAAATTCCCTTACTGGGGTAAATAGAACTGCTTCAGAGTTCATAGTTTAATTATTGTTTAAGTAGAACAATTTGAATAATCTATTTTTGTGCTAAAGTTTGACAGAGATAAAGATGGTTACATTACCTACAACGAGCTAATTAGCATGGCCGAACACCGAGAGTATGCTCAAGACTTGCCCCTGCACTGTATCAGAAAGATCCACAAATTATATGACTGTGATAGAGATCAAAGACTGGATTTCCAGGAGTTTCTCAGACTAATACACAACCGCAGCTTTGCTATTATATTTGAAGAATACTTGACCAAGTTAAACTAATTTCATTTTTAAATTAAACAATTTGTTTTATTTGCTTAACTTGCAGTTACATTCATTTTGTGGTGCCTGCTAAAGGGCATCCACCTTCACGTTCTGCCACTGATGGAGCCTATGAGGAGCTCTACTCTTGCTACCCCCCTGCAGTGGGGATGATCATCATATCACTAGTAGAAATTATATTTTTTTGCATTGACGAGGCTACTGAAAAAGACTCAACCAGGTCAGCTACAGGGCCTACAGCTACTTTATTTATTTATGATCCTTATAAAAGATCAGAAGTATGGCGCTATATCACTTATATGTTTGTTCATATTGGGTATGTTTGCACTGCTAGGATTTAGGACTAATTAACTGGGTTTATTCATATTTTAAGTGTATTTCATCTTTTTGTAAACTTAATGGTCCAAATTCTATTGGGAATACCTTTGGAAATGGTGCATAAGTGGTGGAGAGTGTTGGTGGTGTATTTTGCTGGGGTTTTGGCTGGGTCTCTGGCCACTTCTATTGCTGATCCATATGTCAAGTTGGCAGGGGCCAGTGGCGGCGTATATTCTCTAATTACTGCTCATGTGGCTTCAATAATTATGGCAAGTTTGATTGTTTTAATTTAATCAATAAATACAGTTCAAATGGGTTAATTACAATATGTTTTTACTATTGCAGAATTGGAAAGAGATGGCTTTTCCCTTGGCTCAATTAATGGTATTTATTATAGTAACCGCCACTGATGTAGGCACAGCCATTTATTACCGATATGTCCTGGATAAAGTGCAAAGTATCGGATATGTTGCCCATTTTGCTGGTAAGTTATATTACATTCAGTTTTCTACATTTATATGATTTTATATAAATTTTCAGGGGCTGTAGCTGGACTATTAGTGGGGATCAACCTTTTAAGAAACCTGTCAGTAACAAGAACTGAAAGAATAATCTGGTGGGTGTCCATTGTCTTGTACACTTCACTGATGACAATGTGCATCTTTTGGAACTTGTTCTGGTCCAGTTATTTTCCGATGGATCCTTTTGAGGGTCGCGTGTGGCAAAACTACGCGCTAAATAGTACAAAAAGCAATTTTAATTAAATTAGAGGTGGTTTAGTGTGGAAACATCGATCTTGACGTGTTCCTTATAAATGTACTTTTATGTAGATATGGCCCAAAAGGTAATTTAAGACTGTAAATTATCGAGAAATTTCTTTTACTCTTCTTTTCTGTTCTCAGAATTTTGAATATTTCTTTGCCTGTTGTCAAAACTTTACGAACCAAAAAAATGTCAAACCAAATGTTCTACCGCTTGGATAAATTACACAGTACGCTGTATTTATAGTTTTATGGAGCGAAATTTGACAGTTGTGACGTTAAGTGACTTAAGTATCAAAGTATTCCTTAAGACAAATTTGGCTTCATGAAGGTGTAAACACAACTTACAGTGCAATTTCGTCAAAGAAACACTTCTGTTTTGCATTTTATACTTTCATGTTACTGCTGAGTGAGTTTTGACAGTTATGACACCTGTGACGTGACGCAAGCAAAGTATGAAAGTGTTCTTTAACGTCCCAGCTGTCAAATTTGGCTTCATGGAGCTTTAAACACAACTTCTAGTGTAACTCCTCAAATCAGCAACTATTTTTAATTTTATAGTTTCCAGTCACTAGTGAACGGGTTTTGACAGTTATGACAGCTGTCACGTGACGTATGAAAAGTATAAAACCGTTCTTTAACATCAAATTTGGCTCCATGGAGCTGTAAAGTCTACTTAGAGTGCTGTCCATCCAATAAACACATCTGTTTGGTATTTTATACTTTCAGGTCACTGGTGAGTGAATTTTGACACCTGTCACGTGACGCAAGCAAAGTATTAATCTATTCCTTAACGTCTCAGCTGTCAAATTTGACCCCATGGGGCTGTAAATGCCACTTTTATAATTTTCAAATAATCCATTGCCTGAATTGTTGCTTTTGATGCATTTATTAGTCTTTTCTTCATCATTTTCTTGAATTCTTCTAAAATTCTTTAAATTATCTTGGCGTTTTCTTCAAAAATAAATTTCTAAGCATTTGCCATCTCTACTTTTATGTTTGCGATCTGTAAAAGTACATTTATACTGAATGAACCGTACATAAATTTAATTATCTAGAGCGTAACGGATGATCTGAGTATGTTATCTGAGGGTTTTTGTTTTAATTATTTTATTACAATTAGAGATTTGGGTTAGGTGCTGGGACTTTATTACTATTATTTATTATTATTATTTTTGCGTAAAGTATTCCGTCCCTGGCTGAACCTGGGTAACGCCAAACCAGGGTTGGTTTTCACAGTATTATTCTTCCGCCCATATTTTTTTTTTGTTTTGTTTGTCCTGTTTGTTTTTTTCTGGTTCCTTCTTCCCTCTCAATTTACAACGAATGATTTTAATGGGGACAAGTGTGTGTGTGTACTTTTAGGTCAATATCCATAACAAATATAAGGTGATTACTAATATACATTTTTCCTTTGATATAGCTGTATTATATAGATGATATTTACCAAACGTTTCGTTTATATTATTTAAATTATTTTCGAATATATTTTTTTCAGTAATGTCTATATTGTTTGTCCACTCTACCATTGACTACTACTTTTAACGTGGTTTTTTAGGCCAAAATTTACTTTTTCAGTTTAGTATGAGTGATTATATAAAGCTCAATATAAACACCTAATCAGGACAATAATTGCAGCTTACTCTTCGCTAGTTTGATTGATTGTACCTGTCATCGTATAATATTAGCTTAACGCGAAATGGGATACGACTTTCTCAATAAACTACCATTCACGTAATCAAATTTATAGATTTTTTTATGTTTTGCCTAAACATTCATCTCTACACAATTTCCGCCATTTTTATGATGGCAACACTGAATCTGTGCCTGAAGATGAATAAGTCATTAACAGAACCCGTTTACACACTCCAGTGCATAAATATAATAGGCCTTCTTTCGAAATAATGTAACTTTAATTATGTTTAAGTGGGCATCGCGCAATCTTAGTAAAAACAAATTTATTATTTTAAAGTACCATCAGTCACTTTTAAGTTAAGTAGCGTCCGCTAAAATTCTAAATAGGCGACGTTTGTACAGTGTACTTTCGATTTCCGAATATTTACACGTATGCCCCGGCCTGAATAGTTCACGTAGGCCTTAAAGGTTACCAATACAAATCTGCATGGAATATTAACAAATTGTCACTACACAATAAGTGTCTTTGATTTTTGGCCACCAAAACAGCCATAACAGTACCACTGGGTATTTGCAGTATAATAAAGAATTTTTAGACTTATTAAGTAATATGATGGTTTCGTTACTCTAGTACTAAAAACAGCTGAAGGTCGCTTTTTCCCATTAGCACCCGATGTATGTGTCTAGAAAGTGTTAGTGATAAATTAACCTTAATACGAATTTCAAATTGTGCATATAAACAAACAAGTGTGTTTGTTTTAATGCAACATTTAATTAAGAAAAATACACATTTTAAAAGTCGGTACAAAACTTATTTTTTCGCATTGATCACCCTGTGAAGGGCCGAAAGCCGGGCGCGGTACTGACTTATGACATCACCCTGTATATTGTGCACTTCGTTTTCACTTAGTACTGGATCAGTTTCGATTGGTTGGTCAGTGTTTCTGGTGTATCTGACAGTGTTAGGAGCGTTGAAGATGACAGGAGGATCGACTGCAAGTACTTCTTCAGGAAGTTCATGTTCAGGAGGTGGCGGTGTAGTTGATGTCAGATCAACACCTACCATTATATCATAAGAGCTTAATAAAATCAAAAACACCACAAGTTACTAAAATTAGTTTTGACTACAAAAAAACAGATTAATCAAAAAACTTACCCCCAGAAGAATCAATACTACCACCAATCCCTACAATCAGTTGGGAAATTGGCAATAACCAAGTATATCTAGGATCATCCACTGTTTTGGGCAAAACAGTCAAAGTAAAGTTGGCAACACTGATTCCGTGTTCTATAAGGTCGCGAAACAACACTAAATTCTCATTGGTGTACAACCCTGCAACGAATCGAGCTACCCTCAATTTGAGGCTGGTAATTCTGACAAGTGAAGCCAATTTTTGAGTGAGGGTTTGCACCAAACTTTGCGATAACAGGGTTGCAATAGGGTTTTCGGTTTCATTTATTGTGGGGTTGGTTGATGCAGTTGGTAGAGCTGCAGCACATGCCAGCAACCCTAGCAGGAAAGCCTAATAATTTTAGGGGTTGAAAATTTAGGTTGGTAGAATTCAATAAGGAACTTACCAAAACGCACAGCTTGGACATTTTTCGGTTATCACTTGAAGATGTTAAGGGATTTACTGTGGTTTACTGGTAGTTTTCAAATTTAATTGCTATACATAATTGCGTCATTAGAATTCCTCACAATTAAATTTCAATTTTGAAATCAAGTGTTTGGTGGACAAAACTTGAATTGTTAGTCAAAACTGGTAATACAGAGGAGGTTTCATAAATATGCTTGAGGAACGCTATATGGTAAAAATCAAAGAAAAATGGGATGACGTAACAATATTTAGGATGACATCACAACTGCCAACCATTGCAATGTTGTCAAAGTGTAAAACTTTTAAAAATTAAAAAAAAAACGCTACATCAGCTTGAGACCTTGGTATGGATAGTAAAGTGTAACAAAATTAAGCCAAATTACTGTTTTTTGCAGCTTAGTAACTTTGTAAAGTACCAAATTGGTACTACACACAAAATTGCACAAAAACAATTGAGGTTTTATGCACATTTTTCCAGAATTTGCTTTGTTAAAGATCAAGAAGAATTCAGTTAATACACTGTTTGCTATCTAAAGTCTAAACGAAAAACAAGTTTTGCAAAAATATTTAGGACAATTTTTGAATAAAAATACCAACAAATAAATCAAAACTGATCGATATCAAAAATTGCATTATAAAAGCCAGTTACCTAAGAGCATTTAAATATTATTAAAAAAAAACTTTCGGTTTTCTTCGGGTCGCTCGTATCGCGCACGCAATTGACCTAGTCTCTTTGAAGAAGACCCCCAGGTGTTACGGAAGATGCCGGCGCCAACCAATTTCCTCGGAAGAAGGGGCTTCTTCAGTCTCGGGGATGTACCAACCCCCCACCTCCAGTAATCAGTTAAGTTTTCGGCATATAAAACCTTCCAAACAGTTTCGTTTTTAGTTACTTTTTCGTTAAGTTTTTAAGTGATTGTGGTGTGAGTGCATTAGAGAAGATGAGGATTTTAGTGGTAGGTTCAGCAATGTTTTTATATGAAAAAAAAATTACGTTTCATACCAAAATATTTCATAAAATTTGTATTAAATTTTGCATAGGAATTCCTGTACTGATGATTTAACTGAGAAACCTTCAAAAAAATGTTATAGAGCACAATTCTCTGTATTTTTTAAATGCTTTAAACTTGACATTTTTCACGCAAAAGTTGAAAATTTCAGTTTGTAATGTTATGGTTAACAAGTAGCATGTTGCATTCATATAATTTTTTATTTTAAAAATTTGTCTATGCAGTGCAAGTTGTTTTTAACTTTTTCATTTATTTCCAAAGGTTTAATAACATTGAAACTGCTTAGGAGTTTTTCAGGCAATTTTGTCCCTGACTGTACCAAATTTTGTAGTGTTTTTTTAGGTTATTGGATAGTAAATTTAATGAGGATTCCAAAAATGTGCTTAAAACAGTCATTTTCTCACTCCAAATTAGATTTACAGGCAATTTTATCCCTGACTAACATTTCAAACTGTGTTTCTGGCAGTTCAAATTTTGACACCGCTTTTCTCTCTGACTGTACCAAATTTTTGTAGTGTTTTTCAGGTTATTAGATAGTAAATTTAATGAGGATTCCAAAAATGTTCTTAAAACAGTCATTTTCTCACTACAAACTAGATTTACAGGCAATTTTGTCCCTGACTGACTTATCAAACTGTGTTTCTGGCAGTTCAAAGTTTGACACCGCTTTTCTCCTTGACTGTACCAAATTTTGTAGTGCTTTTCAGGTTATTAGATAGTAAATTTAATGAGGATTCCAAAAATGTTCTTAAAACAGTCATTTTCTCACTCCAAATTAGATTTACAGGCAATTTTGTCCCTTGACTGACTTGTCAAAGTGTGTTTCTGGCAGTTCAAACTTTGACACCGCTTTTCTCTCTGACTGTACCAAATTTTTTGTAATGTTTTTCAGGTTATTAGATAGTAAATTTAATGAGGATTCCAAAAATATTCTTAAAACAGTCATTTTCTCACTCCAAATTAGATTTACAGGCAATTTTGTCTCTGACTGTATTTTCACACTTTGTTTTTGGCAGTTCAAATTTTAACATCGCTTTTCTGTGTGTTTTTCTGGTTATTGGATAGTAAATGTTATGAGGATTCCAAAAATGTGCCTAAAACAGTCATTTTCGAGCTAAATTATGGCGGATTGCACCCTGAGGTGACACCTAGACTAAGTTGTAATTTGACTGTGACAGATCATGTGCAAAATAGTCAAATTAAAACCTAGTCTAGGGTGCCTTTAAATATGTCGGTGTAATCGGCCCTTATCCTCTAAAACCAAATTTGCCTAGAATCTGCAAGAATGAAAGTTTAACACAGTTTTCGAAACGATACGTATTTCTGAGATTGAGAGACAATTATCACGTGACCATGTAGCTAGATAGTGTTTTAAAATTACGTGACAACTGTCACTAACGTCAAAACTGTCAAACTGTGCACAAAAGTTGCCGAAATCAGTGTTTAGAAAAGTGTTCTTGCATTATTTGATATAAAACGTGTTTATGTTATGACAGTTGTCACGTGACTGTCTAGCTAAATTATCTTCTAAAACCACGTGATACCTGTCACTAAGGTGAAAACGAACCAAACAATTGATGCAAACATTAAAATCTGTATTTTTTAAAATCCTTTTCTGTAAATAATATATTTGTCATCATTAAACTGCTTACAACTTTAGTAAGAATCATTTAAAATGTAATTCAATTTTTTTCAAGATATAAATAATCATTTTACATAAATAGAGTTTCTAAAATATATTTAAATACATACATTAGAAAAAATATAATTAACAATTTTTGAACTTGTTTGAAAGTCAAATTATATGGCAAAAATCAAAATACTGCAGAATCTTACTAGTACTTATAACTACTTACAGAATCATGAAGAAGACAAGCAATTTACTAAAATGTGGACAATTTAGAACTTTTATTCAAATTTCTCATCTAAATTAATAAACATGTTTGGATATTGCATAACAATTGACGGAGGCCTCATCAGGAATAGAAGTGGTCTCGTATTTGCACAATTGTCCTAGTTGAACTGACGATTTGGGTCATTGAAAAATCCGTTACCTAATTGTAGACAAAATCATTAAGCATCATCAAAACACTATTAAGTAGCGACGTTTCGTCACCGATGCGTATAATCACTTTTTTTTAAGAAAAATTGTGAATAATTTTGCATAGAAACGACGATAATAAATAACAGCGAAACAGTGTGGGAATGTGCATTTACTTGCACCGACATTTGACTTTTCCTTTTCATCCACTGACCCGCTTAATTAATATTATAAACATTTATTTTGACTGAAACAATGCGACTTCCTTTTACTTTCTTCGTTTGGTGCATAACAATAGTTACGTGCTTGTGTATTCTAAATTTTTTAAACTTATAAGTGCTCAAATCAAGAAGCTTTCTTCAGACCTAATGTGGTTGCTTATGGCCAGTTTCTTATGAAGTAGTCTTCAGTGAAAGTGGTTTTGAAAAACCACAAAGTTTTCCTCTGATTGTAGTAATTAGGTTTTTTAGTGCAACACCTCCACTGGTTGCATCAGGTACAGTATGCACTAAAATTAAATTTCTTTTAATTATAGTTGTAGTGCAATAAAGGAGAGAAAGCTAAAATTTGTAATAATTTGTTTTTAAATTAAGGGGAAGTTTTTACTGAACCGTACGGTATAAAAATGTTAGGTTTTAATTATCTAGAATTATGATAGAAATTTACAGGAAATAATAAATTTGATTGTTATCCCAAAGATTTGTAAATCAAGTTATAGAAAAGAAGTAAACTTAAACATTTTTTTTGCTCAAATAATTTGTAAGTAACTGCTTGTCCGATTTGTGACACACCCTGTAGAATAATTAGTTGACCAGTATACGAAGCATCTATTTAGTATTAAGAAAAGTACAGGGCAGTTCACATTGACAGAAGATTTGGTAATATTTCCTAAGAGTGAAATGACAAGTTTGACATATTATACGTCAATACTGTCACACAGGACAAAAACACCTTAATACAAGTACAGGACGAAATTTCCTACAACTTATTTACATTTTTAGACATTCTGCAATCGTTTTTGAAAATTTTTAGATTTTTTGCAGTATTTTTAGTCATTCTGTAAAATTTATAGGCTTTTTGCAATATTTGTACACATTTCACAACATTCCCAGTACTTATTGAAGGTTTTTAGACTATTTGCAATATTTTTGAACATCTCGCAAAGTTCCTAAACTTTTTTCTACATTTCTACGACCCGTTGAAGGTTTTGAAACCTTTTGCAGTATTTTTAGATCTTCTGCAACACTTCTAGGCCTTTTTGAATATTACTATTTTTTTTTGCAACATTTTTAGATATTCTGGAAAGTTCCTAGGCGTTTTGCATCATTTCTACTGCTCATTAAAAATTTTGAAACATTTTGCAGTATTTTCAGACGTTCTGTAAAATTTCCAGGCTTTTTTTTAAGGTTTTTAGACCTTTTTCAACATTTTTTAGATTGTCTGCAACATTTCTACAAAAAACAAATAATTTTAATAGAAATATTACAATTTTATTATTATTGTCATTACTACTAGGTGTGTACCACCCTTCTGGCAGCGACATGGGCAAAACCTCAAGGGTATTCCTACCCTTCGGCACCCAGCGGACCAGCGGACAGTTACGGCCCACCCTCTGGCCCCGCCCAGGGACCGCCACCCTCCAAATACGGTCCACCCGCCGCCCCGCCAGTGGTGCAGAAACACGTGTACGTGCACGTGCCACCACCAGAAAAGGACATTCCCAAACCCAGGAAACCAATAGAGGTCGCTCCCGCCCAGAAACACTACAAAATCATCTTCATCAAGGTGAGTGTTGAACCAATTAGTGCGAAACGAAAGAAAGAAGAGAAGAAGAAGACACAAGTCAAACTTGTTGGAAAAAATGGGAAAACAAACTTAAAAATGTTCAAAAACGTCAGATTTAGGACAAGTTTTGCAAAAATGGTCACGTGACTTTGAGTTTGATTCGACCATTCTAAAAATGTGCTGCTCAAGCATAAGTTGGTGACGTGAAAAAAATCAAAGTCAAGCACGAAAACTGTGCCAATGGTCACGTGACTGAAAAAATTAAGTTTCAAATTTGCTCATCAATCTTAGGTTATCAAAAATCGTCACGTGACTCTAAAAAGTCAATTGAATTCTTGGAAAATTTTGTTAACTTTGACTTAATGGCTTAACTGAAAATGTACTATTTTAGCTATACAAGATCACAATGGTCACGTGACTAGACAGTAAGTCATCAGACAGATAGTCATGTGATCGCAAAGAATCAAAGTCAAGCAAGAAAACTGTACCAATGGTCACGTGACTGAAGAAATTAAGTTTTAAATTTGCTCATCAATCTTAGGTTTTCAAAAATCGTCACGTGACTTTAAAAAGTCAATTTAATTTTTGGAAAATCTTGTTAACTTTGACTTAATAGCTTAACTGAAAATGTACTATTTTAGCTAGACAAGGTAATAATGGTCACGTGACTGGACAGTAAGTCATCAGACAGATAGTCATGTGACCGCAAAAAATCAAAGTCAAACACAAAAACTGTGCCAATGGTCACGTGACTGAAAAAATTAAGTTTCAAATTTGCTCATCAATCTTAGGTTATCATAAATCGTCACGTGACTTTAAAAAGTCAATTTAATTATTGGAAAATCTTGTTAACTTTGACTTAATGGTTTAACTGAAAATGTACATCAGACAGATGGTCATGTGACCGCAAAGAATCAAAGTCAAGCACGGAAATTGTGCCAATGGTCACGTGACTGAAAAAATTAAGTTTCAAATCTGCTCATCAATCTTAGGTTATCAAAAATCGTCACGTGACTTTAAAAAGTCAATTTAATTTTTGGAAAATCTTGTTAACTTTGACTTAATAGCTTAACTGAAAATGTACTATTTTAGCTATACAAGATAACAATAGTCACGTGACTAGACAGTAAGTCATCAGACAGATAGTCATGTGACCGCAAAAAATCAAAGTTAAGCACGGAAAATGTGCCTGTGATCATGTGACTGAATTAATTAAGTGTTAAAGTGGTCCAATGTGCTGTGATCATGTGACTGAATTAATTAAGTGTTAAAGTGGTCCAATGTGCTCATCAATTGTTCGAGAGATCACGCATCACGTGACTATAAAACGTCAATTCTTGTTAACTTTGGCTTAATTGAAAATGTACTGTTTAAGCTAGAGTAGGTGGTGATAGTCACGTGACTGTTAAAATTAAACCTTAGGACAGTAACAAAAATGCTATTTAAGGTAAAGTTAACCAACCCTAAAATAAAAGTAGAAAAATAATTTAAGCTTAAAAATGTTGATATATAAACTCAATGATGGACTTTTTCTGTAATGTTATTTTTTAGGCACCTACTCCACCTACCCCCACCGCCCCTGTAATCCCAGTGCAACCCCAAAACGAGGAAAAAACTCTGGTCTACGTATTGGTGAAGAAACCGGAAGAGGCACCGGAAATTACAATTCCAACGCCTGCGCCCACTCAACCAGCTAAACCGGAAGTTTACTTCATCCGATACAAAACCGTAAGTTTTTTATTAAAAAAAAAATAGTTTGTGTCTTGAGAATGATAAAATTTAATTTTTTAATAGAAAAAAGAGGAAGGCGGACCTTACCCTGAAAGTGGTCAACCAGCCGCCCAATACGGCCCACCCAGTGGCGC
This sequence comes from Ips nitidus, assembly GCA_018691245.2. NCBI lineage: Eukaryota > Metazoa > Arthropoda > Insecta > Coleoptera > Curculionidae > Ips > Ips nitidus. Next base: position 375,050 of record CM042789.1, read on the forward strand.
CGCTAATGGTGGCTACAATTAGAACATTTCAACTTTCAGGGTTTTTGTGCAATTTCTTTAACCATACCAGTGATCTGCCAAAAGTCAGTGTCGTAGATATTCCTAATAGTTGCTTTGTGTTAAGTTAGCTTTTACGCACTTCTTTATTATATGTATTATGTAAAAAAAAAACGGTGACAAATATAATTTTAAGAACATAGTGGTAAAATGTAAATGTATGTAATAGTGATATTTTGTATTCCTTTATTAAGGGCTGCTAGTCGTAAATATGTATCCTTGTTGATTCCTTATATTTTTGTACATAGCCGCATAATTTAGAGGTATTTTTGTTTATATTTTTTTACTATAACAGTTCAGTACAGTTTTAAATAAAAAGTATTTTCATATAATTTGTCTTTCTGATTTTGTTTTGTTTAAACAACTTTTATGTAGGACGTTTTCTAATACAACATTATCCCCTCGGTTAACCATAGGTTTTCCAAATGATTTATTAAAGGGGGCGGTTATAAAAGGGGGTTGAGGTGTCTTAACATCCCCTCCAAATTGACTTTAAACCGGATCTTGCATAGATTTAATGCCCGGTGTTAGTCGAACAAACGTAATTTTAACGGCTTCCATTTATAAACGGAATTAATAATTCCCGAATCGCTTTCTGCCTCTGTTAATACCGAATTCGAACCCTTATCTTTGGATTAATGTCGGTCCTTTTATTTGGAAAAACTACATATCGGGTTATAAGGTGTTATTTTACTGTAATTATGCTAGATTTATCTAAAACCGTTATTTTTACAAATCAAAAACACTGAAAAATCCTTAAATTACAGTGACTTTTCAGCAACTGTGGAAGTAATAAGAAACAAAAAACTTGACAACTGTCCAGTTCTTATTTTTTTGTACTAATACGTAATACTTAAGTAAGTAAATGCTGGACACTTGTTTTGCCTAATCTCTTAGTATACAGGGTGTCCCACATTTGGGTAACTAAACGAGTTGGAATTTTCAAAATAATTCGGGGGGTAATTTTACATTCTTGGAAGGTTTTAGGACGTTTGTCAGTTTTTTGGAGGTTTTTAGGATCATTTAGACGCCTCTGACATTTGCAAAATGCTTGTAGAGGTTTCTAGCAACTTTAATAGATTCTTGAAAATATTAGAACACTTGTAGAAACCTCTGGCAATTTTCAGGAGGTTTTAAGTAAGATTTAAAGGTTTCTGGCATTTGTAAGACAGTTGTACAAGCCTCTGGCCATTTTTGAGTAGTTTTTGATGAAATTTAGAGGCCTTTGGCACTTCTAGGAAGGGTTCAGTGGCTTCTGGAAATTTTTTAAAAAATCTTGGAAGGTATAGGATATTTTTGGAAGGTTTTAAGTAGTATTTAAAAGTTTCTGGCATTTGTAACCGCGACGGGAAAAAAAATTGACCATATGTCTAAATATCATAGAAAACAAAAGATAGAGCACATTTCAAGCTTTCTAAAAATATCCCCACATGAGTTGATTGATAACACCGTTTGGCCGATCTCGAACTAAGTGACAGTTACTGTCATTTTGACAGCTGGAATGGATTCCCCGTCCCCAAATTAGTCGAAAATGAGTACCATCAAGCCTAGTGAAATCGGACTGGTTTTGACGTTATTAGCTGTCAAAGTGACCGGAACAAAACGTGTGCGAAGTTTGTTCTCCTCGCGCCAGGATACAAAATTAAAAATAAGCGAGCGTCTTGGAAAACGGAGGCGAGGCCAGAATGCGATGATGGACGGAAGGACACGATGGTTTCCGGATTCCCAAGGTTGCCAGGCGCGCGCGCTGAGAGTTAAGAACCAAGATTAGAGCCAGCGAACGACAATTTGCGACGTTGCCAAGTCTCATCATACCACCCATGTTTTGAAATGTGACTTAACAATATGATTAATAAAAATAAGTAGTTTTCACCAATATCATCGAATAATCTAATATAGAAGTGTGTTTACGTTACACTATACTGCAGCTATAAAAGGAATATGTTGAAGAGAAATGGAATTTAAATTTGATTTAAAATGGTAGGAACTTCTATTAGCGGGTATGGCAACGCCGCGGTACGAATAGTAATTTCTTGTTTATGTTTTGTGGTGTATAGGCAGGTGGATTGCGAAAGATAAAAACAAAATATGGTGTTGAGTGTGTAACTAAGCCGATTTCGTCCAGACTTATCATTTTCTGTAAATTTTAGATTTCCTGCAAATCCAGAAATTGGAAAGCTCTGGTTGGCACTTTTGGGTCTTGATGAAAATCCTGTAAATAGGGAAAAGAACTGCAGTTTGTTCAGATCATTTTGATGCCACAGACTTTTACTATCGTAGTGTAGTGATAATGCTTCCAAAACCCTTGAATCCATTTTTATTTCAAGACAAATCCAGGTAATTTTTATTAATACATTTTGCACATTGTGACAGTTTTACAATAATGGCGGGCTATTGAAAAATTTTAAATTCCATGGGCAAAATGACCTTTAAGTAATCAGTAATCAATTTTGCATTCATCAGAAGTGCAATAGTTGTAGTGTTATATTACAGGATTGTAGAACTGACTAAATTTTTTCTTCAGTATCACTTTTTCTAGTCCTGACTGGACATTTACCTATAATCCTTTTCATAGGTATTGCAGTTCTGAATCCTCTAACCCTTACTAAAGACTATTATTAGTTATGCATATTTTCAAATAGACTAGTTATAATCTATTTCAAAATTTAAGTAGGTGCTTGTGCACAATTAATCATTTTTTATATAATGTGATAAACTTTCACATTCAAGTTTTACACTTTTGCTTAAAATGCCCTTTAAACTGCATATTTTTTTGATATTCACATATTTATTATAGGTAGGCTATTTTTTTATAAAACTGTAAACTTTAATGGCCTGTTTTTCAACATTATCACAATTTAACGTAAAACTTTTTAAGTATTTCAGTAGTTTTTAGAGGCTTCTGGCATTTCCTAGTGGCAATTAATAAAACTGGTTTAGAATACTTGTAAAAACAATTTGGTACAATGTTGGAAGATTTTTGATAAGATTTAGAGGTTTCTAGCATTTGCAAGATGAATTTACAGACTTCTGGCAATTTTTACAAAATTCAAGAAAGATTTAGGACACTTTGCCTCTAACAATTTGGAACAATCTTGGAGGATTTTTAGTAGGATTTAGATGTTTATAGCATTTGCAAGATGAATATAGAGGTTTCAAGCAATTTTACAAAATTTAGAGAAAGTTTTGGACACTTAGAGGCCTTAGCAATTTGGAATAATCTTGGAGGATTTTTGGTAGGATTTAGAGGTTTTTAGCATTTGCAAGATACATTTTTGAAAATTTCAAGCAATTATACAAAATTTAGAGAAGGTTTACGACACTTTTAGAGATCTCTAGCAATTTGGAACAATCTTGGAAGACTTTTGGTAGGACTTAGAGGATTCTAGCATTTGCAAGATGAATCTAGAGATTTCAAGCAATTTGGAACAATCTTAGAAGATTTTTGATAAGATTTAGAGGTTTCTAGCATTTGCAAGATGAATTTATAGACTTCTGGCAATTTTTACAAAATTCAAGAAAGATTTAGGACACTTTGCCTCTAGCAATTTGGAACAATCTTGGAGGATTTTTAGTCGGATTTAGATGTTTATAGCATTTGCAAGATGAATATAGAGATTTCAAGCAATTTTACAAAATTTAGAGAAGGTTTTGGACACTTAGAGGCCTTAGCAATTTGGAATAATCTTGGAGGACTTTTGGTAGGATTTAGAGGTTTTTAGCATTTGCAAGATACATTTTTGAAAATTTCAAGCAATTATACAAAATTTAGAGAAGGTTTACGACACTTTTAGAGATCTCTAGCAATTTGGAACAATCTTGGAAGACTTTTGGTAGGACTTAGAGGATTCTAGCATTTGCAAGATGAATCTAGAGATTTCAAGCAATTTGGAACAATCTTAGAAGATTTTTGATAAGATTTAGAGGTTTCTAGCATTTGCAAGATGAATATAGAGATTTCAAGCAATTTTACAAAATTTAGAGAAGGTTTTGGACACTTTTAGAGATCTCTAGCAATTTGGAACAATCTTGGAAGACTTTTGGTAGGATTTAGAGGTTTCTAGCATTTGCAAGATGAATATAGAGATTTCAAGCAATTTTACAAAATTTAGAGAAGGTTTTGGACACTTAGAGGCTTTAGCAATTTGGAATAATCTTGGAGGACTTTTGGTAGGATTTAGAGGTTTTTAGCATTTGCAAGATACATTTTTGAAAATTTCAAGCAATGATACAAAATTTAGAGAAGGTTTACGACACTTTTAGAGATCTCTAGCAATTTGGAACAATCTTGGAAGATTTGGTGGACTTAGAGGATTCTAGCAATTTTACAAAATTTAGAGAAGGTTTTGGACACTGAGAGGTTTTTAGCATTTGTAAGATAAATTTTTGAAAATTTCAAGCAATTATACAAAATTTAGAGAAGGTTTACGACACTTTTAGAGATCTCTAGCAATTTGGAACAATTTTGGTAGGACTTAGAGGATTCTAGCATTTGCAAGATGAATCTAGAGATTTCAAGCAATTTGGAACAATCTTAGAAGATTTTTGATAAGATTTTATAGACTTCTGGCAATTTTTACAAAATTCAACAAAGATTTAGGACACTTTGCCTCTAGGAATTTGGAACAATCTTGGAGGATTTCTAGTAGGATTTAGATGTTTATAGCATTTGCAAGATGAATATAGAGATTTCAAGCAATTTTACAAAATTTAGAGAAGGTTTTGAACACTTAGAGGCCTTAGCAATTTGAAATAATCTTGGAAGATTTTTGGTAGGATTTAGAGGATTCTAGCATTTGCAAGATGAACTTAGAGGCTTCTAGCAATTTTCCGAAGGTTGTAGTAGTTTTTAGAGGTTTTTTCATTTGCAACAAAAAAAACTTAATTTTTTCGTGAGACACCCGGTACACTGCCTATAAGCTTCTAGAAACAAGCAGAGAAAAATAAATACTATTTACTTAAAGTGATCAGGTATTGTTGAGAATATTTTGTAATACTGTCTAATACTGATCGTGTAAGGATATGCTTTTTTTGACTATCAAAATATACAGGGCGACCAAAAGTCTGGAATATTGCAAATAACTCGAAAACTACAAATTTTATTTTTCTCAAAGTTTTCATATTGTTATAGTACATTTTGAGATATTTGTAATATTCCAGACTTTTTGGACACCCTGTAGTGATGTAAACGCGTCTGTGATTGGACAGACACATTTTCTTCCAGTTTCAAAACAAAATGGAAGTAAATAACACCTAAGTGGCAACCAGTCAGTTAAAACTGTCAAAAATAGTCTGACATTTTCCAAAATGCATTTTTTCGTAATTTTAGTGTTAACTCTAACCAGTATTGGTGCTAATCCAGACCGAAACTCGTCCATAATCCACAGTTTCATTTCGAGAGGCTTCGAATCGGTCGATTGGTGCAAATTGAGTTGTAAAGGTGAGGAAAATATAGCATGCAAACATAAAGGGCAATGTCTCACCCCAGTTGGAACTTGTAAGTTTTTAACTGTGAACAAACAAGAAATTTTGGATGAGCACAACAAATTCAGGTTAATAGGACGAAAAACCATGTTCTTGTTCATTATAAGGTGCATTTGTAGGAATCAATTTGCGATGGGGGAAGACCCTAGAACTGGTGGTTTAAAAGTTGCCAACATGATGTGGTTGGACTGGGATGACGGTTTAGCGTTCACAGCTCACTGCAACTTAAAGGAGTGTCCGAAAAAAATGGAACACGATAAATGTAGAATTACTGAAAAATTTAAATTTGCTGGTCAAAATTTGGCTTGGCAGAGTTCAACAGATCAAAGTCTAAACTGTATCACTAGTAGCCCCAAAATGGTGTTTAGATGGTAAAACCTCTACATTCAATTTGAGTTGCATTTCACAATTAATTTTAAAGGTACGAGGAAGTTCAGTACTTAACCCCAGAACAATTAAAAGGGTTGGGTGTCAAATTCGAAAGTAACAAAAATCCTGATCATGCAGTAGGTCACTTTACCCAATTGGCGTGGGCCACCCTTACCCACGTGGGTTGCGCTTTATACGCAATGTTCGACGAGGGTAGCATGAGCATGAATTGCATGCTGGCCTGTAATTATGGACCTGGAGGAAACATGATTGGTGATTCAATGTTTCAGGAAGGTTCACCTGCCAGTGCATGTCCAAAAGGAGTTAAACCCAATGGCAAATATCCTGGACTGTGCGGAGGAGATCCCGCAGGTGCAGGTGCACACTCCGTGAAAATTGTTACAACTTTGTTTATTTTTCCCGTTATCGTTATTTTTCAAATTTAATTCCCCAACTATTCTTGAAATTAATTGTTGAAATAAATACGGTGGTTTGATAATACGGTGGTCTTATCTTACCTACACATTTGATAAGCAAGTGTTATATAGAATTGCATTTGCGAATCATAGTCACGTTTCAGCGTTCAAACATGAAATCACTTTTTGCTATTTTGACACTTATTGGTGGTGTGCTTTCTCGGGACGTATATCAAAATTTTGATTGGTGCAAACTGTCCTGTCCCACTTACGATCCCTTTGTGTTTGTGCCACATGTGGCCTGTTCTTTAAAAGGTGATTGTCTGAACATTGAGGAGCCCTGCAAGTTCGAAACGTTGGATCGACAAAGAATAGTGGACGATCATAATCGTTTAAGGTAACTGTAGGTTAATTTTAGATAGGTGGGACTGTTTATACTACTAATCCTGGTTAAATACGATAATGATGATTATGATTTTTTTGCCGCTCAGAAGCATAAAATTGTCGCCAGAAGCTTTCAAACTGCTTTCTGATAATTGAAAGTGTTACCAGATTTTCTCAAACTGGTTTTACTGCTTAGGAACACCACAAGAGACTTTTCAAACTATCTTCTAAGCCTCAAAAGTGTCAGCGTGTTTACTCAGTGTTTTCAAATGGTTTTTGTCGGTCAAAAACATCAAAATGTCACCAGAAGTCTTCTGAGCATCGAACATGTTACTAAAAGACAGTTTTTAGTAGTTCAGAAACACCAAAATCTCAAAAGTGGTTTTCAAAGTTGATTTTCAGCTAAAAAACCAAAAATTTTACCAGTCTGAAATTTGTGGGTTAGAAAAACCAAAATATCACCAGAGGCTCCAAAACTGCCTTCTGAGCATTAGAAGTGTTACCAGAAGTTTTCAAACGGTTTCAGTCGTTCTGAAAATGTTTTTAATAGCTCAGAAATACCATAAAACTCTTTGGAGCCACGAAGGTGTCGCCAGAGGTTCTCAGACGGTGTTTGCCAGAGTTTTCAAACAGTTTTTGACGCTCAAAATGTCGTCAAAAATTTTAAAACTGTTTTCTAAGCTCTTAATATTTTTAGTTGTATTTTTGTGCAGAAATCAATTCGCGCTTGGAAATGACTCAAATTCTGACGGTTTGCAAGTGGCTAATATGTTGATGGTAGAATGGGACGAAGGATTGGAATTTACGGCCCATTGTAACTTGAAAAACTGCCCTGTCGAAATGGAACACGACAAATGTCACATTACCGAACAGTTTTCCACGTCCGGACAGAATTTGGCTTGGTCCTGGTCTTCGGCCACTCTGGATTGTGTAGAAGACGCCAGCAAAAGAGTTCAAGCATGGTGAGTATTGTAGAAAATTGAATGATTTATGTAGGTTTTAAGTAATAATGGGCGAAAATTTTTAAGTGTGACAGGATAATTTATCAAAATATACCATTTTCAGACATTATTATTTAAACAATTTGCAATTTACATTTATAAACTGACAATTGTTAAAATAACTGTCATAAATCTCAGAAACACGTCTTGTTTCGAAAACTGTGTAAAACTGTAATTCTTGCAAATTCTAGGCAAATTTTGACTGTTTTACCATTAGTGACAGATATCACGTGGTTTTTGGAAGATAATTCAGCTAGGCAGTCACGTGATCACTATCAAAATAACTGTCATAAATCACAGAAATACTGTAGAAAACTTTTCTAAACCCTGATTTTTGCAAGTTTTAAGCACAGTTTGACAGCCAGAAACAAATTTGCTTGTCAAACCTACTTGAAATGAGAAAATGTGTGTTTTAAACACATTTTTGGAATCCTCATTAAATTTTCTATCCAATAACCTGGAAAAACACTACAAAAATTGATACAGTCAGAGAGAAAAGCGGTATCAGAGTTTGAACTGCCAAAAACACAGTTTGAAAGGACAGTCAGGGACAAAATCGCTTGTAAAACCCACTTGGAGTGAGAAAATGACTGTTTTAAGCACATTTTTGGAATCCTCATTAAATTTTCTATCCAATAACCTGGAAAAACACTACAAAAATTGATACAGTCAGAGAGAAAAGCGGTATCAAAATTTGAACTGCCAGAAACACAGTTTGAAAGGACAGTCAGGGACAAAATCGCCTGTAAAACCCACTTGGAGTGAGAAAATGACTGTTTTAAGCACATTTTTGGAATCTCATTAAATTTTCTATCCAATAACCTGGAAAAACACTACAAAAATTGGTACAGTCAGAGAGAAAAGCGGTATCAAAGTTTGAACTGCCAGAAACACAGTTTGAAAGGACAGTCAGGGACAAAATCGCCTGTAAAACCCACTGATAAAGTGAGAAAATGATGAGAAATAAATACACATTTTTGGAATCCTCATTAAATTTTCTATCCAATAACCTGGAAAAACACTACAAAAATTGATACAGTCAGAGAGAAAAGCGGTATCAAAGTTTGAACTGCCAGAAACACAGTTTGAAAGGACAGTCAGGGACAAAATCGCCTGTAAAACCCACTTGGAGTGAGAAAATGACTGTTTTAAGCACATTTTTGGAATCCTCATTAAATTTTCTATCCAATAACCTGGAAAAACACTACAAAAATTGGTACAGTCAGGTAGACAAGCGGTGTTAAAATTTGAACTGCCAGAAACACAATTTACCAGTCAAATTTTCCTGATAAAGTAAAACATCTACTTTACCGGTAATTTACTTATCACTTAAGTAACAATGATTTTTGCTATAGGTACGACGAAATAACCGAAACAACCCTTAGCGAGTTAAAACACTTGGGACTCAGCTTTAACATGGCTAATCCACGAATAGGGCACTTTACCCAATTGGCTTGGGCTAATGTGACTCATATAGGGTGCGCCCTTTACTCCAGAAATGTTGATGGGACATCCTGTATGTTGGCTTGCAACTATGGGCCAGCAGGGAATTGGCTTGGTCAACCGATGTTTAGGGAGGGGCAGCCAGCCAGTGCTTGCCCTAATGGGTTAGGGCCCAGCTCTAAGTATCCTGGGCTATGTGGAGGGGGAAATATAGTGACAGTAGGCTATTTAGAGCTATTGAGTTTGTTGATGGTAGTTTTAGTGCAGTATTTATATTGCTGATTGTTCTCGAAAGATTTTTTTTAAGTTAGTAAGGCTCAAAGAATGTCTGTAAGAACGAAATTAGCAACAAACTGAACGTTTTAATGAGAATTGCTATTAAAACTAAAATTACTTTTAGGCAACTTTATTTGAATAATTATTTTTGTCTAGTTAATAAATATTAAAATTTGAAAACATGTACCATATGATTGTAAATGAGTTTCTAATTAAACTTGTTTGCTGTGATAAAATTAACAATTGCAAAATTCAATATTTGTGAGGCTAACCTAACCTTAACTTTAAAAATATGTCGATCAAAATATCAATTACATTCAGAGAAAAAAGTGTAAAAAAAAACAGATTTTTAGGAGTGCAAATATAAACAAACACTGAACAGAGAAGACAATGAAGTAACACAAGATTAAATTTAATAAGCGAAGTAAAATAAGTACTAGCTTTAAATTAATAAAAAATTGAAAAATATATCAAATTACTGCCTGACAACAACCAAAGCAGCAAAACATAGAAGAAAAAAGAAAAAGGATGTTAAACAAAACACAACAAAAAATTATGAGTAAGTAGAAGAAATTAATGTAAGTATAAGTCATAAAAAAATCAAGCTTGAAACACTTTCATAATTAAAAGAAAAACGCAAGAAAACACCTGATTTTAGGCTTCGTAAATTTGTAAAAATTATTTATTAACAGCAAGTGACTTAACACTTTTTCAACGTGATTCCAGTGGCGGGTTCCATTCCGGGAAAAGTGGTTTTTCTGTCAAAACACTCACAACTTAAAATTTGTAAAATTTTCAAAAATGAACTGGTAACACTTTGTAATTGATAGTATGTACATTTGAATGTTTTAGTATTACTCTATTTTAAATGATGCAAAAAAAGCATGTTAATAGATGTCTTTTATTTAGACTCCACATATGCCTCCTTCGGCTGTTTTTACCTTTTTTTTGTGAAACCATATTAGTACTCATGGCAGTCAACGTGTTAATTTTGAACAGTGCATCTAACCACGAAAGTACTCTAGTCAACTGTACCAAATGTCATGTCATCCCTATATAACATATAAATCAATCTCGTTTACTCTGCCCTAAGGAACACTTATAAATTCGTAGAAAAATGTATGATTTTGTAACATTAGAGACGCATCGTCGCCTTTTTTGGACGAACAATTCGAGAGGCAGCGCCCCCGCTTAAACCCAATAAAAGAAACCAAAAACCCAATAAGGTCCGAAATTGATTTCGTACGCCGAGATGAATCGGGGTGGAAAAGAAATTGCTCGTATATAAAACAAATCAAAGTGTAAATTCGAGAGAGGAAAAATTGGAACAGATTCTTTTATATTATTGCATTTATATCTCGATGGATTTGGTGACCTGAAAGTCAAACGTCTTTGTTCCAGTTTCATTCACCATTTTGTCCGAGAATTTCAATAAAGAAATGCAAATTTGCATGAAAAAAACCATTCCAGGATTAAAGCGCCGCCAGCTTTATCCTTACCGCATTCTCGGCTTTATGAATATAAATTAGCGGACGTCCCTGAAATATTAAGCAAAAATATTAAATTCGCAGTGTTCGAGCATTAACGCACATTACTCTCCATACCGGGGCTAATTTCCAGGGCCGGAACGCACTCGAAATATCCAATTAACGGGGGGATCGGCGCAAACATAACCTTAAAAGTAAATTCCCCGGGTCATGTTTAATTCAAGCCGCTTTTTCGATCATCCTAGCCTCATCCGAGGCTTAATGGAAAAGGTCAGTGATTTAGGACTCGGGCAGAATTAACTTTGTATAACAAATCAAATTTAATATAAAATATGTATAAGAAAAATCATTAAAGTAGTAAGTCTATACAGAGTTAGCCACCCAAATCGTTTATTAGAAGTTTATTGGAATTAAGTATTCATTGACATTTAAAATTTTGGAATTATTAAGAGAAATTTGATCTGTCACCGGAACCGGAAGTAGTATGTCAACTTGCTTATTTCAAATGCAACACCCGGAATTTTATGGTATTTTTGGATACTTCTATCGATTTAAAATACTGCAACGGTTTTCAAGATATTGACGATTGAAAAATGTAATTTTTAGAGTGTCACAACTCCTAAACAGAATGAGATAGAGCAAAACGGCTTGCATGTTCTTATCTTAAATTTTTGAGATCTTTTCTTTGGTAATACTTTTAATTTTGACAGCAGTCAAAAAATTTATAAAAGTAAAAAAATTGACGCATTTCAAATTTTTTAATATGACCACGCAAAAGATCTCAAAAATTAAGATAAGAACATGCAAACCCGTTTTGCTCTATCACATTCTGGTTTGGAGCTATGACACTCCAAAATCTAAAAATGTCATTTTTCAAATATTAATATCTCGAAAACAGTTGCAGATAGATATAGGTTATGATACACGAAAAATATTTCAAATCGGTTAGAAAATCTACAGGGTGTGTTCTATTTAAAATTAGCAAATCAATTATCATAAAATTTCTCTTAATTCCAAAATTTTAAATTTCTATAAACATTTGATCCTAATAAAGTTTTAATGAACGGTTTGGATAAATCTGTATTTATCAGCATTTGTGTAAAATGCTTCACTGGTCGAAGATTGTGGTTGCGCAAAAAGCTAAAAATTGTTTTTCTAGACCAATCACAGATCATGTCACAACCAACGTGATTTTAGAGGCATTTGAGCATAGAACGATATTCTGACACTTCGTATTAGATTTTTACTTTTAGGTTAGTTTCTCCAAATCAAAAATGATACCAAGCCGAAAAGCACCTCCGATGATGTATACAAACACAATTTTTTGTGTTGCAGTTTTTAGGAATTTACACTTTTTCGCCACTATTTTAACGAGAAAACACAAAACTTCTTTTTTATCTTGTGGCTGGCAAACAAGCAAAATTACCGGTATCTACTTTGATAATGATAATAATTCGTGGAGAGGAAACACATTCGAACTTCCGGAGCGACGAGGGAAGTTCAGGTGCGGTCTAAACTAATGCTATTTAACACAAAGTTGGACCGTTCCGCTTGCTACAGATCGAACACGTTCCCCAAAGAGATTGTACGCTCCTATTGTTTCCATTTTGTCCACTTATTCACCTATAAGCACTATTCTACTAATTGGGAAAGGCAAATAAACCTTCAATTTTCCAGCCATTGTTTGTGGCAGTCGTTTCTGTTTATTATATGAAAAAAGACAATAAATAAAGTGTGTATCGTATCCAATCGTATTATGAAATTGCAACGGCTGTAAAAAAAATCCGCGTTTTGCAAATTTAAAAAAATCGGTATTAAAAAAGCCGTTGGCTACCGTGTTTTTGATAAGTGAAACTCTAAAAGGTTCAATCTACTCATTTTAAGAGGAAAATCTGCGGTTTTTGGAGTATTAAGATCACCATATCAATTCAAAGTCAATGTTTACGCATTTTTTGGACTGTGTCAAAATTAACATTGATTTGATTGTTTGATCTTGTGCACGTGACGAAAGTGAGTTTTTGCACTACAAGGCTTTTTTGGCAACATTTTGAAGTGAAAAAAAAAGTGAAGTTTGTAACCCAATCATTTTACTTTCATCTGGCGCAAAGCGGAAATTCGTAAATTATATAGAACGGGACAAAGTTACGAAATGTAGACCAAGACTCAAAATGCGTTAAAAATAGTGATGGGTAAATTACCGGTAAAGCAAATATTTTACTTTACCAGAAAAATTTGAGAGGTAAATTATTGGTAAATTACAAATACTGTAGTTCTGGCAGTTTAAATTTTGACACCGCTTTTCTCCCTGAGTGTACTAAATTTTGTAGTGTTTTTTCAGGATGTTGGATAGTAAATTTAATAAAAATTGCAAAAATGTGCTTAAAGCAGTCATTTTCTTACTCCACGTGAGTTTTACAGATAATTTTGTCTCTGACTGTCCTTTCAAACTGTGTTTCTGTCAGTTCAAACTTTGACACCGCTTTTCTCCCTGACTATACCAAATTTTGAAATGTTTTTCCATGTTATTTGATAAGAAATTTAATGAGGATTCCAAAAATGTGCTTGAAACAGTTATTTTCTTATTTCAAGTGGGTTTTACGGACAATTTTGTCCCTGACTGTCCTTTCAAACTGTGTTTCTGTCAGTTCAAACTTTGATACCGCTTTTCTCCCTGACTGTACCAAATGTTATAATGTTTTTCCATGTTATTTGATAGGAAATTTAATGAGGATTTCAAAAATGTGCTTAAAGCAGTCATTTTCTTACTCCACGTGGGTTTTACAGACAATTTTGTCTCTGACTGTCCTTTCAAACTGTTTTTCTGGGAGTTCAAGCTTTGGCACCGCTTTTCTCCCTGACTTGTACCAGATTGTGTAGTGTTTTTTTTAGGATATTGGATAGTAAATTTATTAAGAATTGCAAAAATGTGCTTAAAGCGGTCATTTTCTCACTCCAAGTGGGTTTCGACAAGCAATTTTTTTTGACTATCAAACTGTGCTCAAAAGTTGCAAAAATCAGTGTTTAAAAAAGTTTTCTTATAATATTCGATACCAAACGTGTTCCTGAGATTTATGATAGTTATTTTGACAGTGATCACGTGACTGCCCAGCTAAATTATTATCCAAAAACCACGTGACATCTGTCACTTATGTCAAAACTGTCAAAATTTGTCTAGAATTTGCAAGAATTACAATTAAACACAGTGTTTGACACAAAACGTGTTTCTGAGATTTATAACAATTATTTTATTTTGAAATAAGAATCACTTTGTCAAAAAAGTTTTAATACATTTATTTTATTATTGATAAACCAAAATCTCTAAAACAATAAATAACGAAACACAACAGCCTTTATTATTCAGGATTTTACTTTGACAATATTGACCGAAAATAACTTTAATGACATTAATGACAGGAAAATCATATTTTGCAAGCAAATTTCAATTAGACCCATAAATTTACTGGTAAAATTGGTAAATTCAAAAAGTCACCTAATTTTTACTTTTCCAATTTTACTTTACCCTACTATTTATTCGATCAAGTCGATTTTTGACACAGGTGCAAAACTGTACTTCCAACCATTTTTGAGTTGTAAAACAAACTACAACGTACAACAACACGGACAGTAAAAAATTTTAATAAAGTGTGTATCGTATCCAATCAAATTATGAAATTGCAATGGTTGATTAAATAATACATTATTTGCTACCTGGATTTGCTTGCCTTTTAGCAGGATTAACTAAAAAAACGTTTTAAACAGAAAAATGATTTGTAGCAGTGACGAGTCGACGAAAGCCGACAAATAGAAACTGAAAAATTGAGACATCCTTCATGGATTACACGACACGGCATTATTAACCGAGCAAAGGGCAAACAAGGTTTTTGTTTCGCTCGGCAAAACGCGTCTAGTTTTGTTCTTGTCCGTAGTGAAAACTACAGAGAGAGAGACGTCGAGTTTATTTATAATTAGCGCGCATTACTCAAAAAGCAATCTTCATCGCCGTCTAAAAACTCACGTAGGAAAACGAGTTTTTTGCCGGTTAAACTTTCCAGAAGGGGAAGCTTAATTTAAGTTTTTGCCCTTATCGCTTTAATTTTCTTAGCCGAACACGGACCTGCTTATTTTGGCATGTCATACGTCATAAACCCTTTTAGTGTTAATGATCGGCGTTGCCCTTATTTCTAGGGAGGGAGATTATAAATTCCTACCTCACGATCCCTAACGTAAGGAGGGGGGTAATGCGGTAATTATGATGACTAATTATCCCTGGCAAACTCGCAGATTTTTTTCTTTACGTGCAGGATGCTGGTAGGGGTGGTTTTTAGTAAGACGTTTCACCCGCAGGTGTCATTACAATTACTTATTTAACGTTAATGTTTGTATACTTTTAGTGTGATACCTGCTGATTTCTCATCGTCAGCATTAATTTCTTCGGTGTTGGCGTGACAAGTAATAATAAGATGATTTACGAGCAGGGCGGGGGGTGAGTTAGAGTAGCACATTATCTTAACTGAATCTTGTAGACGGCTCACAAATCTCACTGCCGTCACTTTCACAGTAATAATTAACTTGATAATTAGCGAGCACGTGTCACCACGTAAAGCAGAGGGCGTTGTTGATGTATAATGCTGCAGTGGCTTAGTTAATGTCCCGTGGGAATAAACGGAATTAAGGGACGCTACTGATGCACGATAAAATTAGAAATTGATTACTATTAATTGTCAAAAAAGAGGTTTTTTTGTTGGTTATTTAACAAAAATATTTAAAAACTCCCAAACAGTTTTCAAAATCTTAACTAACCTAACCTAACCCATGTATTTAATGAAAGAGCAGTTTACAGTAAAATCAGAAGTGAGAAACAGAATCAAAGCCATAAAACGAGATTACTGTGCAAAATTTACAAGCGATATGGATCACGACCTATATGGAGCACAGAAGAAAGTCTGGAAGATGCTCAAGAACAGAAAAAAGCCAATAAATGAGTTTGTGCACCAAAGATGTATGGGAAATATACTTCAGGAAACTCTATAACACCGAAGAAGCCATAAGCATCGAAAACTACGACACAAACCATCAAATAACACTGAACGAAGAAGAGGTAATGGCAAAATCAAAAAATTGAAAAACAGAAAAGCTCCTGGGACAGATCCCATCCCAAACGAACTTCTGAAATATCTGCCGGACCTGAACTAGGAAAACATCTAAAAATCCTCTTCAACAAAATTTTAGAAACATCAGAAATACCTACGGAATGGCACCCAGACAACTACAGGGGCATAACGCTGCTGAACACAAGCATGAAACTCTTTACCGGCATTTTGAAGTAAAGACTTGAAACACAAATAACAAACAGGGAAGAACAACAAGGCTTCAGACGAAACAGATCCACGATCGACGCCATATTCATTATCAAACAACTAAAAGAAAAATCAATCGAATTTAATACACCAGCATATGTCTGCTTCATCGATTTGACATCGATTTGATGGGGTTTGCCTCTCCGACATCATAAATGGTGACAGCCTTAGCCCATTTCTGTTCAATCTTGTAATGGACAGAATTATAGAGGAAGTATCATCACTAAATATGGGATACCGGTTGGGACAGAATAAAAGAATAAGCATGGTATGCTATGCCGATGATGCAGCTATTTTTGCGGAAAAGGAGGACGATCTACACAAATTCTGCCAGGTCAGCCAAAGCATAACCTTTGCTAAAGATTCCGTAAAATGTAAGTTGGTGGTTCAGGACAAAATCATTGAGCAAGTCTCACAATTCAAATATCTGGGTATGGATCTGTCGACCCAGTGAAGGACCTAAGAAGCCAGATTAACAGGCTGCTTAAGGCAGATAATATGGGCGAACGAATACATGCGAAAGGATAGCAAGGTCAGAATCTATAGGATTTGTATCAGGCCAATCATGACATACGGAATAGAAACCAGAAATCAACAAAACGAAAAGAATTCTTCGAGTAGCCGAAATGAAAACGCTCAAAACTATAATGGGAAAAACAAGAATAGACCGAATTAGGAACACTGACATTAGGGAAGAATGTGGGGTGCAAGACATCGTAAGATGGAGGAGACAAAGAAAAAGATATTGGTACGCTCACGTGAGAAGAATGGAAGAGGGAAGATTGCCACGCATCGCACTTGAAGGGAAACCAATAGGGAAAAGAGCACCCGGAAGACCACCTAAGAGATGGAAGGACAGTTGGCAGTCCCAAGAACTGATCCAGAGAAACTTGCAAAACTAACAGATCGCAAGATCTTAAATATGTACTTGTAAACATTATACAGGGTGGTCCAGTTTTAAATGTCAATAATTCACCATCAAAAAATAAGTTGACATGCATTATGTCATTTTTGTAAAAAATGCTTCCTAAGAAAGATACAGTTCAAAATTTCAGTTCAAAAAAACCAGTTCTTTGTCATAACTGTCAGACCGTTGAAGCAATTTTGCCCAAATTTGGAACAAGTCTTAAATATAATTAATACTCATTACGTGATGTTATTGAAAAAAAAATTGATTGGTTTTCACTTTCAATGGTCTGAGATTATAACAAAAAACAACGATTTTTCCGAATTTTAGAGGGCTGTATGTCTCTTGGTATTAGGTCTTTTATAAAATGACGAAAAAACATGTCAACTTATTTTTTGAAGGAGAATCCACTTCTGGCAGATTTATTTTTATAAAATGATATTTTGCTGCCGAATCCTGCCAGTTATCTCGTAAAAAGAATTTTTAATCAAAATTTGACAGCAGATACATCTTTCTTTAAATTGAAGACGGAAATTAAAAAACTGTAATTTTTGTGAAATATCCAGTCAGCGTAGAAAATAGAGTGGGAAAATGAACACCATCTCCCTGTATCTACGCCACTGAACAAGTTTGACAAAACGTCATTCACATCACATAATGAGGCATTCATTTCATAAGTACTTGATGAAAATTTAATCAAAATTGCTCCAACGGTCTGACAGTTATAGCAAAAAAACGAATTTTTAAACAAAATTTTGGAGGACTGTATCTTCCTTTTTAGAGCGTTTTTTAGCAAAATGTCATAATGTAAGTCAACTTATTTTTTGATAAACTATCGGATAGTGGATTATTGACATTTAAAACTGGACCACCCTGTATACTTGTAAACCCTTAAATTGGCAGTTTGTTAAATCTAAAATTCACCCTTACAATAGCTTTGGCTTAGTAAAATTCTAGCATAACTAGATTCCGTTGCGCCAACTCGGACTTTCTCTCTAACTAGATTAGTTTCAATTCACAAAGAGGAAACTCGCCGGCTTTTTGTTAGCCTAACGGGCCAAGTTTTAAGCAGTTTCTCAACTTTGTCGATATATCCACTGGGGGAGTTTTAACGGAAGAAAAGGGGGGGTTCTATTTGACTTGCACTCATTATCCAAAGTAGTTGTCGCGGATTCGAAATTTCTCGCTGTCGCTTTTAATAAAACATTTTTCCGGAATTAATCGAGTTTTATTGTTACCTTTAAAACTCTCCGGAACATTATTAAAGTGAAACTTTGATCGTAGCCGCAACGTTCGAGTGGCTTCTAACTGTAAAATGCTGAAAGTTGAATAATAAAAGCTGGAGTTCTACAACAAAAGGAAATCCCATCAAACTCCGCTAAATTCCAGCTTAATGGTATAACAAGAAGCCGTGAGTTAACTTTACGCAATCTTCCCTAATTTACAAGCTAAGTTTCGAGGAGCAGCAGGTGAAATTTACGTCAACTCAAACCGACTATTGACTGGCGTAGGTAACAGCAATATTACTCCATTAACTCGGAGAATTTGAGACTTAATCCTCATAAAATCGGATTGAAAATGGTGCGTTACGCTCGAGAAAAACCGGTAATGAAGTAAAATTGCAATACTTATAGGGGATAAGTGTTGTTTGTCAAGCCCTACCAATTTCTCCGAAGGGTAGAAAGCAACTGGATTAATCTCTGTTACGTCACATCCCTTATCCTCTTTCATTAGACAAAAATGGTGTGGATCACAGTATAGTTGAAAAAGAAGAACTTGCTTGAGTAGTGTCAGAGTCTTCTACAAGTGTCTTAAATCGTCACTTGACTGTTTTAAATTTCCAGAGGCTTCTAGAACCTTTTTGAGAGTATGAGAGACCTATATACTTTATTGAAAATCTTCTTAAACTGTCTTAAACCTTCATATAACAGTTTTAAATTGCCAGAGGCCTCTAGAATTATTTTGAGAGTATCAGAGATTAAACGCTACTGAGAAACTTCTAAAAAGTATCAAAGTCCTCTGCAAGTGTGTTACACCTTCACATAATTGTTTTAAATTGGTAGAGGCCTTATAGATCTTTAAATGCTCTTAAAAGCCATTTAACTAATTCCAGATGCCTCTACAAGTATTTTACACCTTCTAGGTCACTGACCAAACTATACTTTGTATGCTTGACGGTTCAATACTTTAATGGTATTGTTTGAAAAAACATCGATGAGCGCCACTGATGCATTTGTAGTATTTCTAGGGCCTATAGAGAAATACGTCCACTTTATTAAAAGTTAACGGGGAAATACGCTCGCAGCTAAGAAAAATCACTGGCCAGAAAATTTCATTAAAACTTTGTAATTTTTATCCCCGTCAACGATCACAAATTTCCGCTCCGTTGAAAACGGTTCGCTTTGCACTTAAACCGTTTTTTCAAGACTTTCTCAACGTCGAATCGAGCCAATTTATTAAGCGCGAGTTTTATTTGAAACTTTTATCTGGCAGATAAGCGCGTAACGATTGATTCCGCCTTTTGTTGTGAACATAAAATTCAACTTTGATTAGTCAATTTTGCGACAACCAATATGCTTTTAAGCATAATGGAGAGTTGAATGAGAATGAAGGGTTTATTACCCATATCAGAAAAGTGTAGAATAAGTTTTGCAAGTCAGGAAAGATACACCAAAATAGGTGGTAAAAGAACATGTAAACCAGGTAGGAAAAGTTGTGATTAAATAATGTATTAAAAATTAGAAAGTAATGTTTTCTTTAGTTCTACTAAAAGTCCAAAAACTTTACCAAAAAATTGTGAAGATACGTAATCAACTAAGCCAGAAAAAAAAAATAAACTCTGACATCACAAATCCAGCAAAACCGACTTTTTTCGGCTTTTCTAATTTGTATAAAGCTTTTCGATTTAAGTTACTACTAATATGTAAACCGATCAGGGTCAAGAGTTTTCAAACATTATTAAAAACCATTTTTTTTCTCTGTCTAACGTTTAGTGTTTAATGATTAATCAAAAAATGTACCAAATTACTGTTGAAACGTTTCTTATCAATTATAGTATTCTTGACGTGACCAGCAATCTGCTTCGTCTTGTCTAATCAACGTTAATTAGAAATATCAAGTTTACTGAAACACATGTAAGCAAACAGATAATTTATCATGTGGGTTTAATTACATTTGACGGATTATATCGGAATGAGCAAGTTATTTTTGGGGTGTACAGGGTGAACCAGTCAGGGAAAGAGAGTTCATTATCTTAAAAATACGACAGTTAAGAAAAAAGAAAAATATTATTGTAGCAATAAAGAACGTATTGCTAATTGGTTTGTGTTCTCTAAAAGGACCCGAAAGGCTTTTTCTCCGTAAAAAGAATTAATCGAGAAGCGGCGACAGTCTACTAATTAGTCGTTTGTCCAAAGGATTAGCCGGGCCCTTTTAAAGGACCGGACGTTGTCAGCTTTATTTTTCCGAAAAGCTAATAATCGAAGACGGTTCTGCCTGCCGAATTACAGTCCAGTATTATTAAGTTTAAATTACGAGAAAGCTAAATTGAAATTTTCTGGGGTAATTTCAAGACGGGGCGAAAAAATGACAACACAAAAAAGTATTACCTTTAAATGGCGTTTTATCCATTCCAGCCCGTCTTTATTTTCCCAAGGGATTCTAATCCTCGGATCCTCTTTAATAATACAATTTCGTCCTTCTTAATCTTAATTAAATGAAGAAATAGGCTGAAGGTTTAATGTCACGCGGATATTCCTTCTTATTAAACGCTGTTCTTATTATTTTTTTGTGAAAATGACGACATTACATTCTTGAACCTGCCAGAAACTTGGGCAGAGTTTTTGTACCGGTCCGCGTCAAGTTGACCATGATAAATCACGTGGCGAAACAAAAGAGTGTCGGTTTAATGGCTCTTGACGTAAAGCTGCGCAGAACAACTTGACCTTTGCCACTTGAACAAGTTGTTTTTTGTTGAAAAGGTTGGTGTTTGCAGGGGTAGAACTTCTCGATTTAGTTTTATTTAAAGTTGCTCAACTTTCCAAATATAGAGGGCGTCATATACAAGTTTAGTGACAAACCAAACTTCTCCAACAACCATGGAAATAATTGTTATAAATTTGAGAGAAAGGTTTTTGGGAAATGTTTGAGTTTAAATTAGCACAATAGCCAGTTTGGCAACGTTGAGAAACTATGATAGTGGTTCGTTTTAAGAAAATTGTTTAATTGACAACACTGCATTAATATGGTACTTGGTAACTAAAACAAAACGTGATTGGTGTTGATTTTTGACCAATTACAAACCACGAACAGTGTTGCGATTGCGTCAATTTCAGCCAGATGGTGTAGTAAAAACCTAATTTCGCCGCTAATTAACTATAACTTAATTAATTAATAATTTCACTAATTAATTATTTTTATTATTTTAAAAAATCACAACGCCTTGGCAGTTTAGGCAGCAGTTTTTTTTTATTAAAAAATACAATTTTTTAGTTTTCGAGGTTAAAATAGGTGGTTTGTGGTGGTTGGGTGGGAGCTACGGACAAAATGGCGTCGGAAATGGATTCCTCGACCTCGAATTAGTCGAAAACGAGTACAAACAGCACCCTTTTATCTCAAGCCAAAATGGCGGAAAAAGCAAATGAATCCCACAGACGCCATTTTGAGTTTTTCCAAAAAATCGAGTTGGTACTCGCTTTCTACTAAATCGAAGACGGGGAATCCGATGGTGGTGATAATTTTCTTCTCAACCCCCAGGAAAGTGGTTTTAGGGGCAGTTTCTCGAACTGAGTGACAGCTACTGTCAAACTGACAGGTGCAATGGATTCCCCATCCCCAAATTAGTCGAAAACGAGTACAAACAGTACCCCTTTATCTCAAGCCAAAATGGCGGAAATGACAAATAAATCCCACAGACGCCATTTTGAATTTTTCCGAAAAAATCGAGTTGGTACTCGCTTTCTACTAAATCGAAGACGGGGAATCCGATGGTGGTGATAATTTTCTTCTCAACCCCCAGGAAAGTGGTTTTAGGGGCAGTTTCTCGAACTGGGTGACAGCTACTGTCAAACTGACAGTTGCAATGGATTCCCCATCCCCAAATTGGTCGAAAACGAGTACAAACAGTACCCCTTTATCTCAAGCCAAAATGGCGGAAATGACAAATGAATCCCACAGACGCCATTTTGAATTTTTCCAAAAAAATCGAGTTGGTACTCGCTTTCTACTAAATCGAAGACGGGGAATCCGATGGTGGTGATAATTTTCTTCTCAACCCCAGAAAAGTGGTTTTAGGGGCAGTTTCTCGAACTGGGTGACAGCTACTGTCAAACTGACAGTTGCAATGGATTCCCCATCCCCAAATTGGTCGAAAACGAGTACAAACACCACCCCTTTATCTCAAGCCAAAATGGCGGAAATGACAAATGAATCCCACAGACGCCATTTTGAATTTTTTCAAAAAAATCGAGTTGGTATTCGCTTTCTACTAAATCGAGGACGGGGAATCAGATGGTGGTGAAATAAGCAGCTTTCAGCTTGCTGCTTTTTCCTGACCAATCACAAACTAGACCGAGTGCTAAAATTTACGCAAATACTGCACTACACACGAGAAACTACTCCAACATTCGGAGAACCATTAATTTAAAGACAGATTTCCATTGAATTACTCTCAAATCGGTCGAAAAACAAATTGCGGCACGTTTGCCAGCCCGAAACTTTTCCGGCCCGACGCCGGAAAACACCGTCACATTTTTCAGACTCCCGAAACAAATTAACTGCATAATTAGTTAAATTTTTCGGGATTTCCAAGTGGCAAAACTTTAAAATTTCTTTTTCGGTCGGTCGAGGAGGGTCGAAGTTTTTTCGGACGATTTAAGGGAAAAGTTAGTTTCGGTCGGAAATTATTTTCCATACTTTTCCCGGCCGAGTCGAAATTGGAAAGTTACACATTTTTTGTCGATAACTCGTTATCTTCACTTTTGTGTTTCAGAAAATTCTGTTTAACCGGATAAGTTACTTCGGAATAAGCACTTAGTTTCATTATGCCCCTCGGAAAAGTTGTTGAATAATAGATTTGTCCATTAAATATTAATTAGTAATTTAAAATGCTTTGTAATTCCAGAAGAAAAGTTTAAAGCTTGATAGTGAAAATATAGTGGAAATTAAATGATTATTTTTTTTTAAAAATAACACAACTTTTACGTAAAAAAGTTACAGAAACTTACTTTCTTTCATTTTCTCTTTTTTTTAGAGTGTAGGTAATACATAAATAAGTATATAAAATACATATTTACATTCTAGCATTATTTCACGAAATATTAAAAGAGGTTAACCGCTTTAAATTAACAATGACTAAATACGGTTTCAATGCTCATTATTATGGTTATGTAATTATCGTCGCGCTTATTCCAACATTGCCTGGGCGTTATATACTATCGTAACATATACGTATATAATACGAAAATGTAAAATAGACGTATCTGTTTATTTGCATTCGACATGGCAAGCGTTAATACATATTACATATCGTTCTCTCTCTTGTTCTCTAAAGAGTAAATAGGTTAATTTGGAAGTACGTGCAATAAATAGGGCCAGTTTATTGTGTTTGAACGTGGAATTTGTCATTGGAAAACTAACCTTAAATTAAAACAGTTTGTCATAATGTTTGTTAGTTTAGTGTTAATCTTTATTTATACTAAACTTTAGTTTATTAATTTAGCCATTTTGTATTGCCAAAAGTCGCTACAAGTTATTTTTAGTTGCCAGAAGCTTCTAAACGTTCTTAAGCTTCTAAAGACTGTTTTTAATGTGCCAGATGCCTCTAGAAGCCATTTTGTATTGCCAAAGTCTCTACAAGTTATTTTTAGTTGCCAGAAGCTTCTAAACTCTGTTTTTAATGTGCCAGATGCCTCTAGAAGCCATTTTGTATTTGTTCTACAAGTTAATTTTTGGTTCTTTTAAACGTTCTTAAGCTTCTAAAGACTGTTTTTTGTGCCAGATGCCTCTAGAAACCATTTTGTATTGCCAGAAGTCTCTACAAGTTATTTTTAGTTTGCCAGAAGCTTCTAAACTCTGTTTTTAATGTGCCAGATGCCTCTAGAAGCCATTTTGTATTGCCAAAAGTCTCTACAAGTTATTTTTAGTTGCCAGAAGCTTCCAAAACGTTCTTAAGCTTCTAAAGACTGTTTTTAATGTGCCAGATGCCTCTAGAAGCCATTTTGTATTGCCAGAAGTCTCTACAAGTTATTTTTAGTTGCCAGAAGCTTCTAAACTCTGTTTTTAATGTGCCAGATGCCTCTAGAAGCCATTTTGTATTGCCAAAAGTCTCTACAAGTTATTTTTAGTTGCCAGAAGCTTCTAAACTCTGTTTTTAATGTGCCAGATGCCTCTAGAAGCCATTTTGTATTGCCAAAAGTCTCTACAAGTTATTTTTAGTTGCCAGAAGTCTCTAAAACGTTCTTAAGCTTCTAAAGACTGTTTTTAATGTGCCAGATGCCTCTAGAAGCCATTTTGTATTGCCAGAAGTCTCTACAAGTTATTTTTAGTTTCCAGAAGCTTCTAAACTTTAATGTGCCAGATGCCTCTAGAAGCCATTTTGTATTGCCAAAAGTCTCTACAAGTCATTTTTAGTTGCCAGAAGCTTCTAAAACGTTCTTAAGCTTCTAAAGACTGTTTTTAATGTGCCAGATGCCTCTAGAAGCCATTTTGTATTGCCAGAAGTCTCTACAAGTTATTTTTAGTTTGCCAGAAGCTTCTAAACTCTGTTTTTAATGTGCCAGATGCCTCTAGAAGCCATTTTGTATTGCCAAAAGGTTCTACAAGTTATTTTTAGTTGCCAGAAGCTTCTAAAACGTTCTTAAGCTTCTAAAGACTGTTTTTAATGTGCCAGATGCCTCTAGAAGCCATTTTGTATTGCCAGAAGTCTCTACAAGTCATTTTTAGTTGCCAGAAGCTTCTAAAACGTTCTTAAGCTTCTAAAGACTGTTTTTAATGTGCCAGATGCCTCTAGAAGCCATTTTGTATTGCCAGAAGTCTCTACAAGTTATTTTTAGTTTGCCAGAAGCTTCTAAACTCTGTTTTTAATGTGCCAGATGCCTCTAGAAGCCATTTTGTATTGCCAAAAGTCTCTACAAGTTATTTTTGGTTGCCAGAAGCTTCTAAAACGTTCTTAAGCTTCTAAAGACTGTTTTTAATGTACCAAATGCCTCTAGAAGCCATTTTGTATTGCCAGAAGTCTCTACAAGTCATTTTTAACATATAGTATTTAGAAAATCATAATGTATTAATGCACTACCTAATAATAAAGTAAGTACTAACAAAAGATCTACAAAATTTCTCAATTTTGTGTTAAAATCAAAAACAAGGGAGTTAAAGGGGTTGTTAAAATTTAATTAATTACCCTGTACAGTTCAAGTGAAAGTAATAAATATTAATAACATTTTGGACAACCATTGGAATATCAATAGACCACCAAAATCAGTTAAATTTGGCAACATGGTGACGTGTGTATTGTAAAATATTTCAAGAACAGTAGAAAGGCTTTTTATCACAAAATTACGTCTAAACGAATTTTTAAGCTAAGTTGCAATTTGCCTGTGACAGTTCAGATTGCAAAATGTCACAGTCAAAACAAAACTTAACTAAGTCAGCTTAAAAATACGTTGTTGCAAATAGTCTAAAAAGCAATAAAATTGACGCACTAAGCCAAGAACTGTCAACGTGACGTTTACGTAACTTTAAAAGGTAGTTTGCCGTGAGTCACGAGGATATTATTAGGTTTACTGGTAAGGCGGTCATGTGACGTTACATCTGACCTGCTCCGTTCATAGAGCGTCAAACGAACGGAGCTAAACTATTTCTGTTTTGAAGCGAAAAGAACCAAGTAACTGAATTTATTAT
This sequence comes from Ips nitidus, assembly GCA_018691245.2. Lineage (NCBI taxonomy): Eukaryota > Metazoa > Arthropoda > Insecta > Coleoptera > Curculionidae > Ips > Ips nitidus. The sequence continues at coordinate 401,129 of CM042789.1, forward strand.
CTATTATCATAATATAGCAGGGAGTCTCTTTTGATGTACTTTTAAAAGTTTTTCCGTTCCGGAAAATTCCAACTTTATACTGATTAAAGGCAACGTGATGCTCTTTTAGCACAACAAAAGTTAGTTTAACTTAGGTTAGTATGGTCCGTCTAAAGTAAGATCGGATTATTGTTGTGCAAAAATATGGGTGGTAGAGAAAAAGGGGGGAAGAAACATTATTTTTCCGTAGTAAATGACTTTCAGGCTCGCTCAATATTCAATTCCCCCTACGTCTGACGGCGTGGATTCCTATTGTCCTCTTAATCGGCACTGGATTTCAATGTCTAGACTTGCCATCGGGATGCCTACTATCCAGGGAAATCATGGAAAGACGGAATTGGGCGCTTGATTTAACTTCTGGTTTTTTTTTTATCAAATGTCATGTTAAAAGTGCTTCTAGTGGATTTTCGAACCAGGTAACTTAAAATGAAATTTGTGACGTAATCTTAATTTACTTTGATTCAACGTATACTTTCTCCGGTGAGTAGAACGTGTGTATATAATTGCTTTTCGTATATGAAAACTTGGGGGGAATATTCCAAGTCTTGCTGTACGTAAAAGGTAGCAATGTGCATATCGTAAACGTTCGAGTTATGAACGCAAACTGACTGAGCGAGGGAATCCACTTATAAATTCCCGGGACCGTTTCCTAAACCTACACATACCTACGCCGATCCTCTAATGTCCCCATAGATCCACGTCGAGTACATCACGGAATATAACCGGAAGACTAACTTTCAGATAAATAGCATTACACTTGGCCCTACTCGCGACCAAATTAGCTTTCGTGACGTTTCGAGGCAAGGTTAAACCGCTTTAGACATGATATTCTATTTACTACATGATATAGAAAAAAACACTGAAAAAGACGATTTTGATTCTGCCATTTATTCTAGACAAATTTGGTTCTAATCAAATGACCGTTAGACATTGCAATTTTCAATATTTGGATGTATTTGAAAAAACTGCAAATTTTGAGGCATTTTGAGCACGTTATCGGGGGTAATTGCACGAGTGCATAAAAATTACCGATAATTTTGCATGAAAACTTGTTATCTCCTAACTGCATGAGTTTATTTTCATATTTTTTTGGCGAAAGAGCCCGACACCGAAGGTGGAGGGCTTTTTTAGAAAAAAATATGAAAATGACCGAATGCAGTTTGCAAAGATAACAAGTTTGAACGCAGAATTATCAGGTCATTTTTAAAGCACGAATGTAATTTTGGGGAATATTTCCCGAATAAAGAAAATGTTTTGGTTTTGCTGCAACTATAGATTGCTCAATGGAGCTCAATGAGCAAGTTCCAAACCGTTCATTAATTTTTGTTGACATCGCCTTTGACATTCTTGTCATTGAGCTGTCATTTTGGTGAAAATGCACTGCTCATATGGGACATTTAACACATGAGGGAAATATTCGAGATAATAAAATTCAACTGCTTTATTAATTTTTATTTAATTGCGTATAAGGCCACTTTTTGCCTAGAATTTGGCGTAAAATCCAAAAATTGATTATCGTACCTATTTTTAAATGAATATAAGTTTGGTTGTGCTTAAATTTTGGTCACTCTGTTAACAACCATTTAGAATTGAGTTTAACAAAATCACCCTCATTCAAAAAGTTGTTAAAATGGTCACGTGACAGACGTGATCTAGATTATCTACAGTTTTGTCAAATTTTCGGATCGAAAAGTTACTGGTGGTCATGTGACCTTAAAAATTCAGCGAAAATTCCAGGATCACAAAAAAAACATACAAGATTCGTTTACCTGACATTCCTGTTGAAAACTTCGACTAAAATGTGTTTAAAATACAATTTTAAGTAGTTGAAATTCTAGGATTTGAAAATTACCATAATTGGTTACGTTACCATTAAGACTATACAAAAAATACATAAAATGTTGATTACTTGACTTAAAAGTACGTAATAAAGCTTGTCAAACAAAATGGTTACGTCACCTTACAGTCAGAAAGACTTTCGATCCTAACATGATCAGGATCACCAAGTTCAGTTCAAAATTCCAATCACAAGATCTTAAAAATTCAATTTTAAGCTTGTCAAAACGTATTTTGAAAGTTTGATAACGGAATCTTAAATACGGTTTCGAAAAGTTGCCGAAAGGGTCATGTGATCTTAAAAGAACGTGATGGGAAGTATCGATAACTTGCAGATTTTTAGTCACATGACCTTACAACTACAAAAACAAATTTATAATTTTCTTCACGTGACTTTAAAGTACATAATAAAGGTTACCAAATTCCTGAACTACGTTTTGTCAATACGATCACGTGAACTTACAATCGGGAAGTCACAAGAACAGTGATGTGATATTCAATTGTACAAATTTAAGTCACGTGACCATCAAAATTGTAGTTAAAGCTTGTCATGTTACCGTACAGAGGCCAATTTAAACTTTTTGGTCACGTGACGGGTAGAATTTAACTTAAAGCTTCTTAAACGCATTTAAAAAGTCAAATTGCCGAACTAAGTGGTCATATCTATTTCTTTTTTTATTAAGATATGTATATCAACAACAGTGTGTCCCAAATTGGTTCTACATGTATTTTTTTTTTCCTTTAATTTTCCAAATTAAATTATCTTTATCTGTTTTCATCACACAATTGCTCACAGCTCTTTAACAAAGCCAAAGAGAGTTTTGAAAAACGTTTTTCTGCCCTTTAGAAACTAAATAATTCCATCATCAAGTACATCATTGGAAAGGATTTTTTAAGCACTTTCCAAAAATGCAAAAATTCAAGATGGCGACCATAAGAATTTAGAAAGTTATCATCCATATCTCGGAAACCCATGACGATAGATTTTTTCTAATTACGTCATTGTGTTCTACGTAAAAAAGTGCCTTAATAATAATGTCTTTCAAAACTCACTTTGGCTTTGTTAAAGAGCTGTAAGCAATGTTTAAAACGTAGCCAAAAGATAATTTAATTTGGAATAAGTTTTACATAAAATTCTCTAAAACTTTTCCCATTTAACCGAGCTCTTACGGTTACCGTAATCCCAATACATGTAGAACCAATTTGGGACACACTGTATTTAGTTTTTACATAATTTTATTTCATAACAGATATTACCACTTTACTACAAAATTTAAATATTAAAAAAATAACCATGTAAGTATGAAAAATTTGAACTGGAAAAACAGGTTTTAATGTAAAATCCATATCGAATGTTCCATTTATTATTCCTGGATTTCGGTTCCTGAGGAATAATAAACCGTGAGGGGCATTTTCCATAACAAATCTCAGGTAAATTTATTTCCGCGCAGAAGGACCGGGACAGGAGTCAGAATAATACCCATCAGGAACAAAGAAAATTACATTTTCTCGTATTTCGAATGTGGAGGGGAATTTTGACAAATCGAATTTGTGTCCCTTCGACTTGGATTCTGTCGTGTTCTTGCGGTATTTTAAAGCGGCCCCAAAATATTTGCGTGTGTAAGATAATCGGAACTTTCTTCGGCCCTTTTCTGGCGTAAAGAAACCCTCGAAACACCCGCGCCCTTTAATTAAATACCCTGGCTAGAACGAAGCCATTGTCGCACAAATCTACCTTTTCCTCTTATTAAACCCTTTGTTTGCCTTGCTCGCCCTTTTTTATTATCCCAAGACGAAAATAATACGAGACGTTCCTATCCCTTTTCTTTTATTTAGACCAAGGTGTATTTGGGAAAAAACCAGGGGCGGTGCTTAAAATGCAAAACCCAAAATTTGTATTCTAAAAGTCTAGAGAATACAGGCGGAGGGGGGCAAAGCTAAACCGTTTAAGCCTCTCTGATTTTATGGGCTTTCAACTTGCGAGCCCTGCGTCCCTTATGGGGCCCTAAAATGCATGTGACGATTTTTACTGCATCTGATAAATCTAGAGTGTGTACGGGTCGAGATTTACAATCGTCCTGTATAGTCTGGCTGGGGTTTTATTGGATCGTTTGGTGTTTTATCGTCTAAGGAGATTTTACAAGTCCGTCAAAATTACATGAAAATTATTTGAGGTTTTTTTTTTCGCAAAATGTTGCGATAATATACACTTGCGAAGGTTGCAAGTTGAAATTGATGGATCTATCCAAACTAGAAGACGTTTAAAGACACGGTTTGTCAAATTTGGTATTGAAGAAAACAATTTCACTGAAAAATATGTTAGAAAAAACACTGTATTAATTCTTAAAGCTTTATACAATGTACTGAAGCTAAAAGCAACAGTTTTTGAGAATTTTTTTTAAATTTTATCAAAGTGTACATTTTCTAGGTCACGTGACTGTTACAGTCATGTGTGACAGGTGTCACCTTAGCTTTACAGTATTGCCATCCGCGAATTAAAAATGTCACGTGACTTACTTGTAAAATGTCAGCTTTCCCAACTATTTAAATGCAAATTTACACAAAATTAATGTGACGGACATTTTACTGGTCACGTGACTATTTTTGACTTGTATCAACTTAACTTTACAATGTTGTCACCTGCAAATATAAATTATCAGGATTACGTAACATATAGTTTTCCAATTTCAGCTTTCCCAACTGTTAAAATGTAATTTATAGACTTTTTAAAGTTATAGACTGCAATTTCCGAGTCACGTGACTGTTTCTGACAGGTATCTACTTAACTTTCACTGATGCCAGCGCCGAATTCAAATTGTCCCGTTCACGTGACGTACTTTTAGAATTTCTGCTTTCTTAACTGTAATTTAGAGACTTTTCAAAGTTAACATTTATCAGGTCTCGTGACTGTTTTTGACAGATAACTTATCTAACAGTGCTGCTAACTGCAAATTTAAATTATTCCGTTCACGTCACTTACTATTATAGTTTCAACTTTCTTAACTGTTTAAATGAAATTTACAGACTTTTCAAGGGTAAAGTTGACATTTTCCGAGCCACGTGACAGTTTTTGACGTGTGTCTACTTAACTTTCAAATGTTCCCAGCTGTAGATTAAAATTGTCACGTTCAGGTGACGTAATTTTCTAGTTTCAGCTTTCCCAACTGTTTAAATGTAATTTAAAGATATTTCTAAATTAAGACGACATTTTCTGAGTCACGTGACTGTTTTTGACAGGTGTCAACTTAACTTCACAATGTTGCCAGCTGCGAATGTAAATTGCCACGATCAGGTAACGTGTCATTTTCTGGTTTTAGCTTTCTCAACTGTTTAAATGTAATTTACAGACTTTTCAAGAGTAAAGTTGGCATTTTACAGATCACGTGACTGTTTTTGAGATGTGTCAACTTAACTTTCGAATGTTGCCAGCTGCGGATTCAAATTGTCACGATCAGGTGACGTAATTTGCTAGTTTCAGCTTTCCCAACTGTTTAAATGTAATTTAAAGATTTTTCCAAATTAAGACGACATTTTCTGGGTCACGTGACTGTTTTTGACATGTGTCAACTTAACTTCACAATGTTGCCAGCTGCGAATGTAAATTGCCACGATCAGGTAACGTGTCATTTTCTGGTTTTAGCTTTCTCAACTGTTTAAATGTAATTTACAGACTTTTCAAGAGTAAAGTTGGCATTTTACAGATCACGTGACTGTTTTTGACATGTGTCAACTTAACTTTCGAAGGTTGCCAGCTGCAGATTAAAATTGTCACGATCAGGTGACGTAATTTGCTAGTTTCAGCTTTCCCAACTGTTTAAATGTAATTTAAAGATTTTTCAAATTAAGACGACATTTTCTGGGTCACGTGACTGTTTTTGACATGTGTCAACTTAACTTCACAATGTTGCCAGCTGCGAATGTAAATTGCCACGATCAGGTAACGTGTCATTTTCTGGTTTTAGCTTTCTCAACTGTTTAAATGTAATTTACAGACTTTTCAAGAGTAAAGTTGGCATTTTACAAATTACTGTTGTTGACATTTGTTAACTGACTTTTACAGACTAAATCAAATGAGTTTGATGCTCCTGTTAAAATAGAACCAGTTCTATTTACTGTATTATACTATCCAATCTACCTTGGACAGAAAATTGTTCAAAATCTTGTATAAGAAATTGAATAGTCTAAAACGGTTTTAGTTGACCACTCTGTACATACAAATTTAATGTTTCCTAAACAATTTTGGTAGCAGTTTTGTTTTTAATAACTCAATTATGTCAAGGGATACGGCCAAAAAACGTTAGGTTAATAGATAGTTCAGAATCTAGGATTTCCAAAAATATCCCGACTTCAGTTTATGAAAACAAGCTATTTTGGAGAAAAATTAAATATTTTTGAATCCGAATCAAATTTGGCAACAATGTATCAAGACGTGTCACTAAATTGAGAGGGACATAATATTGAACCTCTTTTAAAAATTTAAAAAAATTTTTCGACATTTACGTAGACATTAGTAACGTAACATTGTATTTTGGGGATTTTCATACATCACTGAAATTCAAAAACTGTTATTCATATGGCCGTTAGAAACAAAATTCTCAGTCGTATCCTTAAAGACAATAAAATGCATTGTCCGAACCCAATAATAATCTCAACTTTTATAGTTTAGAAAATAGCAAAATATAAAAAATATACGCAAGAAACTTTGTAGATTTTGGCAACATTGACAACACGAAAACCAACAATATTCATAATTTGAAAGTGTACGATAGACCGTTTTCTATAAAGTTTGTATACACAGTGTCCAAAAACAAACAGGAGCTATTTGATTTGTCAGACTTAATTAGGCCTGCAACTTGTCGCTTTATTAAGTCCGAAATAGAGCGAATCGTATTGTTGACGTGACATTATGAGCGGTCACATAATAGATAGGACATTTTTTTATTCTCCATTATGTAAATGGAAAGTACGGCTCAACGGATAATGACAAAGGTTCCCCAGTTGATTTGTGTTCTAATGCGGATATTGAAAGATGGCCGTGTCAGCGAATTGATTAATGCGACGCCGTTTTGAAGGACGACCCCAAACTTATCTTTTGAATAGTTTTACACGAGGAAGAACGAGAGATAACATTCCGGCAAGTTTGAGGCTTGCGAGACTTGTTTGAATATGGTTTATCGCACAAAAGCGTATTTACTAGACGTTTTCTATAAGTGCCCCATAATAGGAGCTAAAACTAATCGAAAAAAATCGAACCTTTCTACAGTGTTATTCGTAACGCGTGACGCCATTTTCTTTGCCAATTTTAATCCGGTCCTCCAATTGGTTGGGACCAGCTTTCCGAGGCAAATGGATTTAAAAGTGATAGTATTTTCGGGACCATTAAGTCTGGAATTAGCGCCCAAAAATTCCGGATCGCACTTAGCACGAACCAGAGGAAAGTGATAAAATTCACGGACCTGAAATTACTTCCAAATCTTGCTTATATTTTTCCAAACCTTTTTTTGATTACACTATTTTTGCTAATATTGTAGAAGAAGGTAAATTTCAGCAATGACAATCCAAATATGTAGTATATGCGTAAATCACAGCAGTGGTCAAAGTTTGTGATATCGNGAAAAAGATCATNTNGTNTACTAATTATACNATACTANCCGNGCTNANANAGCAAGACCCGTCTTGNCAACNCTNGCCTTTCATNTAGCGNAGGTATGGGTGGGCACCCCGCNTNTNGANNGNGACACATGCNAGAAGTACAATTCCAATACCNATTCGAACTACGCTNNANTGTTCANATGNAACNTCACCANTNNCNATNNGATNCTAANTCAGTGCCACNANACACGGCCNCAGTATNGGCGATTGNGGGGNCTAGNTGCGTNATAAGNTCTTAAGCGTAGCTGCTTATNGTGGGTCGTTCNNAAGGATTAATGNNGCNNNCGATTCGNCGATGTATTCNNATACTNCTGANTNACTCNNGTGTANTNCANTCGNNCGTCCNTTNCATAANNGGCCACCCATNTGNNACNGGTAANNTNATTACATGTAANAATTCNCTCGCCCCNGACNACGTTACANGCTNNNATGNNNANGGTNCAGCCACCNNCNANAGCTGTTTTTGATTGCAATTTTAAACTATTTTTTTTCTTTTCCTATATTTGAACAGTATTAATAACGCGCAAAAAAATCTTCCGCAATTCCTAAATGGTGACGATAAAAACAGTCTTTTCTCCCTCTTTCTCTACGATGAGGGAGCAGCTCGAGTATATTAGATTTTGCATTTTTCGGGTACTTAGGCAAAGCACTCCCTTAAGGGCAGTTTCGAAATATTTGCCGGGATATCTTAGCAGTTTAGGGCGTTATTTAAAGGGAGCAGCAGTATTTCTGTATATTATATTTTATACAGGTCGGTGGAGGAGTCTCGGAAATTCATTAACGCGAAGAACAATCGACACGCGGCTTAATGGGGGAAAATCAAGAGGCTCTCAGTGAGTTAAATATAAATTACAGAAAAAGAACGAAAAAAACGTTCAGACAGGAAATTTATCGCGCCTCTGTGTATTGTTTCTGCGAACCTTTTCCGACAAAAGCCGCAATAAATATCCCACCAAAATTCAATAAACATATATCATAATCCCGACGTCGTATATTATAACAGGGCCAGTGGGTTTTTTCTTTTATTTAAATTTCGGTTTTGTATCCCTTGGAAATTGGATTATTGTTTACCAAAGCCCTTCTCCCACTCCGATTCAACTGGATGATTAAAAATAACAGTTTCGGGCTGATGCTGGTGCTTCTTTTTCTTATTATCGTTTTTCGTTTAGTTTTCAGCCGCTACGAGATTACGTCGAGCCTGACGTGCATCTGAAATAATACGATATAGAACGACAGGCCGGAAATCATGTTAATTCCATTTTAAGCATATGAAAGGAATGCAAAATTACTTATTTAGTTAATAGTAGCCAAAGTATTTTTAAATCGCTACTCAAACAACCAACAAGTGTCAAAGTGATGCAGGCAAGGAATTTTCCAATTTCGGTTTAAACAAGAAAACCTGCCATCACATGTGTGGTATAGTAGGCCTCATGTATAGCACTGAATAGTCGACGGTAGAGAAAGAAAATCTAAGATGCAGCTTATCGTCGGTATGACAGAAAAGTGGATCAGGCCCTTAAGCCTTAACGGGCCTTTGATTTGATAGATGTTGCATTCTTCTCCTAGAAAATCTTTTAATGGATCCGTGAAGAATGCGGGAAGGTACTTTAAATTGATCTTGGAAAATGTATGACCTAAAACTAGAACAGTTACTCGAAAACAACCAGTTACAAAAAGTTTGATTTTGGGCAACAAATCAATATTTGAAATATTGAAATTTGAGTGAGATGCAGAATAAAAATATTTCGACAAGATTTTTTCTAATTTTAACTGAAGGTAATTTATTAAAATTTTACTAAGTTTCCTGCAACAACAAGACATTTCGGACATGACAGTGATATACAGGGTGAGTCAGTTTATACTAGGATGACTCCAGCATTCGAGTGAACAGCTTATTTTAAGTAACAAATTTCTGAGGTATTTTTAACCCAGTTCCTACAGTTTATGAGGGAATTTAATCTAATTTAAGTCAAAAAGTCTACAGGGTGGTACTTTTTTAATAATCAGGCTCCAGCTTAGAATTTTTTTTTGACGTTTTATTGACTGCTTATTTGTGAACAATTAACTTCCTCATTCAATTTGGAAATATTTGCCTTCTGCATTTTAAGTACAAATGTTGACTAGAAATTTTGTTTTTTTTTCTTAGAAACCACAAAAAGGGTTATCTCACTCACTCTGTAGTGAACCTCTGTTTATATCGCTAAAACTCTGGCTTTGGACAGGAAATCTTATTTAAATACACAGTGGTCATATAACAATTTTATGTTGTCAAACGCTATCATTTAGTGATACAGGGTGTCCAGGGTGTTTAATAAGATTCCAAGTGAATGAAGAGGTGATTGATGTATGTATTTTGACAGTTTTTGACGTAAGTGACAGTTTGCTGTTAAAAAAGTGACACAACTCACAAAATACGCATTGATATGCTGTAAAGTGAATGTTCTTGTAAACTGATGGATTTACCAAAAATAGCGTAAAAAAGGTCAAAGACACAACTCCAACAACCTTTAATTTTTGAGATCACCCTGTATAACAGAGAGAGATAAGGTGATTTTGGAAGATGCCACTAGAAAGAGAAGAAAAGAAGATTTTTTTTGAGTGGTTTACCGTTGCTGTACCACAAAAAACAGCTGAGATATTGCCGGTTAAATTTTGAGGGTTTTTTTGGAAGAAAATGAGAGTTTCTGATCCCCAAAGTGGATATTCTGGAATATCTTCTAAACTAGTGGACATACCGGAAAAGTGCAAAGAGAGAAAACTGTGTAAAAAAGGTCAAAGAATCTGAATCCAAACTTGGAACCTACAATTTTTGACTCAAATTGCATACAGGGTGCCCAAACACTAACAACCTCCAGTTTTTCGCCTTACCCTGTATAACAGAGACCGACAAGGTAATTTTGAAGGACACCACTAGAAAGATGAAAAAAGGGGAATTTTTTGAGTAGTTGACCGTTGCTGTTACTCAAGAAACAGCTGAGATATTGCGGGTTAAGGTTTTGAGGATCTTTTAGAAGAAAATGGAAGTTTCTCTGGTCCCCAAAATGGATATTCTGAAATATCTCCTTAAGTAGTGGACATGCCGGAAAAGTGCAAAGAGAGAAAACTACGTAGAAAAAGTCAGAGAATCTGAATTCTAGCTTGAAAACGACAATTTCCCACTGAAATTGAAACAGGGTGCCCAAACACTAACAACCTGCATTTTTTTGGTCTTTTAGAGGAGAATGAGAGTTTCTGGTTCCCAAAATACGTTTTCTGGAATATCCCCTAAACTAGTAAAGATACGGAAAAAGAACAAAATACAAAATTGCGTAAAAATCCCTAGAGAAGATGTTCAGTTTCAAGTTTATATCAATTGATTTCATTTTGACAAAATGGAAGCTAGACTAAAACTAAAATAAAACGGGATGGCTTAAAAATGTAAAAGATAGTGACAAAACACATTCTGATCACCTAAACTCTATTACATTGTTACGTCATCCATTTTACTTTCATTTTTGCCATACAAGACATTCCTGTTACATTATCCAAATTTATGGAAGTGATATTCTTTATTTTAACCACCCTCCTCACCCCTTTTTTCTGGAATAGCGACGGGGAGTGTAAAGTAAACGCAATAAAACTTTCCACGAAACTTTAATATAACTTTGTCGGGGTCTCACCGAACTCTAAGTGTTTTACTTTTGGAAGTATGTATTGAAATAAATCTTTTCCCACAGTTTTGTCAGCGTAATGCGAATAAAAGAGTTTGAACTTCGACTTTTCATTCTCTGCAAGATCTATGTTTGGACTGAATTATGTCCTCCCCACTCTCTTTGGCAGCAAAGTTTCGCCTGGAACCGTTTTTCTAGCTCTAGTTAAGTTAGAGTTATTTTTAAAACAGTTTTACGACTCTTTGGGCAAATCAAGTTGAATATTCTAGGAGAGGGATTTATTTCAGTTTTCACTGACAAAAAAGTAATTAAAACGCAACCATGTGCTACTTGTAAGATGACTTATACTTCAAATAATTTGTACTTTTCTATTGTCTTTCGTTCAACTTTCCAAGTTTCAAACCAAACTTTGCTAATTAGGACAAGTCGTTCCGCTTCTCTCTATTAATTAAAACGACATTCTTAAAAGAAAATGTCGATTGTAGACGATGTTAATTCCGTGAAGTTTCACAAAATAATACCGGACTACAATGAATTCGAAAAGCCAAAGAAATATCGAGGGAAAAGCGTGTGGGCAATACGTCTTCATTTCCCAGGCCAATTCGTCTTAGGTTAACGATCGAGACCGGGTTTGGTTGACCAAAATTACGATGTGTACGATAAACAGTCGAGAGTTTGCTATCGAGGGTTAACTTGGCCACTTTCGACGATTATTTTCTCTAGTGGGGGTAAATTCCTTTTTGCGAAAGGGTCAATCCAGTTTCTCCGCATTATTCCAGGACGTTGGAAATATTTGGATCCACGTTTTGCTTCAACTATCACTGTATGTCATTTGAGTGTGTTAAAATTATTGATAATGTATTTTACAAAATCATTATAAGTCCGAATTTTATGTGTAATTATGTTTTCTTTTTATAGTTTAATAACAGTAGTTAACTTTATTCAATTCGAAAGAGCATTAAAAAATACCACAAGATGGTATGTATCTCTTCTAGTTGCCCAGATATTGCAATTCAAAAAACCACTCCAGCATGTTGTTTTTTGAACTTATTTTAACTAATATAATGAAAAATAATCCTCTATCTAGAGATTTTAAAATTTTAGATTTTTGTCCAACTCTAAACTCTCTAAAAAATCTTCAAAATATTTTAATAATGTCGAAAAATGTCTAAAAACATTATAGAAAGTTTCATAATGTTCACAGTAGCCTTAACCATGTTCGAAACAGTCTAATAATGTTAAAAACAGTTTTGAAATATTGAAAATTGTCTAGAGATGTTTAAAACTCTCTAGGAAGTTTGAAAACTGTCCAATAATGCTCAAAACAATCTAGCAATGTGAAATATTGTCTAAAAAATGTTCAGAACAATCTACAAACGTTCAGAGTTTCCTGACAAATGTGCAAACTTTTCTAATAATTTTCAAACTTGTTTAGAAATGTTTAAAAGAGTCTAATAATTTTCAAAGTGGCCTACAAATTTTCACAATCGTCTAACGATTTTCAAAATAATCTTCAAAATTTTCGAATTTTTTTCCTAACAGCCTGATAATGATCAGAATAATCTAGAAATGTTCAACAGAGTCTATAAATATTCGAAACATTCTACGAATGTTGAAAAATGTTCAAAAGTGTCTAATAATGCTCAAAGTAGCCTAAAAATAGTTATAATGATTTAATGATTTTCTAAACCAAATAGCAACCTTAAAAAAGGTTTAAAACAATATAGAAATGGTGAAACCAGTCTGAAAATACTTTAAAAAGTCTAAAAATGTTTGAAATTGCCTAGGGATTTTAAAAAAAGTCTAGAAATGTTTATAAATGTTCAAAATTACCTAAAAATGTTTAGCGTGGTATAATGATTTTCTAAACCATCTAAAAATCGTCCAAATTTTCGAAAAATATTCAAAATACTCTAATAATGATTAGAACAATCTAGAAAAGTTTAAACCAGTCTGAACATGGTTAAAGTAATCAAAAAATGTTTAAATTTGACAAGAAATGCTCAAAAAAATGTTGAAAACTGCCCAGAAATGTTGTTGAAAACTCTAATAATGTTAAAAATGGTGTAAATAGTCTTCAAAAGAAAAAATCTTAAAAATTATCGAAAATTGTTCAAAACAGTCTAGAAAATTTCAAATCATTCTGAAAATGGTTAAAAATTGTTTAAATTTGGCTACAAATGCTCAAAGAAATGTCGAAAACTGTCCAGAAATTTTCAAAACAGTCTCAAAATACTTGAAATATTCTAAAAATGTTCTAACTCGCCTAGAATTGTTCAACAGAGTCTATAAATATTTAAAACACTCTAAGAATGTTGAAAAATGTCCAAAAATGTTCAAAAGAGTCTAATAATGATTAGAACAATCTAGAAAAGTTTAAACCAGTCTGAAAATGGTTAAAGTAATCAAAAACCGACTAGAAATGCTCAAAAAATGTTGAAAACTCTCCAGAAATGTTGTTGAAAATTCAAATAATGTTAAAAATGCCGTAAATATTATCGCAATTGTCTAATAAATTTCAGAACAACCAAAAAATCTTCAAAATTGTATAAAACATGTTCAAACCAGTCTAAAAATGTCTACAAAATTCTAAAATTGTTCAAACTTGTCTAGAAATGTTCAAAAAAGTCTAAAAATATTTGAAGCACTCCAAGATTAGTTGAATCATTTTCTAAACAAACTAATAACCTTCAAAATTTCCGAAATGTTTACAAAACAGTCTAATAATGATCAGAATAATCTAGAAATGTTGATATCAGTCTGAAAATGCTTCGTAACTAAACTCCTTTAGTTCGAAAGGGAAAAATCTAAAAATTATCGAAAAATGTTTAAAACAGTCTAGAAAATTTCAAATCAATCTGAAAATGATTAAAAATTGTTTAAATTTGGCTAGAAATGCTCAAAGGAATGTTGAAAACTGTCCAGAAATTTTCAAAACTGTGTCAAAATGTTCGAACTCGTTTTGAAATGTTTAAAAGAGTCTAAACATGTTTAAAAAGCACTACAAGAATGTTGTAAGCTGTTCAGAGGTGTCTAAAAGGATCTAGTAATGTCCAAATGGCCTAAAAATGTTCAAAGTTGCTTGGAAATGTTCGAAATAGTCTAAAAATGTTTGAAAAGCTCTAATATATCAAAAATTAAAGCAATCGTGTAGTTTACCAACTTTTTCCCAATTTAACCGACATCGTATTTTATTACGGTGTTGAAGGATCCCATGCAATGCATTTTCACAGCGCACACCCTGTATATTGTAGTTTTACAAATTTTGACCAATAAAATACTACAAAATTAATTAAAACTAGCTTTACATATTTCAGATTTTTTTTTATATTGCAGCAAAATTCTTGTAACTTTTAAAGTAAATGCAAGAAGGCTTGCTCCTTTAAAGAAAAAGCCGTTAAGGCACTTAAAATGAACAGTATAGAGTCTCGTACGAACAAAATAACCGAAAGCAGGCAGGAACAACAAGTTTTCAAACCGTCTCGGGGAAAATAAAAGATGAAATTTGTAGGCTATTATTGCGTTCCTTTTATTTCTCGGAACGTACCAGAACAGGTGGTGTTTCTATAGTATTTGACCTCGCAAAACACCTACTAAATTTCACCATTAATTATTTGATTCGTATTCCGTTGGTGTTGAATCGTAAAAGCTGTTTTTGTCTATAAACCTTATAGATGCTGCCGGCAAATCAAACCGCACACATTCATCCGGTGCGATAATGGAAGCGTCAATATAATTAATTGGCGATTCGCATTCGGAATTTTTGGCCTCGGAACCGTATAAAAATTAATGAAAAACAGCCGAAAAACGGTTTTTGAATTGAAATTTTCGCCGCCCGATTGCTCTTCCGTTGTCAATTTGTATCGGGCGTGCTTCGTTTTATTTTTACCAACCATTTTCGTTGATTTGTTGCTCGCTCAAAAAATTTGGGATACAATAGAGTGAGTGATGTTTGCCGCTCATGTTTTGGCTTTAACCTCTTTCTGTATCGGCCATACGCTATTTTTGCATTCGACTTTTTTCTTTTTAACTGTCAAATGATATTATCCACTTTGCGGGTCGTTGAAGTTAATTGTATTGGCACGTTGAACTGTGAAGCTCAGTGATGGTGTAATTCGTTATATTGCCATAGTAATGTTCCTATAAATGTTTAAACCTGAGAAACTGTCTTATTTGACTGCCAAGTTATGGACTTTTATATGTCGGTAGATAGTCAATAAAATGGACTTTCCAACTATCATAAACATTAGTTGATTGGTTCGTTAGTTTGGCTGCTAGAGAGCTTAATGTTTTCTATCCAGTTTTCATGCAGTTTTTCGTTTAAACCTTAAAAAACTCTCTTATTTGTCTGAAAGGTATGGACTTTATTATGTCAATGGATAGCCAGTAAAATGTGCTTTCCAACTGTTCATAAATATTGACTGATTGGTGAGTTTGTTTGCCTGCTAGAGGACTTCAAACTTGATCAAAATTCCTGTTTTTCATGCATTGTTTCGTTTGAACCTGAAAATCTGCCTTATTTGACTGACAACGTATTGACTTTTATATGTCAATAGATAATCAATAAAATGGACTTTTGGCCGATATGCAACATTGGTTTGCTGGCTAAAGGTAACATTATTTGAATTTTCTTGCTATTTTCCAAGCTTACTACTTTATTGCATTTGAATTTGCTATGAAACTAGTGGGTTTTACCAAAATGCCCTTCAAGTTTCTGCACGCTAGATTTTGCAAAACAAATTGCAATTTTGTATAGCAATAAGTTAGTTAGAATAAAATAATTTATATTAGTAATTTTTGATTATTTTGGAAAATGTTTCAGTTTCCTACGTAAGCATGTATTTTCTGCATTTTTTGTAATTTTAAATTTTCAAACTTTTTGCAAATAAAACATCGATATAATACGACTTTTAAGATTTATTTTGACAACTGTCACACGTCATATTTGTACCCTGACCGTCACGTGGGCGAGTTAATCCACTTATCAGACAAAACGATCCAAAGTTGAGTCCAAGTTAAGTTTGACAGTTTTCACGTCAGGTTAGTCACGTGACCTGTTCATTAATCATCTATTTACTCCGATCAGCTTTACGGTGATGAAACAATCCAGCAACGCAATCCACAAATCAGTGGACGATGCAGTGATTTGACAGTTACGGGTTGTAATTTTAAAACTCAATTTACTGCAGAAACTGAATTTTTTAAAGTTCAAAATTGTCCTTTTAATTAAATTTGTATTACTCATATAAGCATTTTTTATTGAAAAAAATTCTTTAGTGAGAAATTAAAGAAGAAATTAAAAATCATACTCTTATAAATTATGAAACAACCGTAAATTACACCAAACTTTGCATAGAATACTACGCTTTCTTGCCTCAACATTGCAATGATTTACGGCGAGATATTCCGAGTGTTTTACCTTAACAGGACAAAAACAGTAGTTTCTTCGGTCCTGCTGGAAAAATCCAGCGGAATCTCCGCCGTTCACTTGCAGAAAGCCCCATTTACATAAAACTGACTCTGTCATCGGGGGCTACTTTGCGCAAATGAGTTTCCCCTTTATATCCACTTTGTCTGCCGCAGACAAAAATCGATTTGACGTTTAATAGACTGTGTGCCAACATTTATCCGAAACTCAATCAAAATAATTCCGAGCGCACGTAAAACTAACGAAAGATTGAAAGGGGGAGGGCGCCGAGCCGGAAATCAATCCCGGGAAAAAATCCACGAAATGCTGAAAAACCCGCTTGTCTATTTTCTTCTTTTTTTTTGGGGGAAAAAAAAGGTTTTTCCAGTTAATGGAAACCAAAAATTGTGTTAGTTTCTCTGGTTGTTCATAATTTATGTGGTTATGATGGTCAGTTTGTTGTGCAAATTAAATTAAGTTATAGTTGCCAAATTGTATGATAATTTTACAATTCGTTTATGTTAGAAAAAGCCTATTAATGATTTAATACAACAAATTTTCACAATTTTCACTTTTTTTCCAATATTTTTGAAAATGTATAAAATGTGACAAGAGTGTCGTATGCTGAAAGATTATCTTGGACATATTTAGGCTAGTTTTCTGTTTAGAAGACATTTCAATTTTAGACTTAGTTTCATGATTTGTGCCTTTTGAGTCAGTTTCAGCAAAAAAATCACCTTTATACCTCTATTAGTTTCAGATTTTCAATTGTTCCTCTTACAATCTTTCTTTGGTTTGGCATTTTTGTCAGTGTCGCCCCTGTAAAAACCATGAAGGACTCAATCAATGATTATGATTTTGTGATATGTTATAGTCCAGAGTATACTGGGTAATTCAGCAAAAAAAAAAGTCACTTTTATACTTTACTAGTTTCGGAGATATTCAATTTTTTTCTTACATTGTTTTTTCTTTAATTTTTATTTTTTGTTAGTTTTAGAAAACTTCAAAACTTGAATACAAGATTTTTTTGTTGAATTACTGGAAAACACAAAAAGTGTCCTGTAAATCAAAAAAAAGAGGCCATACAGCTATTAGTTTCGGATTTTAGTTTTAGTGACGTTTCCCTTCGTTTTTTGTAGTACAATAGACAGTTTGGCAACGTTGCAGAAAGTAGTATTGTCCTTATTTTGGTTTCTCTCAGGAATGAGAAAGCCAAATTGTACAAATTTGGTTCCAAAATTCAGTTAAACTTGCTTAAACAATATTTTCGAACAGTCTTTTGACACTTAAAAACTGGGTTTATTAGAATAGTTACATCCAAAGATCGTTTAATTGAAAAATAATGTAGACCCTGGGCTTTCCAAAAATACCCCTCTTGAGGTTGTAGTTTTCATTGTTTTTCAGCCAGGGGGCGTTAAAATCCATATTTAATAAAAAACTTAAGGTAATTTTGCAAGAGTGTTTTAAATGTAAAAACAAAAACTTTTGGCTTATTTTCAGTTTAGCAAACATTATCTGATTCATCTTAGACCAAAAAATCTAGACTGACTTTGTGTCATAATTTGTGTGATTATGATGGTCACTTTCCTATAAATGTACGTAAACGCGATTTTCCTCTAACCTAATACGAAACAAACATCTGGCAAAGTTAAAAACCATCATTAATCAAAAAGAAAAACATTACGATGATTTTGCAAAACATCAACGAAATTGGCAAAAGTAGTGTTAGTTTCTCTGGTTGTTCATAATTTATGTGGTTATGATGGTCAGTTTGTTGTGCAAATTAAATTAAGTTATAGTTGCCAAATTGTATGATAATTTTACAATTTGTTTATGTTAGAAAAAGCCTATTAATGATTTAACACAACAAATTTTCACAGTTTTCACTTTTTTCCAATATTTTTTAAAATGTATTAAATGTAACAAGAGTGTCGTATGCTGAAAGGTTATCCTGGACATATTTGACAAATTTAGGCTAGTTTTCTGTTTAGAAGACATTTTAATTTTAGACTTAGTTTCATGATTTGTGCCTTTTGAGTGTGCTAAGTAATTCAGCAAAAAAATCACCTTTACACCTCTATTAGTTTCAGATTTTCAATTGTTCCTCTTACAATGACTTTTCTTTGGAATAGTTACATCCAAAGATCGTTTAATTGAAAAATAATATAGACCCTGGGCTTTCCAAAAATACCCCTCTTGAGGTTGTAGTTTTCATTGTTTTTCAGCCAGGGGGCGTTAAAGTCCATATTTAATAAAACACTTAAGGTAATTTTGCAAGAGTGTTTTAAATGTAAAAACAAAACAAAAACTTTTGGCTTATTTTCAGTTTAGCAAACATTATCTGATTCATCTTAGACTAACTTTGTGTCATAATTTGTGTGATTATGATGGTCACTTTCCTATAAATGTACGTAAACTCGATTTTCCTCTAACCTAATACGAAACAAACATCTGGCAAGTTAAAAACCATCATTAATCAAAAAGAAAAACATTACGATGATTTTGCAAAACATCAACGAAATTGGCAAAAGTAGTGACTCGAATTAAAAGGGTCATTAAGCCGGGCGAAGGCTGGAAATTTACAAGAACTCGTAAAAATCCAAAAAAAAAAGGCAGGTCCATGCTGGGGCCCTGTTGAAATGCAAGCCGGGGCAATAACACGGTCCCGGAGCACCGTTTTAGTTATACACAATTTAGCTCAAATTCAGATAGTGGAGTCTTTCGTGCGGCTCGATTCCATTAAATTCCAGTCAGATTTTATGCTAATCGCGCTTCGCATAATGCCCTAGTCGGCTAAATGAACAAAGAAAAAAACTCGTTTTTGTGTAAAGTTCCTATAGAAAAGGACCAGGAGCGAGAGAAGAAAATTTAACAATAACATCCAGCACGACAGTTTTGCGTAATTGTTACGGCCTTTGGATGTAGACGGTAACAAGCCTGCGATGGAAAAAAAGCTTTGTTGCTTTCACTCCTGTACATTATCACTAATGAGCGAGGGTTTTTTTTTTGTATTGTAGGGAGCAAAAAAAATCCATCCAGGTAAAACACAAAACAGAATGACAATCATATGGAAATTATTAAAGTGAAACTAATTTCGATCATATTTAAGAAAGTAAGCTGCAGCAATTCCCGGCAAGAATAGAAAGGGTTATAATAGGGAACAAGCAGGAAACCACTTACGACTCCGGCATTCCGTAACGACCTCCCGATTCGGAGGTGCTCGAAAGGAGTTGGAGGAAGAGGAAAGGGGCGCCCGTATAGAGTTTCATTAAGTAGACTCTGAAAAGACTAATTTATGTTACGCTCAGTACGTACGAGAATAAATGCGCCTTGAAACTCTCGGAGTGAGTTAGAGAACTACCTCAGATGTATTTAGAATAATTCGTTTGAGCCATTTTAGGGCACAACGTGAATGAAGTGGTCAGACACCTGACAATCACACCCCATCAAATTATGCACAAACCTGTTGAGTTACTTTGGTTTTAAATTGGAAAGAAAACGTATCAATTAGCATAAATAAAAAAGCGACTTGTAGATTGTTTTACAGGGTGTGCCATGGTAAATGCTTAATGTTTTAGTGCTGGCTAATTTATCAGAAAATAACCCAAGTTTGTGATATACTTTAGGGTTTAAAGTTAAAAAATCGCAATTTTTGTATAGCTCCAAAACTTGATGCATGAATGAAAATTTGAACGGAACTTTGTAGTGGCACAAATATGGTTATTTTTACAGCGAAACGGTACACCACTGCCTTTTAATAAAACAAAAATCAGTCCGGAATCCCTTATTCAAATTAAAAAGAAAGATGACAACTTTGTTGATAGTGATCACGTGACACGAAAACCCTTCCACAAAGCTGTAAAGTCCATTTTTTCTTTAAGACAATCCAAAAGTTTTACTTTTGTTGGTTTACATTGTGACTGAAGCTCAGTTGAACAGTTTTGACATATTTGACAGTTATCACGTAACACTAAGACATTTTTTAGTCTGACAATGACATCACGACTGTCAAACCTCTTCCGTAAAACTGTAAAGCCCATTTTCCTTTTGGAACAGTTGTCACGTGACACTAAGACCCTTTTCATTATGATGATGATGTGACAGCTGTCAAAAATACCGTCAAGCTGCTGTAAAGTCGATTTTTCATCTGAAACATTCAAAAAGCTTCACTCTTGTACGTCTACACTCTGACTGAGGCTCAGTTAAACAATTTTAAAATAGTTGACAGTTATCACGTGACACTAACCCTCTTTTAAGTGTAATGATGACGTAACGACTGTCAAAAACTCTTCCATATAACTGTAAAACCCATTTTCCTTTTCAAGAATTAAAAAATTTCACCCTTGTAGGTCTAAACCCTGCCTGAGGCCCTGTTTGACAGTTGTAACGTATCTGACAACAATCACGTGACACTACGATACTTTTTACTCTAATGATGACGTGACAGCTGTCAAAAATCTTACCATAAAGCTGTAAGGTCAATTTTTCATCTGAAACATTCAAAAAGCTTCACTCTTGTAGGTCTATATTTTGACTGAGGCGCAGTTGGATAATTTTAAAACAATTGACAGTTGTCACGTGACAGTAAGACACTTTTTAGTCTGATAATGACATCACGAGTGTCAAAACCCTTTCATAAAACTGTAAATCCCATTTTCCTTTTGAAACATTAAAAAAATCCACCTTTGTAGGTCTAAACTCTGTCTGAGGCCCTGTTTGACAGTTTTGACGTATCTGACAACTGTCACGTGACACTAAGATAGTTAATACTCTAATGATGACAAGACAGCTGTCAAAAATTTTACCATAAAGCTGTAAAGTCAAATTTTCTTTGAAACATTCAAAATGCTTACACACTCTGACTGAGGCTTAATTGAAAAATTTTAAAATAGTTGACAGTCATCACGTGACAATAAGACACTTTTTCAGTCTGATGATGACATGACAGCTGTCAAAAATCTTACTATAAATTTTTGTTTAAGCATTCAAAAAGTTTTCCTCTTGTAAGTTTACATTCTGACTGAAATTGCATTGCATTTTTAGCCCACAAAGTCTATTTTATTATAACAAATTAAAGATCATTCCACTAAACAGATAATTTTTTTCTTGGATTTTGGTAAAAGTAACATTTTGGCAACGTCGCACTAGTTTAAGTACAGTATCTCAAAGTCACGTGACAGTTTTTTTTTACTGTCCAAATTTGATTTTTATTGATTATTCCAAGTTTTAAACACTTTTTTTTGTCTTAACAAATATTGCATAAAATTTGTAAAATATTAACATTTGAATTAACGGACAAATTCATGGCAGCTGTCAAATATAAAATTAATTCTACTGAATAAAAATAGATTATTTTTCATGTAATAAGATCAATTATTTATTAAAAACTATTCTGAATACAATAATTAACTGTAGTGTCATAACTCATGAGTGTATGATGGCCACTTTTTCATATTTTTACTTTTACACATACATATCAATGTCCCTTAGTTTTCAAAAGTGATAAATCTTATGTCTGTTAGTCTGGCAGAGAAAAAACTCACCCTCTTTGTCAGGTAATTCATTAGTTTGAATTGTTTTTCTTGGTGGAGCAAACTCACAAAGGTCACACTTTTTTCGTTAATTGTCTGTCTTTCCACCTTTTTGGTGTTGTTAGAGTGATTGATTATTTAAGCAACAAATTATTAAACAATATTTCCCGGAAAACGACAATTGAGGGAAGAACTTCCTAAATAAACAATGACGCTGGTATTCTGAAAATGTTTCGGCGTTACTTTGGAATTAACGTATTCAAACGACACAATAGTGAGAGTAAAGTTACTATTGTCTGTGTTCGACACAACTTTCCTGGAAACCCGTATTTTACTAAAATATCCAGTTTCTATGCAACGTCTTGTTATTATGTTTTTGTTTCCGAATTTGCTTTTTTTGTTAACAAAATGACCATTATACTTGGTAAAGTAATGGATTTTGGGAAGTTTATTGTTACCCATTAATTACGTGAATAAAAACGAGCTCTATTCCTGCAACTAGCAAAATTCCTGAAATTCTCCAGTTGGAGCCATAACGAACACACACCGAAACTTCCCCGACATCATATATAAACCGAGTAAAAGTTTCACCATATAATTCTGTCGGTCTGGTCACATAAAGCTGATGTTATTGTTTGGTCCTTTTAATTGCTTCTCCAAACTACCCAAACTTTCCCCAAACAAAAATATACGTTCAATTGAACTTTCCCAAAGAACGTTATCCTGTCAATTTTCAGGACGAGTGGGAGGGGACAGGTAAGTGGCGTAATCCCCCAAACAACACAACGACATCTCAATACGGTGAAACTCTGAGAGTCCCACAATAATATCCGAAAATTCAACAGGAGATTTTTGAGGAGCGATAGAGCGCATGAGCTCCGGAATTGGAGGCTCTAAAATGAGGTTTTCGGGGGAACGACAAACTGTTCAGTCGTTACGTTTACGAAACGTGTGTGCGTCACGTGTACGTGTCCGAACTGCTCGTGTACGTAACTTGTTCGCTTATGATACACGTTTTATAATTTTCTGGTAGTAGTGTTGTGGTTTTTTTTTTTTTGGTGTTTGAGTGCAGTTTGGATAGCTTTTGTAATTTTCAGGTTAGTTGTTTAGGTCACGTTTTAAAACAAGCAAAACTTTTGTAATTCACTTTTCTCGTCAGTGGAGATTTTAATTATGCCGAAAGTTTCGGTGCTTCGTAAGTTGCTCATTATTGGAATTAAGTTACTTTTTGCATTTTTAACCCAGTTTGAACTGGGTTTTAATGAAGTGCCACTATGAATTATTATCTAGTTTGTTAGTTTAGTTTAATGGTAATTTATTCTGATTGGTTAGTTGTTTGGAAATGCAATGTTGTAGAGATGGTTAATTAGAAAGTCAGCACAAACCAACTAAAATTAATATATCTAGTTGATTGTTAAATTATAATAATTCAGACAACTCAAACAAAATTTGCAAAAAATTAGAAGAATAGAAAACATGAAATTTTATTTTACCCTATCAAGTATCAGATTGTATTAAGGTGTGTTTTCATTAAAGAGTTAACAAAGCGGTACTGCAAACTGCTTTTTAAAATTCACGTTTATGTGAAGAGCTACAAAAAAGTGTGAATAATGAAAGTTGTAGGAAATTTCATTTTATATAAGATTATATTAAAGTGTTTTTTCCTTTAGAGGCCTCCTTAATGAGTCAACAAAGCAATAAATGGCAAGGTGCACTAAACTGCATTCTTTAAACTAACTCCATTTCGACTGAGTGTAGCCTAAAATTTGGGTTAAATGACTAACTACGGTAATCTACTAATTTTACAAATATCATTTTAGTAGCCTAAATTCACTTAAAAACCTTTCTGAGAATATTACAAAAATTATCTAAAAACATTTTAAAATATACGTAAAGGTTAACCTAATCAATCTAATAAAAATTGAGCTGTCCAATTTACATTTTTAATTTCTTATTCAAAGGATAGTCAAGAACAAAATCACTTATTAAATCCAGTTGGAGTGACAAAATGACAGTTTTTAGCACATTTTTGAAATCTTGATAAAATTTCTTACCAATAACCTGAAAAAACACTACAAAATTTGGTGTAGTGAGGGATAAAAATGGGGTTAAAGTTTGAGCTGTCAGAAAGACAGTTTTTAAGCACAGTCAGGGACAAAATTGCCTGTAAAACAGACTTGGAGTAAGAAAATGACAGTTTCAAGCACATTTTTGGAATCTCCATTAAATTTCCTATTCAATAACCTGAAAAAACAAAACACAATTTGGTACAGTCAGGGAGAAAAGCGGTGTTGAAAATTGAACTACCAGAAACACAGTTTGAAAGGACAGTCAAGGACAAAATCTATTATTAAACCCACTTGTAGTTACAAAATGACAGTTTTTAGCACATTTTTGAAATCTTCATAAAATTTCTTATCCAATAACCTAAAAAAACACTAAAAAATTTGGTGTAATGACGAATAAAAATGGGGTTAAGATTTGAACTGTCAGAAAGATAGTTTTTAAGGGCACAGGGATACAATTGCTTGTTAAACCCACTTGGAGTAAGAAAATGACAGTTTTTAGCACATTTTTGAAATTTCCATTAAATTTATTATCCAATAACCTGAAAAAACACTAGAAAATTTGGTACAAAGTGGGATAAAAATGGTGTTAAAGTTTGAAATGCCAGAAAGGCAATTTTAAGCACAGTCAGGGACAAAATTGCCTGTAAAACAGACTTGGAGTAAGAAAATGACAGTTTCAAGCACATTTTTGGAATCTTCATAAAATTTCTTATCCAATAACCTGAAAAAACACTACAAAATTTGGTTCAAAGAGGGATAAAAGTGGTGTTAAAGTTTGAACTGTCATAAAGACAGTTCTTAAGGACAGTCAGGGACAAAATTGCCTGTTAAACCCACTTGAAGTACGAAAATTAAGTTTTAAGCACATTTTTGGAATCTTCATAAAATTTCCTATCTAGTAACCTCAAAAACACTGCAAAATTTGGTACAGTCAGGGATAAAAACGGTGTTAAAATTTGAATTGCCAGAAAGACAGTTTGAAAGGACAGTCAAGGACAAAATCACTTGTCAAACCTATTTGGAGTGATAAAATGACAGTTTTAAGCACCTTAAGAACCCAAAAATTAGTTTTTAAGGTCACATTTTTAGTGAAAAACGTCTAGTAAATTTAGGTCACCAAATTGACATTTGTAAAATCGGTAGAATTTCAAAATTAGCCTATTTAATGTCAAATTTCAAATGAAAACTGTAGAAACGTCAATGTCACTTGTCAATGACAGTTCTGTTGAGTGTGACGTTAAGCAGAAAGCAGAAAAGAGACAGGAAGTTTCCTTGTCAACGTCGCAAAAATTAAAAATAGTTTTAGTTGATGAAAATGTTGCCAAATTATTTCTTGGTTGTCTGTACACTAATTTTTGTTAACAATAAAAGAAATAAAAATTGATAAAAAAACACAATTGATTTTATCAAGGCTATCTAAATCTAAGGTTATCACTCGTGGCTTACTGAAAAACAATGAGAAACCAGAGAACACCTTATGGACTAATGTTGAGGTTAGGTTTATTTATAAAATGGCTGAAACTGTAATAAACTCAAAAAGTAGTTGAAAACAATCAGTGTCGTTAATTACGCAGTCATAATTCAGATTTAAATCACTGACTGCGTTTATTCCACACCGTTGCGTTCACGCACGTATCGTATGCAAATCAACCGTAGAAACATAAAAACTTCAGATAAAATATTAAAAAGCATTTTTCAAAACGATTGTTGAACAAACCTAACCATTTGCACTTGCATGTGCAAGTCAAATTAACTCCACCTTGATTTGTTCTGCTTAGATTGCAATTATTTGTAAGGAACTGCGACTTTTGCGAATCAGTTGAGGGCGTATACAACGGCTACGTTTACCTCGGAGCCGTTTTGGTCATGCAATCGCCAACCCATAAATCAAAAAAGGCCACTTGTTACGTCGTTTCATGCCGGAAGTTTGAGCACCGGCCGCATTCCGACCTGAACACTGAATATTCATTCAAAAATTCCTCCTAAAAATACAGGAAAAATTGTTGTGTGGGTGTGAAAAGTGACAAATAGTGGATTGTCTGCGTTTACATCCATGACAACTAAGTAAAACGAGCATGAATTTTATATCTGGTTGCAAGAGAAACGTGAAATGGAAAATAAATAGTAGTTTTACGGATGCGGAACTTGCGGGTAAATCTGAAATGCAACTTATCAAGGGATTTGAATGTATGAGGGGGTGGTTTGGGGCGTAATTCCGTTGAAAAGTGCCTGGAAATGTTCTAGTATCTATTGAAAAAATGACAGTAAAGCAACGTTTATTTTGCTCTAGGTAACGTAATTTATCTTAACCTAAAAAATTAATTAACAAAATAAATAAATTAATTAGTTACTTTGTTGAAAAAATATTGATATACTACTATAAATCACTCGAGTAAGTATTTCTTATTTCACTTAATTTAGGGTTCTTTGGTATAAATATACCCTTTGTATTGGAACTTCTTTGGAGCAGAAAAAAAAATTGAAAATGTTATTTCTTGAAACTCAACCGTCATTTCTTGAAACTACGTAAAATTTCCTTTAAAATGAGGTGCAAGTCAATATTTTGACAGAAAATTCAAAATGGCGGCCTGGGACGCCATTTTGTCTGTCATTTCTTAAAACTACGTGAAATTTCCTTTACAATGAGGTGCAAGTCAATATTTTGACAGAAAATTCAAAATGGCGGCCTGGAAAGCCATTTTGTCTGTCATTTCTTGAAACTACGTAAAATTTCCTTTAATGAGGTGCAATGAGGTGCAAGTCAATATTTTGACAGAAAATTCAAAATGGCGGCCTGGAAAGCCATTTTGTCTGTCATTTCTTGAAACTACGTGAAATTTCCTTTAAAATGAGGTGCAAGTCAATATTTTGACAGAAAATTCAAAATGGCGGCCTGGGACGCCATTTTGTCTGTCATTTCTTAAAACTACGTGAAATTTCCTTTACAATGAGGTGCAAGTCAATATTTTGACAGAAAATTCAAAATGGCGGCTTGGAAAGCCATTTTGTCTGTCATTTCTTGAAACTACGTGAAATTTCCTTTAAAATGAGGTGCAAGTCAATATTTTGACAGAAAATTCAAAATGGCGGCCTGGAACTGTCAAAAAATACAACTTTTTTATTTGTCAAGTTACAGTTGACGTCTCGGTGTCATTTTATGTTAAAATTTCCCGGAAAAGACGCTGGTGCAGTCGGTTTTTTGATATCTCAAAAACTAACAGAGTTAGACCTAAAATTTAACATTTTAAGCATTTCTTTGCCAGGAACTCGGCCGGATTAAGAGATACATGAAATCTGATTAAAAAATATTTACAATATAATATGTGATATTATGGTAAAGGAAATTTGACGCCCTCTAGCGGCCAAACGGTGTTATCAATCAACTCATATGGGGATATTTTTGGAAACCTTGAAATCTGCTCTATCTTTTGTTTTCTATGACATTTTGACGTATCTTGTCAAGTAAGGGAGTAATTTAGGGTCAAAGCAACGTGTGTCAAAAAATATGCTGTTTTACAAAAAGTGCAATTTTGGCAATTTTTAATTTTGCTCCAGGAGGGTTCCAATGCACAGCAAAGGCATATTTATACCAAAGGACCTTAAATTAGGTAAATTAAGTACAAAAAAAAGCACTTTAAAATTTTTCAAAAAAATTTAAAGAATGGGGGGGGGGGTATTAGGCAATGACGGTAAACAGTAAACGATTGCTTAATTTACACCAAAATTGACACCCGATTCCATTAAGTTTGTTAGCTGATTTACACATTTGTTTACTTAAATTATAAACGTTGTCATTTAAAAAAAAATTGATCCATATGCAAATTTTTACAAAATTTTAAAAAAATATACAGAGTGTTATAAGGAATTATGGAAAAGAATTCTGCAATCATTTACGTAACCTTCCTGTTGAGTTGAGACTATTTTTATATTTGGGTTTTTTCGAATTTGAGATAAAAATTCAATAACAGAAACCAAATTATGTGTATGCAAAATTCATTGAAAATCAAACGTCACAATAAGTGCGATACGTTTTGTGATTTCAACTAATTTGCAAACTCGTTAATTATACAGAGTAAGACAGAAAACTGAACTTATCAGTTTATTATTAATAAATTCACCCTCTTTTGAGTGAAGTACAATTCTGAAATTTGTAAAGTGCATTGTAATGGTATTACCAGGAACTATAAAGTTGTTAATTTACTAGCTCTTTTAAGATAATAATATAATAATTTAATATAAGAATATTAACTTTTAAATTGATTCTTTCTTAGAAACTGTCTACTTAATAAATCACTCGTAAGTTAACCCAGGAAAAATCCCCATTTCCAATGCCGTGGAAAAACAGATTTAAATCGGGTTATCATGTTCGAGAACCCCTTTGTTTGCTACCCTCTCGTGTCTGCAGCCAAAATCACTTCATTCGATGCAAATTGTTATCAAAAATTCACCTCGACTCCGAAAAGCAATTTGCCTAAATCACGAAAGCGCCCTTTTTCGTCGCGGCAACATCTTGAATTGCGGATTCGGCCGTCCCTGTAAAAACGGAAGTCCCGATTTCCCGAAATTCCCGTTATCGACTCGTCTCTAACCTCGTTTTACGGTTTACATTAAAGTTTACCGATGCCTCGTATTGAGATGCTGATTGGTTTAAGGGTTGTCTGATTAGGGGTTGGAACTTTTCGAGCGCGTCGAGGATTTTTCCTAGTTGTAGGTAATTGTCCGGAAACTTTAATGTAACAATATTTGAACGCTTTATTGCAGTTCAAAATATGCAAAACAAATTTTAATACATTCCCACGTCAATTATTCCATAATATTTCCTATTAGAGTGAAAGCGAGGAAAAATGCATACACGGAAATTCCGCTTTTAAATACAACAACGTCACTTTGAATTCCAGCCCGCCTTACTGCATCCCGTATACATTTATTTCACTTTATTAGCATGTAAAATAATTCCCAGTGAAAATAAAAAGTTTTGGCCTAATGTAAAAGAACTTAAGTGTAAATAAATAAAGTCTCTAAAACAGGCTGGCATTAAACTCGGAACAGTCAATTTCGACCTTCTCAACGTTACAACTCGAGTTTTGCTAGGGAATTTATATTAACTTTTTAATGGAAAGGATATTAAAGTTTGCTATCGGCCGAAAGTTTATGTGGCAGCCAAGATACGGGCCTGTCCAAGACTAGACCTAGGACCGTTGGAAACTTTTTTTTATGGGGGCTGCTTTATCTTATTTTGAGCAGTTTTCCAGCATTTTATTCTGTAGACTCAATTTCTAGAAAGTTTTTAAATTTTTGGTCGAAACTTTTACTGATTTTGCTTGATGTATAAGTGGGTTAACAAAATTGCTAAACTTATCAAAACTAACAGTTCAGTTGATTCTTCTCCACTTTCTATAATAGGCATTTCACCTAGAACATTGTTAACAGTAATCAATCATTATCTCAATTACTTATCGAGGTTTTTTATGCCAAAATACCCCTGTATATAATAAAATATCCAGTTACTGAACTTTCATATAAAGTACTTTCAATTGAAACATAATTGCTTACTTAAAGAACAAATTTAAAATATTGTTATCAATGCAAATTCTAATATAAAACCCATAATTAGACCAAAAGCTTGCATAATTAGGTTAATGCACCAACTATAAAGCAAAAACAAATACAGTAGTATACAGGGTCATTGTAAATTTAAAATAATCATATTTCTGCTATCCATTGTCACTATACTATGTATATTTTATGTATGGTTTATTAACTGCAGCAATTTACTTAATAAATAATATAAAGAAGATTGCACCCGTTTTTTCCTTTTTTTTTCTACGACTGTATAATAACGTGCTTATTATTCACTAGTTTTGAATAGATAAGAACACCTATTACCCACAAGGAAAAAGATCAGTGAGAAGAAGACAGAACTCCTGGTTGAAAGACTTAAGAAGATGGTTTGGATGTACCTCAATTGACATGACTTCACCGCTATACAGGGTGTCCCAACTACTGTGGTCGATATTTCGAAAACAGTAAAAGATAACTTTTTAAAAATTTCTTCACGTTTGAGGTACCACAAAGTACCCAAAGTTGGTACCAGCTCGACTATTTTAAATGGAGTAACCTGTAAATTATGTTTTGAGATTCTGCTAACGATTTCAAGTATTTTTCTTGTATGATAACCTATATTTGCAACGGTTTTCGAGATATTGACGCATGAAAAATGCCATTTTCTCATTTTGGAATGTCATAGCTCCTAAGCAGAAGGATCTAGAGCAAAATGGCTTGCATTTTCCTATCTTATCTTTTTCTGGTGTATGCCAAGGTCATACTGCAAAGTTTGACAGGTATCAATTTTTCTACTCTGTCAAAATTTAAAAATGCTACAGGGTGATCTGAAAAAGTTAAGATAGGAACATGCAAACAGTTTTGCTCTATCTGTATCTGATTAGGAACTATGACGGTTCGAAGTGTGAATACGTCATTTTTCAAACGTCAATATTTCGAAAACCGTTGCAGATAGACATAAGAACATACTTGAAATCGTTAGCAGAATCTAAAATTATAATAATATACAGGGTGTTCTATTTAAAATAAGCAACTTTTGGCCACCATTTTGAAAATCACGACTTTGGTATTACTCCTTACAGTTTTAGAGTGGCTCCTGGTGGACCACTCTGTATATCAAAAACCAAAGTACACTAGAGTGACGTAACAGTGTAATAGAAACGTTTTCAATGTAACATTGGTTTGCTTCTTCATTTCGCATTCTTCTCTTGTCTATCTTGGTCAATATCACTATTATGGAAGGAGGTTTTTCTTCTCACTTCAAACCAGTTGATCAATATATTTTTTTCTTTTTCAGATATTATTTCCGGTTTTTGATTGTGATGTAAAGTGCTGGTAGTGCGGACTGAAGAGCAGAAATGATACCAAAAACTTGTATGACGATGCTCTACCTGTTCAGTCTTGTCTTTGCTTTTGCTGCTTCTTCAAGTTATCAAGGTAAGAATTAATATAGTAAAAATACTTTTAAGGGACTTAATATTTCCTACATTATTAAAACAGCAACTTATGATTCAGGGTAGAATTACCATTAAATAAGAAATAAAGTTCTAACAGGTATTTCACAAAATCTTAAATACTTACAAGCATTCCAGAATGCAGATTAAAATTATGGAATTATTAACGAAATAAATATTAGTAGTAAGTAATAATTACAAATAATATAACTTGCTTACAAAACAAACAATTATGGTGCATTCGTGGGAAATATTATTTAATAGATTTAATTGTTGAATAAGAGTTACACTTCTCGTGAAGAAGAGGTTTTCAAGTTTGAAAATTTGACCAAAACATACAGAAACTTTTAATTAATAGTTGAGTAAACAATTTTCGCTAGAAAAATCAACAAAAAGACAACTTCAATTTTCCAAAAAAGGTCTTTATCCGACTTGGAATTTAAATTGCTTCATTCGGCAATGTCCAAATCCAACCCGAAGGACGGACAGAAATTGAATTATGTAATACAGCAATTAGTTATTGCTCAAGTAGACGTAGGACATTGAGATCCGGGCTCTCTCGGCTCTCCATAATTAAACCTCCCATGTATTAGTTAGACTAATATACGAGAAACATGACGGTTAGATCACATTCTATCGTCGGGATTAATTGCTTTTGTTTCATTAGAACGTAACGCGGATTAGGTGTCTCGCAACGACCCAGTAATCATCTACTTGAAGGACTTTCAATGAAATTACTGAACTTTCTAAAGGTGCAATTTACAAAAAAGAGGTATTAAGCGACAGTTCTAAAGCTACAAATTGCAATGATACAATTTTAATAGCTCCCTGAAACTGTAAGATGTCTGATTGTCTGAAAATATGAGATTACTAGAAAAACTGTCAAATGTATTGCCTCAAGTTTTAATTAAAAAACTTTTGATTTTCCTGACAAAATCAAGATGAATTTTATAGTTTTACGACGAGTTTTTTTGAGTAAATGTACACTTGTCTATATCTCCAACCTTTCAAATGTCAGCCAAAGAGACAGTAGAGAGCTGTAAAGTTTTACTTCGATTTCAGTAACAACAACAAGGTGAACTTTATAGCTTTACGGTCGGTATTTCGACAGTTCTGCCGCAAATGTCAAAGAAACAGAGTTATAGTAACGTGTGATACTTGTCATATACCAGAAAACTGTCAAATGGTGCACATATGGTAAAAGTATTGAGTTCCAAATCAAAAACTTTTAGCTTTCCTGAACAAACAAAATAAACTATTTATAGTTTCACAACTAGTGTTTTTGACGGATTTGAGGTAAATGTGTCAACGCTAAGGTGTCTTAGTCCCACGTGACACCCGCCATATACCTCAAAACTGTCAAATATCAGCCGAACAGACAGTAGAGCTGTTAAATTCCAAGTATAAATCCCTTGGATTTCAGTAGAAACAACAAGGTGAACTTTATAGCTTTACGGCACGTATTTTGACAGTTGTCACTTAAACATCCACGCAAAAATGTTTTAATATGATATGACAACTGTCATGTGTATGTCAAATATGTCAAAAATTGCTGATTCATTCCATTAAACTGATGAACCTTTTAAAAAACTGTTTAACTGTCAAAACAGTACTTTTACCTTATTTTATTTTTTTTAAGACAGTCAACTAATTAGACTTAATTAAAACATCAGAAAAGGTGAAAAAGGGTATTTTTGTTTGAAAAACTTGGTGGAGGAGTATCATTTAAGCTCGTACAAGACCGTAACCGAATTGAATTTAACTGCAGAGCGGTAGTAATTAGGGTCCTTTTGCATGTATGCACGACCGTAGAGTTTTTCAACGATTTTAATGGGAAAAACTCAATCAGGAAGAGTTGCCCGACGAGGCAAAAAATATATTGGACGCCATTTTTCTTTGATTTGCGTGGTAATCGAGTTTTTACTGAAATATACCACCTGGACGCCAAAGTAGAGGGAAGGAGAAAAATCTTTGCAGAATTAATCCTTTATGCTAATGAAAAAGTTTCAATATTCATGAAACAATTTTAGGTAAAGAGCGCCCTTTTTAATGAATCTTGCATTATTTAGTTTAGCTATTTACCGGAGGCGGTAATTAGGCGAAAAATACTTACCATTTGGAACATAATTAAAAATCTAGCCACTAGTAGCTAATAATTTTCAGTTCTGTTTTGGGTTTTTGTGTATTTATTAAATTTTCAATTAAGCCTAAAACGAAGCATAAATACTATAAAACTGCCAATTGATAAGGGCTAAAAGCCACGTTTAAACATTTTACGAAAAATAGCAAAGCCCCAATTTCGATATTTCATATTTTGTCCGATGCCAGGACCAATTTCTATCTGTCGAATTAATTCGACGTTTAAAATTGTTTGCTCTGCGATTTTTTAATCCATTCCAAAAACAGAAATTTCCAATATTCATACTTTTGCATAATTCGCTGTGATATCAACTTAACGGATGATGGAACTGCTTGAATATCTGGAAATGGTTAACGTGAACTATAAATTATTCGAAACAGCGAGTTTCTAGCAGAAACTCAATTTGAACCTGGCCAAACTTTATCGATTTAATCAAACTTTGCTGATTGAAATTGGCCGCAGAATTGACCACGTCTTTAGGGACTTAGTCCAAGGTGGACCTAGTCTAATTAATTCAATCACCATACAATCTGTTCCTATTGATCAGGAACAATTAACACAGATAAACTTTACCTACTCCCCCCGAAAAAAAAACTCAATATTAATTCACAAGTTCGCTCCAGTCTTGTTTGGAAAGTTTGATAGAACTTGGGGAACCATTGAAACGAAACGAGACTCTGGATAATGCGTCAGGTGAATTGAATTGCATTTATACGAATGTCTCTGGAAATTCGCTGGAACTTGGAACAATGCAAATCCGTATCGATATCTTAATTAGTTTGGAGCGGGAGTAAATCAGCGTTCTGACAATGTTGTTTGTACAAAACTCGAGCACTCCAAACAATGCACCATACCTCGTTGTTAACTAGATATGAAAAGGTGTAGTTTTATTTTTTGTTTCGAATGTGGTTGAAAATTAGGTGTAAATGTAGTTATTGCAGCAATCAGTTTATGACTTAAATTAAAAAGTATTACCTCAGAATTTGCATAATTACTACATATTTCTTGTAAGAAATAGTATTATACAAATGCAATAGTAGATGCGATTTTCACAGATTGGTTCAAATTGATTGTAGGAGAATTCAAGAGTGGAAAGTACAGGGGAAGAAATTCTTTTTATTAGTAAATGTGGCGATACCACTAAAATGAAAAATGCCCAAAAACTCTGAAAATTTAAATGGAAAGGTATAGTAAAAATCTCATAAAAGTAATCCCCTATTCTCTACGAAGAATTTTCTTATTTAACTTTTTTTTCTATCTCTTCAAATAAAGTGGTGGGAGTAGTCCAAAGTTTGCTTTGAAAGAAATGAAATATCTCGAAAACGGCTAATCGTAGAGACTTTGTTTTTGCGGCATTTTAAAGAGCATTTTCTGTCCTGTAGAGTGTCCCAAAACAATGTTCCATTTAGTTTTCGGTCTTTTCGATAGAGGGCGTTTTTACAAAAATTGCACTTTCATCTTAAATATCTCGACAAAATCAACTGCAATGGTTGGCTTCCTATTACTTATTCCATAAGTAATCAGATTATCTATATAACCTGTATAGTTAAATTTTATCTACAAAAATAGTAGATCCTTGTATAATTTTTGTATTAAAAGTTTTTTTTTTAAACTAAAAATTAAACTTGTAATGGGGTGGTTTAAGTTCAATTAATAGAGCTTTTTAGACAGAAAACAATTGAATATCGATACAGAACATGTCAGTCAAATAGGCCTAAAATTTATCGTAGAATCCGAATTTGCATTAAAAAATATGGCACCGCATTTAAAAAAAGGTAAATTTGGTTAGCTACGTAATTCTCAGACTTCCTGTATAGATAAAATGTATCTACACCATTTACACATGTAGTTTAGAAAATATCACTTGGATTTTAAAAATATAAGTTGGATTTCAGAATCTATAACTTGTTTTTCATTATCGTAAATTTGGTTTTAGAAAACGTAAGTTGTATTTCACATTCGTCACTTGTATTTCAGAAAAGGTTACTTGTATTTTAGAATGCGTTATTACAATTTCAAATTTTTTTGTGTTTCTATGTGGTTATTAGTTTATTGTTTTTTATAA
Source organism: Ips nitidus (assembly GCA_018691245.2). Lineage (NCBI taxonomy): Eukaryota > Metazoa > Arthropoda > Insecta > Coleoptera > Curculionidae > Ips > Ips nitidus. The sequence continues at coordinate 436,534 of CM042789.1, forward strand.
TATCACTTTAAGCAAAAAAACCCGCCCATCGGGTGTATTAATTTATATAAAATATACAGGGTGTCCCATAACTATATGACAATCTCTCGGAGGCATGCAGGGGAGTTTAAAATAATACGATTTGTTCATATAATTTTTTTTTAAAGTCACTCTTAAGGGAAATATTGAGCCCCAAAGAACTGCCTTCCAATTAACGTTTTTGGCCGTAACTTTTGAAACACTTTGTATATTGTAATCATTATTGGGTTTAATGTTTTATCGAAAGAGGCCTTCTATTTGACATGAAAACCAGGTATCTCGTCTTCGAAAGGCAGGAACTAACTGGACCTAAGACACAATTTGCTTAAACTTTGACAGCTGTCATTATTTTCAGCTGCAAACGCCATTAATGGATACTCTTGACATTTTTATCGAAAAATTGTACTCTTCCTTTATTTCGATAAAATAAACGGTTTTCGAGATAAATCGATTTTTCATTGAACTGCTTAGACCACAATGTTATTAAAAATATTCGTTAAACTATTTACTTTTTTTATTTATTTACTTTTTTTTATTTACTTTTTTTGCTCAACTTTAATTTTCCAAATTACAAATGACCATGTCTAAAATCCAACTGTTTTTTTCTATAATACAAATGACTAATCTAAAATACAAATTGCAATTTCGAAAATCAAAGTTATTATTCTAAAATTGAAAGTACCTTTTCTGAAATACAAGTGATATTTTTTAAATCCATCTTATGGTTTCTAAAATTTCACTGACGCTTTCTAAACTACATGTGTAAATGGTGTAGAAATATAGTAGACTTTTGTATCTATCAGTTTTGCATGGAAAATTTTCTTCTAAAACTAAAAATAAAGTTTGTATTGGAGTGGTCTAAATCCAGTCAATAACCCTGTACTTTCTACCCTTCAAGTATCTTACAATCAATTTGGACCGCCCTGTAGATTTTAATACAGATTAAAACAAAATTGACCTGTTTCTTTAATTGTCTATTAAATTAATTATAGTTCATTTTTGTTTGCTAATACTGTTATGGTAAATACATTTTAAAAGCCAATTTTAACCTTAGTGACACTAATAGAAATGAAATAGGTAACCAGAAATACGTGTTACTCAGTTATTATTCTTACTACTTTGTTCTTGAAAAACAAATTCTCAGTGAACATACATTATACAATAATAATACAAATTGAGGTGGGTATCTTCCTCACTGTCACATTTTCTACTAGTTTTGTTACTCATTTCCTCTTAACTTTGGTGAAACTGTTTGATTAGTGACTAGTTCATTTGAAATATTTAAAGGACTCAAAAATGTTACCTATTTGTTCCGAAAAAGTTACAAAGCTGGACTTTATCGCCACTTCCACTTGCAGTTTTCCGGATCAAAACTTTCCGAAGACGAGGCACATTGTTAACCGACAAAAATCCATTACTGCATATCTACGCGGACGTCTGACCAAACTGAGATTCGGACACAACTTTCCGCAAAATCGGTTTAACAATTTGTTACCGCTGTCCGACATTCCGGCAATAGTGAAATTTTATCTCGACATTTCGAGATTCGCTTTCAAGAATAGATCGGTCCTACGGAATTTGTGAGCCGCGACACTGTGACAATTCAATTTCGTTTTTTTCTTCTTACCTGGACTTTTTGAATTAATGACATCATCCTCGTCTGGGTGTACCCTTTTCAATGCAATTTCATTCAGACCTGTTAATCTAATAGTATTCAAACACTCTCGTCCTTCATCACTTTAAATCTAACAACGGTCACGTTTAGGGTAAAATTAATGAAGTTGCAAAAATGTTTCCGCCAGCTGATCCCTCTTGATGGGTAAATAATACGTCTCGATTTTCAGCCGGATAACATTACAATAACTGGATCGCGTACATAAACCGGGATCAGGACAATAAGTCCTTAATTTCTGGCCGCCATCATCGTTTTGTGTTCGATTTCCCCTACTGCCTCCATCGAAACTCAATTACCTCAAACACGCGGCCGAACAATAAGTCGTGCAGTGAATTTTGTTACCACCACTAATCCTGGGAGGAGGAGGGGGGTTACATTACTGTTTGGTGTTTTGACTGTGACGCTTGGCTAATTGATAAATTAACGATATTCATTAGTCTCAACGTTGTTGTTAATTTAGCTGGTGAGAAAGAAATATAAATTATAGTTTTGTGTTGGTGAGAGGAGTAAGTGAAACACAATAGGTCTGTTCGTAAATAGAATCTCCAGATAGTAATCAGAGAAATAGATATATCCATTGGCCACAAGTCAGAAAACGTCATAGTCAGTTGAAAACCAGTCAGGGATTGCCTCTGCAAACAGACCTAATAACAGTCATAATGATAATTATTGTCATAAACTATAAAAGTATGTCAGTTTTACTTTAAAACAGATTTTACAAATACTAATTTAAAAAACTATCAAAATTACACTAAAACATAAACCTGATATTTTAACACTTTCAGGGTAAAAGTTACACACTTTACTAAATGCTAAAGCTCATTTTATCAACTCATCAAAAAGTTTAACGTACTTTTTGTATATTTACGTGTATAAAATTGGCTTCTTTTAGTCTTTTATTAATTTTTCAGCTTTGCGATGTCTCGTCTCTAGTACATAGATTGAAGAACTTGAGTTTTAGAAACTTTGGATTTAAACAGTTTGCACGTTTACAAACTCAAGAAAAAGAAAAAGAAAACTTAAATTAGATGAAATAACCGCTTTTTGTATCAAAATTTTCTGGTTCCAATCTGGAGTGGAACCAGCACCAAAAATCTCATAATCTTTTTGTTTCCAGTATGCTTTGACGTAACTCATCTCTTAAGGTAAAAAATCTGTCGTTTTTAACAGTCTTTTTCAAATCTTCATCCTTTATAAACTTTCCTGAAAAGTTTAAAGGGTATAAACACAAGTTGGTTAGTTCAATAACATGAATTGGTGCGATGCATCAACCGTTTATTGGCCTTAAAACGAAAAAAGCTGAAATATTGCTTTTGCTGCTAAGTTGGACGTCGTGCTGTGATGGATTGACGACAGTATTTCAGCGAAGGTTTACATCCATTTTAAGATTAAATACGAATTTAGCGTTGCTAACTGTCCAAACAATGTTGCCAAGCCGGGCACCCGTTATTGCGGATTCCATGAATATTTTCCTTGTCTGCGCCCCACAAAATATGAACTATTAATCGCCCAAGGGCTCTAATGAGACCGAAAGGGCAATTTTCCGCCGCACTATGTGATCTCATTAGCCATTGTGGAAAATGCATGGCGGTTTTCATCAGGCGTAATGACGAAAATGCATGTTTCGCACCGCGTTCTCCTTTCATCAAACGTGAAAGTTTCGTAGCATTTCGTTTACGTTTATGCTCAAAAAAAGAACAACAACGTTTGCGTAATGGAAAACTGGCTTATGTTCATTAAGCAGAAATTTAATTTTGACCTAAATTTATGTAGAATTGCTAAAACTAGCACACTTTGATTAATACCATGCCAAAGATGGGAAATTGTCACGTGTTTATTCTCAGCTTTTTTCACAAAGTGGTCACGTGACATAATAGAAATCAAAATTCTAAAATGTGTTTAAAACACTTTGAAAATTGACTTGACTAGCAAAATTTTAATGTTCAATTTGGTTTTATGAATTTGATGTCAATACTCAGTTTTGACGTAAATTATCAAGTTTCAAGCACTGATATTTATTTAAAACTGAAATTTGTTTAACAAACATTTTTAAAAATTGATTTGACTGGCAATTTTAATTATTAAATCAGTTTTTCATGAATTTTAATTCAATTTGTAGTTTTTCAGTCAATTATCAAAAATTTGATACGAATTTCCAGTTTACAAGTCAATATCAGATTTTGTGCTCAATTATCACATTTCAAACACTAAAATTTGTTAAAAAAGTTTTCAAAATGGTTGGCAAAACTTTAACTATCATCAATTTACAATTTTTGATGTTCATTGCCAGTTTTAAAATCAGTTTTTATAATTTTGATATCAGTACCTAGTTTTCAAGTCAATTATCAAGATTCAAGCACTGAAACTAATTTAAAAATAATGAAAGTTGACTTGATTGAATTAACTACAATTTGATAATTGAAATTTTGTTAAATATCAAATTTTTGAGCAATTTTTATGAATTTTAATAAATTTTCAGTTTACAAGTCAATTTTCATGATTTTGATTTCAGGACTATTATCAAGTTTTGAAAACTGATATTTATTTGAAAATTGACTACCCAAATTCCAATTATCAAATCACTTTTTCATGAATTTGAGGCCAATTTGTCGAGACTAGAGAGGTTTTTTAGGTACTTTTTGAAATTCAATATCTCGGGAACATGAGGAGCTAGAGAGGCCATTTTTAACTCATTTTGTAGTATTTTTTATGCTTTTTCGAATGGCGTTGGAACGAATTTTCTGCGAATTTAAATAAAAGAGCTACGATTTTTCAAAAAGTCTGAAAATTCAATTTTTGTCAAAAGTGCAATTTTGGCAAATTTTTATTTTGCTCCATAAGGGTTCTAATGCACAGCAAAGGATATATTTATACCAAAGGACCTCAAATTAAGGGAAATAACCACTTTGAACCTTTCAGAAATTCGAAAAATGCCATTTTTTGTCAAAATTTTCAATTTTTTTTTTTTCCATAAGGGTTCCAATGCACAGCAAAGGGCATATTTATACAAAAAAACATTAAATTAGGTGAAATAAGCACAAAAAAAGCACTTTAAAATTTTTCACTTTTCAAAAAAATTGAAAGAATGGGGGGGTATTAGAGAGGTTTTTTAGGTACTTTTTGAAATTCAATATCTCGGTAACGGGAGGAGCTACAGAGGCCATTTTTAACCCATTTTGTAGTATTTTTTATGCTTTTTCGAATGGCGTTGGAACGAATTTTCTGCGAATTTAAATAAAAGAGCTACGATTTTTCAAAAAGTCATAAAATTCAATTTTTGTCAAAAGTGCAATTTTGGCAAATTTTTATTTTGCTCTATAAGGGTTCCAATGCACAGCAAAGAGCATATTTATACAAAAAAACCTTAAATTAAGTGAAATAAGCACAAAAAAAACACTTTAAAATTTTTCACTTCAAAAAAATTGAAAGAATGGGGGTAGTACTAGAGACTCGCAATTTGTAGTTTGTATGCAAATTTGTATGAATTTGATGTAAGTCAGTTTTCATAATTTTGATGTCAATTTCCAGTTTTCAATTCTATGATCAAGTTTCAAGCATTACTTTTTTTTTAAATATTGAAATTCAACTTGGTTGTCAAAATTTCTATTATCAAGTTAGCTTTCATAAATTAAATGTTACTACCAGATTTTTTGATCAATTTTCGTGAATTTGATGTAAATGTTCTTATCATATTTTTGAAAATTGAAGTCATTATAATTTTGACAACACTTAAAATTAACAGCATCACTGTTTGTCAACAACAAACCGCAAAACTAACGCCTTCTATAACTAGAAATACTTGAGTGAAGTGTTCAGGATTGACGTTTGATGTTCTTAATTGTCAGGTAGACAAATCTAATTTATAAAAGACAGGTAGCTTTTAGGGCTAAATCAATTCAATTGATTGAATAATTTGTATCAATCCTGGAAGAAAACCACCACCAAATAAATTAATATAACACTTTTATTACTAAACTAGTTAATCTTGACATCTGATTACCACAAAAAAACCATTTGGTAACTGCGATACAATAAACTTTCAATTGCCCTCGGACAAGTATTCCAGTAGTTTGTTTACGTGTCAGCTCTCGCAAAATTTCAACAATATTGCTCCATTGTTATCCCTCAAATTCAAATTTCCCCAACAACTAAACTACGTACATTCCCCCCTCTAATAACTAGAACATATTAAACGAACATCACACTTGGCTAATTCGGAACGTTGTGGATAATTTAGAGGCGGCATATGTGCGAAAATAACTCCGTGTTCGAACTAAACAGGATACCGCCATGTTGAACAGTCTCCAATGGAAAATTTAGCCTAATTGGGTTTTGTGTCCTTCAATAATATGTTTTTGTTTTGTTTGTTCTAATTTAATTTGAAGCAATCTTGAGCATAATATTGTTCAACAATGAGACGAGCAAATTGCTTGCCACAGAAATGTAAATAATTCAATTGTGTCCGTTTGGCAGTTTCACGTGTAAAAGCCGGTGCTTTTAAGGGTTGGCACAAATAAACGACAAGAATGACAGTCCCGCCCGGTTATTTTTCCATTTTAGAAGATTGTCCGCGATTTCGCTCGACTTTTCCACTTCAGTCTAGTCGATATTGGGCTTTAAATCGAGTTTACATGTTGATGTTTTCGTTGCATATTCGATGGTCTCGGAATGGGAGTTTGGCAAAAAAATCTCTGAAGAGGTGCTCGACCAGTCACCACGAGCCGGATAATTTTAGTTCGAATCAAAATCGACAGAAAGACGGAAAATCGCACGTAATTTTCGTCCCGAAACTCGAGTTTCCTTGTCTGATTTGCGGCCAGCTAAAAGCTTGCGGACAACAGATGCAATTTCTAGCTGACCACCTAATTCCGATTAATCGTCTCCTGGCACTTTCGTTTATCTGACAGATAGCGAACAATCGTGTAATTCTCGCCTTAAAGCTTACAAAGGTCCATAAGGGCGAGTGGGATAATTTGTCTGAGCTTAGTTAAAAGGCTAATAATTCTCTGTTTTAACGACAATAATTGATTTTTTGTTTTACCTAATCTAATCAACTAGTACTGTTTATATGTGTGTTTAATCGTATTGCGGATTAGAAAACGTAAAAGAGCAGTTCAAGATAAACATTTTGAGATTTTTACGGTCCCTAAAACCCAATAAATAACTGAGAAACATAAAAATTTGCAACACAAAAATCGAATATCTTGGAAGCGGTAAAAAATATTCAGATTAACTTTCTGCACCCAGAGAACTAGGTTTACACTCAGGTAGATCCCGGTAAACGAGGTCACAACTGACAGCAATAGTTTCAAATTAAATTGTTTTTTCTTTTGATTTTTGAACACCCTGTATATGTTCGGTCGTGTTGCAGTTAGCACCAAGTAGAAGAGCAGCTGAAAAGGAATATTTTAAGGTTTTTCCAGTTGCTGAAACCTCGAAAATGGCGGAGATACAGAATTTTCAAAATTTTAATGCAATTTCCAAAAAACGTCGAGTTACGGAAATTTTTGCAGGAGTCCAAAAATGTTTAAATTAACTTTTTGCACCCAGTGGACTAGCTTTACACTCAAGTAGAACCGGTTTGTTTTTTGAACACCCTGTATGTATTCGATGGTGTTGCGGTTAGCATGAGGTGAAACGCGGTTTAAAACAAATATTTTAAGCTTTTTCCAGGCGCTGTAACCCCAAAAAGTGCAGAAATACGATATTTTCAAAATTGTGATGAAATTTCCAAAAACAGACGATTATCACGGAAACGGTTAGAGTTACGACATTTTTGCAAGTGACCAAAATTATTCACATTGACTTTCTGCACTCAGTGGACTAGGTTTACACTCAATTAGAACCGGTTTGTTTTTTGAACACCCTGTATGTATTCGATGGTGTTGCGGTTAGCATGAGGTGAAACGCGGTTTAAAATAAATATTTTAAGCTTTTTCCAGGCGCTGTAACCCCAAAAAGTGCAGAAATACGATATTTTCAAAATTGTGATAAAATTTCCAAAAAAAGACGAATATCACGGAAACGGTTAGAGTTACGAAATCGGGTAAACACAAGCACAAGTTTTAGTAACAATTCACACTTGAGTTGATCGACTTCTATACTAAATTTGAAGCAATCAAGTTAACATTTTTCGTTAGATAGTAATGGAACCACTATACTAACAAATGATTAAAAAACAAAATATTAATAAGCTAAAAATCTCGTAATTAACAACAAAACTCTGAATATCTTGTACTACTACCAGGTCTCATAACAATCAAGTTTCTTGCTAAATTGTAAATGTAACTTTAAAGGGCAAGTTATATCGTTGAAAGGGCGAAAATTAACACATTTTACCCTTATACATCTTCGGACCCTAACCGCACACCAACTTTAGGCGCAACATTGTAAAACTTAAGCGAACCAGGACGAAAAGTTGGATTCCGCTTCCAGCTGACACAAAAGAGTCCCACCAAAGGGTGAAACGGGCTTTCAGACAGCACCCAACCTAATAAAACTGGCAAACTTCATTTACAGAAATATGCTTAATGAAAACTGTGGTAACCACGTTTGTACGCCTAGACATCGGTAAATCTTGGCCTGGATATAAATCTACCCTAGTTTCTCCCCTTTTTGTTTTTCAGGGGTTGCGAATTAGGGAATGTCGCTGCTGCATACGATAAACGGATATTAAATTTGTCTTGTCTTGCGGTCTGTTGTTATTTGTTCCAGACACACATTTTCATAATTTTTTGTCCATTAACAGCAGTAAGATTCTATTTGGTATAAAAGCCCTAATCGGCAAACAAAGGGCGCTCCTAATAAATGGCCCTTTTACGTTTCGCGAAAGAACAACAAACTTATTGTTTGAAAATAAAGTGTCGCCGTGTGCGCCCAGAATGGGGCTCTAATCTTTCTTTATTACGTTGCGCCCTTTTGGGGCCGCTCCGCTAATTCACTAGCAACAAAAGGGCCTTATTTCCGGCAACCAAGAATTTATAGGGAAGACACTCTGCGGCCCTATCTTTGATCGGCTTGTTGATTTATCTAGACGTACTAAAGCCACTATCGCAGGAAATTAATTCCTTCATAACCTCTATTTCGTGTCTTACCTACTTGTTTTGGTATAACCTTAAAAATAAATCGTAAAAAAATATGTAAATTCGAGTGAAAGAAATATGAGTTGTCTTATTTCGAGTGTTTTTAATAAAATATTAAGTTTTAGCGGTATTAAAGGGCGCCTGAAGGGAACCGGGACGATTTTTACATAAAAAAGCTACAAAAATATAAATCTCGCTAACATCTTAGCCATTCCGAGTTAAACGTACGATTTAAATTCAGAACGGAGCGCCGGCAAATATCTTTAAAACATAAATTCGCCAAGGAAACCTTTTCGATATCGCTGTACGTTTGATACTTCTTACCACTACGCTTCACTTGTATTTTCCTTTTACCCACACTTTCTGCCTAAAGGCAGTGAAACGACAAAAAGGCAAGGATTTTTCCACAAACAAAAATGTATAACGTTTAGAAAAATTAAGTAAAATTCACTAAATTAAATATCAAATGGCTAGTATGAAATAGTAGGATTTATTGAAAAAACTAACCAACAGTTTATACTAAAAATTATATGAAGTTATTGACAGGTATAAACAAGTAAAGTAGAAACTCAATTAAAAAATCCGACAGCGTTTGCATAAATAAAAAAAAAGGGAATCATAACCAAGCGAGTTATGAAAACCCTGTTTTGAAACGTTGTTTTATTTTAAAAAGGATTATTTCTTAACCAGTAATATTATAAACTCTGTAGCTTTTATACAGGGTGTTTCACGATAAATGTGTCATATTTCAGGGTTTAACTGAACGTCCAAAAATAACCCTAGTTTGGTATAAAAACCATAGTCTAAAGGGTGTAAGTTTGAATAAAAAAACAAATTCCTGAATATTTTTGCAAAAAAAATATGTACGCCACTGTTTTTCAAATTAGAACAGAAAAGCTATCTGGTTACTTTACTTTTCAAAAAATTAAAAATCATGAAAATGTATCCATAAAATCGTCATGTTTATTATTCAATATCTAAATTTTAAGTTTTTAAAAAAAATGATATTCTTAATTCGATAGGAACAAGCAGTATCTTGTTATTTTTTCTATAAAAAACTGAACAAATCAAAATTTGGAAATTGAATAGGGACGAAATTCGAAGATTTAGTATCAATAATTGTATTGGTACTTTTACAGGAACTTTTGTTTTTTTACTCGAAAACGAGAAGACGTACCAAAAAGTTTCAAGATACCTTTTCTGTATTAAATTGAATAAAGAATTCAAAACTGATTGGAATTTTATGAAAAAACAGTTTTTACACACACATATTTGTTTGAAAAAACCTTTAATAACCTGTTCGATTGGACGCCACTGGCAAAATGAAAAAAATCTTTTTTTCTATATATTTTATTGCAAAACACGTACTTTATCATTGACAGTTGACGCCTATAAAGTTTTATGAAAATATCTGCCGTTGTTTTGAAAAAATGAATGAATTTTGTTTATTTTTATCCAAACCTTAACATCCTGTATCTCCATAACGAAACATCTTTGGACCATGGTTTATATAGGAAGCAAACTAGGGCTATATTTTTTTTGACGTTGAATCTAACCCTAAAATGTGACGCACTTATCGCGAAACACCCTGTAGTATGTGCATTAGGCACAAGTTAAAAAAACATTTCTACACTTTTGTCCAAACAAGTCGATTTTATAAAAAAAATTGTATGCAACCCATGAAAAAAGTAATTTTTTGAACTTACGTGTTCTCGAAAACTTTGGAACGTTGGAAAAAGCTCTAGAACGTTTTGGCAAGATCCAGAAGCTTCTCCAAAAATCTGGAACGTTGCTAAAGGCTCTATAACATTCTGATTAGTTCTAGAAGCTTCATCAAAGATCTGAAAAGTTTTGGAACGTTGCAGAAGGCTCTAGAACGTTCTGGCAAGTTTTAAAATCTTCTTCAAAGGTCTGCAAGGTTTTGGAAGGTTCTGGCAAGCTCTAGAAGCTTCTTCAAAGGTTTGGAAGATTTTGAAACGCTGCAAAAGGTTCTAGAACGATTTAACAAACTCTAGAAGCTTCTTCTTAAATCGGAAAAGTTGCCAAAAGCTCTATAATATTCTGTCAAGTTCTAGAAGCTTCTGCAAAAATCTAGAAGGTTTGGAAACTTTGCCAAAGGCTCTAAAACGTTCTGACTAGTTTTAGAAGCTTCATGATAAATCTGAAAGCTTTTGAACTGTTGCAAAAGACTAGAATATTCTGGAAAGTTTTAAAAACATTTACAAAAATCTCAAAAATTTGGAACGTTTTGGTAAGCTTTTTCAAAGATCTGGAAGGTTTGAAACGTTGCCAAAGACTCTAGAACGTCATTTTTTTTAGTAACTCAATTAAAACGTGCATTATTCCCACCATTTTCATATGCAAATCTTCAAAGAACGACCGATGTTATTCTGGTTTAGATTTGCTTAAAATAAGTCACTGTCCTATTCGGTTTTACCATAGAATTAAAAGTAGACCAAGCTAAAATCAACCATAATAACATAAAAATTGTGTTATATTCCAACTTGGATATACAGGGTGTTTGTTAGACTGTCATAATTCCATTCAGTTTTTTCTACATATAAAAAGTTGATGTAAAACATACACTGTGTATAACTTAACTCTGATATTAGTAAAAATTTTTGCATAATTAAAATGTGATTTTAAAAATGAAAAAATAAACTGCAAATTTTGTATTGTCGTTTTGGCAATCTTGAGCTTTCGTCCACCTCCGTAAAATAAAAAAAAAAGTCGTTTTTTAGCGTTTTCCTTCTCCGTGTCTCGAAATGAATCCATTAAAATTATTCCAAGAGTCTAAATTCCTGCATCCCATTTAAATTTATTCAGATTTTCCGCGCAGATACTGTTGTGACCGGGAATAATAAATTCAATTCGCGTGTAGAGTAATGTTTGAGTGTTTCCTTTTTCGGTTTTTGCAAAAGAAAAAGCAAACATTTAAAGAACGCATATTATTCTGGAAAAGTAGATAGTAGAAGTAAGGGGACGGTGAATATCAAATCAATCAATCAAAAAAGTAGCTTTATTGTCGGAAACTTAAAGTCATTGACAAAGCCCTGAAAACATATACAAAAACAGCAAAAAAAAGTTATTATTACACTACACATACAATTTGAATCCCACATAATTACACCTTACAATTATTAAAATAAAAACAAAAAGGAGAAAGAGAATCAAAAACACAAACAATGCTGCTTGGTCAATTTTGTACAGAAAATCAATTTGTTAGTACAGAAGAGTTTCAAGTTTTCAGATTGACACACATCAAAATGTCAAAGTTTTACAATAAAAATGGATGAAATTTAAACAGTAGTTAAAACCAATAATAAAGTTTGCTGTTTTGAGTATAAATGATTGAATTTTTGACTACAAAATCACCTAATTTAGTTGCCAGTTAGGTTTTTGAACTCCAGTTTCATTCAAACACCATTGAAAATACTACAAAATAAACCACAACTCGCTGCTCCAGCTATTCAACTTTTTGAGATATTTAATTTAGGCTCAGTACTTTCAGTTCAGAATAACTTTATTCTAAGGATAATATCTATGGAAACCGTGAAATCAGACGTTGCTATTGGTCAATTCCGTCATTTCTATAGAAATTATCCTAAGAATAAATTTATTCGGAGGTGAAAGTACCGGCCCTTAGTATTTTTGTGTTTAGTTTTTTTTTAAGATAAAATCGAAAAATCGTCTTAATAGCAAAACCAACCAAACATTTTTTTGCTTGTTTTTATGGTTTTATAATATTTATCTAAAAACTAAGACATTTTGTGCATTTTACTACTATTTTATGGAAATACTTTTTAAATTATTGGGTAGAATAACAAAAACCTCAAAAACAACCAAGTTTGGGTTTGCCGAATTTGACTTTTTTTTCTTTAAAATAGAAATGTTGGTAATAACTATAAATCAATAGTCAATAATTAGTTTTAATATTTTCCACGTCAATCAACGTTGACTTGACATCGGCGAGTAAATCTAGCATAGAGGGCGTTAAAATCCCGTTAAATTTTAATGAAAATACATTCGTTATAAGAAAATGGAAATGGTTTTCGCTCATTTCCGTTCTTTTCTTTTGCACCTTCAAAGGCGCGCCCCCGTCCTTTTAGAATGAAAGTATCCATTCAGGCATGTCGTTGAAAATACTTCCCTTCAAATCCACTGTGTTTCCCATCCGAGCAAAAACGTAATTACTTTTTTAATGGAGTTTCTTGCCAGACATTTTTGTCGTCCGCCCCGTTAACAGGGAGGCTATTATAAAGATATCGCTAATTGTCCGTCGCCCGTTTCGTATCTCGTTCCGATATCGCCTTATGGATTGTTTACACTGACTGAATGACAGCGAGTGAAACTGTAAAGGGTTGGGATTTTATTTACAGCCCCTCCCCGCAAGGGGGGGATGGAAAAAAGGGAGAGTCGACAAAACGGGGTTAATAATTTAATTTAATTTTTGCCCTTAAAAGCGACTCGAGCGAACGAGAATAAATAAGTTTCCGTTTCGAGGGAGAACTTAAGTCTTTATTATTCCCTGTTAATTATTTTTACCCGATTATAAGAACAACGGTCAGACGTGAAACTTTTAATTACTCTCTTTTATACGATCGTTGTCACTGTAATTTACACTTTTTTAATGTTAATTTACCATTTTACTTTATGTCTCTAATTCAGTGTGTTTACCCTTATTGTAACACTCTCCTACCTGCACTTTTACAGACATTCTCAGTTACCTTAAAAAGCACTTTCTAACACTAAAATAGTTATTTATACTGTGGATTACTTATACAGAATTATTAATTGTTTTAAAATTGTCACTTACTCAATGTTTTTTCTGAAAAAAAAACTAAGTAATAGCAATGTGAGTGCAATATTATATATCAATTTTGTCAAATTGTCACTTTTTTAAAATTTCTTAAAAAGTCATATTACTTCAACGTTGTCAAAACATTTTCCTAATTTTTTTCTTAAATTATTTAAAACTTCACTTTATTCCGACGTTGTCAAGTATAGAAAAATACAGAAACAATTTTTCTCATTTAGTACCAAATTTTCGCAATGTTGTCAAACTGTCACTTTTCCTAAAATTACTTAGAAATTTACATTTCTGCAACGTTAGGAAACCAACTATTTTCTTAATTTAGTAGCAAATTTTGTAATGTTTCCAAGTGGGCATTAATCCTTAAATTAATTTATAGACACAATTCTGAAACGTTGCCAAAAAGCCCATTTTTGCAATTTAGTACCAAACTTTACAATGTTACCATATTTTCCAGAAATAATTTAGAAATGATCAACAATCACATCTCTGCAACGTCACCAAACCAAAAACCCTCTTTTAGTACCAAAGTTTTACAATGTTGTAAAATGGTTACTTCCCCTAAAATGAACATTTCTGCAACGTTGCGAAACAAACTATTTCCCTAATTTAGTGGCAAACTTTTCAATGCAGCCAAGTGGTTATTATTCCTTAAATTAATTAATTAAAAAACACAATAATTCTCTTAAAGAAATAATTTAGAAGAGATGCCGACAATCATATTCGTGCAAGGTTACCAAGCAAACCAATATCCTAATTTTATACGAAATTTTTACAGTGTTGTAAAATTGTGACTTTTACAAGAACTTACTTACAAACTAACCATATTTCTAGATGCCACTCCTCCTAAAATTACTTTGTCAAACGTTGCCAAACATTAGTTGCAAAATTTGAGATGTTGCCAAGTGGTTATTATTTCTTAAACTAACTAATTATTAAACACAATTCCGGAACGTTGTCAAACAAATGTATTACCAACTTTTACAATGTTGCCACATTGTCCATTATTTAAATCATGCACTTGGAAATCATCAATAACCATAACTTTAAAATTTTGCCAAAATGTAATTTTTCCTAAAATTGTGTTGTTCTGTGAAGTCAAGTTTACTCAATTTAGTAAAATCCAAATTTGTCATAAAAGAAGCAAAGTTATATTTCAAAAATAACATACTACGGCAAATGTTATTTATGCAACAAGTGCAAAAAGTACATCTTTTTTGCAAGCAAGTGAAAGTTGTTTTACTAGACCGAAAATCGAGTTTAACTTTGATGAAGGTTCTAAAACTAGACAGAACTTGCTAGACCTTTTGGCAAAGTTCCAAAATCTTCCAGATATTTTGGAGAAGCTTCCAGAGCTTACCAAAACGTTCTAGGGACTTTTGCAACGTTTCAAAGTTTTCTAGATCTTTGATAAAGGTTCTAAAACTAGCCAGAACTTTATAGATCTTTTGACATCGTTCCAAAACCTTCCAGAAGCTTCTAGAACTCGTCAGAATGTTATTAGAGCCTGTAGCAACGTTCCAAAACCTTTCAGATCTTTGATAGAGCTTCTAGAACTAGTCACAACGTTTTAAAGCGTTTTGCAACGTTCCAAAACTTTCCAGACCTTTGAAAAATCTTCTAGAACTTGCCAGATACTTTTAGAACTTTAGTCAACGTTCCAAAACCTTTCAGATCTTTGAAGAAACTTTTAGAACTATCCGGAACGTTGTAGAGTCATCTGAAACGTTTTAGAACCTTCGAGAGTCTTTTAGAACATCCTGAAAACTTTTCACTTTTGAATTTTTCTCCAAATTTAGTCAAATTTAGATGGTTCTCGAGTCATGCTGAAATCGACACTAAAGTGGTTTAAAAATCCTGGAATGGAGATAGAAATAGCCGAAATTAATGATTTCTTGAGAGAAATATTATACATTTTAACAATGCTAATAACCAGTTAGGTAATTTATAAAATATTAGTCTTATAATTAGAATTATAATTTGTATGAGGCATGTTTTTAAAACTAAACACTAATTCCAGTAATCCAGTTTCTTTTCATCGTCGCAATGACATAATTTGACATTTGACAATTTGACGTTATCGTGACGTCACATTCGCTCTGCTCGTTCAATGGACCCTGAAAACGAATGCAGCCTTTATATCACTCAAAATAATACAATTGCTAACATACCTTGACACCAAGAGAAAGATAAACATGTTTCTTTGCTACTTTTCCCGTAAAATCATCGAATTTGAGACATCCTGTTGTCAATTTATCAGAAGAGCGCTTCTGACAATTTTTTGCTAGGACACCCGGTATAGAAATGTCAAATTGTTGTCATTGTATGAATAAGATGATTTATAATCTCTCTTTCTCTTATTGTGCTCTAAATATAAAAAGCTGTTATGCATCGTAAACAGCTTCATAAATAATAGAGAGTTTGAGCTTTTTGAGATTTCTCTATAGAACAGTGCCTATTAACGTGACAACACTCTTTTTGATGGAGCAACCAAAAAAAGCCTTTAACGACGTTCAGGTTAAACGCGAAAGTAAACGGTTCGAAAGTGAAAAACTGGTAAATCAACACGTAAAAAGGGCATTATTCAAATCCTGGAGAGCTGGCCTGACATTTATCAAGTAATTTATTGAAAATATGGCGCGGTTCCTGAATATTTATCGATTTCGGGACGTTCTCAAAGCATTAATATTTCGACAAAAACGTTTACGTGAAATGGGGATTTGTTTATTTATTATAAGTAGGCGGATCAAATTGAGGTGAGTGAAGTTTTGCTCGAAATTTTAACGAGGAGAAATTAATTTGACTAATAACCGTCGTAATCAAATTAGACAGGTGCCCAAAACGTATTAATTATGTTTGAAGGTCCCTTTAATTAGTAAATTTACGTTCTATTGATAATTATTAAGTTTTTCTTTAATAGACATTTTAGTCGAATTCTTGTGAACGTGGCCATTAATTAAAAGCTCACTCAATTAAAGAGAAAAATGGTGCTTTTAACTTCCACTATCTAAAATTATATTCTCTTATAAAGTGTGTTCGTAAAGTATGGAATAAATTGGAATAAAATTCAGTATTTTCAGAATTTAAATATACAGGGTGTCCCAAAATTGAGGTACAACCTTCCAGTTGACATTTTCAAATGTAAACCTTCATTATTTGCAGCATTTATTGATTCTACGTAAATTTCTGGGTATTCTTCAACCGTACACATTGAGCGGGTGTTTGTTTTCCTAGATAATCCGTTAGTATACAGAGTGTCCCAAATTTGAGTAAGAAACCCATTTTTTATTTAATTTTTGGAATCAACGTCAAATTCTAGGCCTACTTGATGTAAAATGTCTGTATCGATCCTCAACTGTTTTTGCTCTAGCAGCCTTGATTGGCCGCCCCTCAAATCGAGCAGAAATTCCTAATTTGAGCAAAATTTTCGTGCACTTATCCAGAAAATTGTGAATAACTCCCTTATTTGAACCATCCTGTATATACGAGCCATATAATAAAAGAAAGCTACTGAGTGGTGCTCTCACGTGACGTTGAGCGAAGACTGCTAAGTTTCTCGGTTCGGCCGCTAGAGAGCGTCAAAGTTAACTTTGCTTTTTTATAGTTTTTGTTAAATATCTCAGGAACGCTTCAAGTTAGAAGTCTGAAATTTTTACCACAAACGTATCTTGAGGGAATACACCTTTTACCTTCAATCCTCTTTTTTGGTACCAGGCATAGTTTGTCCTTGAAAAATTAAAAACAAAAATTGTCAAAAAATTTTGGTGTGGTACCTTTGAAATTATTTAGAGAAAATTTTTTTTGAATTTTTAAAATAAACTTCCACTGCCCAAATTCCTTCAGATTAATGATACAAAAATGGCGTAAAGGGTCATTTGTGAAAATGTCATTTTTTCAGGGTGAAAACCGTCATAATTTCCAGGTTATCCCCAAAACCGTGACAGTTGAGCCAAAATGAATGACAGGGTGTCTCAGATTAGCAACTGAGTACAGGGTGTCCCAAACAAGTTTTACTTTCTGGGAAATATCTGAAAAACTATGTAAAAAGCAAAGATGGTCAAAATTGTCAAAAAGCTTGAATTTGACGCCCTCTAGCAGCCAAACTTTCACACCAATGACCTTTTTTGAATACACTATTGAAAAGCCTTTGGTCTGGACTATATTTTACCTTCAGTGACCTTTTGTAGTAACTGTTTAAATAACTGAATTATTTTAGGTTAAAGCAAAAGTGGTTGAATCATTTTGAAGGTTTGTGAAGCTTGACTTTGACGACCTCTAGCGGCCAAACGGTACAACCGATTAACATAAATGAGCATATTTTTGGAAAGCTTACGACCTGAGCTATCTTTTCAATTCAATCACTTTCGGTCGTCAACTGTCAAATAAGCAAGTTATGGAAAATTTTTGGAAAAAGTGCACGAAAATTTTGCTCAAATTAGGAATTTAATTTAATAATAAAAGAAAAAATATTTTTTATTCTTTTTTAATTTAATTTTTTGATTACTGTTTTTTTTATTATTATTGAACACTATTTTCAATAAAACAACTCGAAAACCTCGTCAAAAAACAGCTGAATATCGACATAAGATAAAAATACTTTCGTACAAACCATATTTGCAACAAAAAAATCTCATTTGAAAATGTCAACTGGAAGGTCATATCTCAATTTTGGGACACCCTGTATATTAAATTTTTTCGTGTTTAAAAATAAAAACACACGTGTCTTTTTCTGGAAAATAATTCCCTGAATTTTAATCGAATTTATTCCATACTTGGACATACTGTATATTATTACCGTAATAGGAAGTTTTAAGGCGCGTCTGCCAATTTAAGCTTTACGAGCAAATGAAATTGCCAGTTTCCTTCAGAAGCTGTAAAATCTGGTTTTATTCGAACTAACAGTCGTTAGATTAAGTTGTAACGAGCGCAAATACTTTCAAAGTGAGGGTGAAAAACTGATCGCGTTTACACTGACGGTTAATCGGCGAAATCTGTACGCAATAATTTTACAATGAATTCTGGTCCGTTTCCACTGTATGGCAGCCTTGCGGGAATTCATTCTACATGCTAATACTTCACCATGGCGGACAGGTGGCCGTTAATTGTCCGCCGTGGCCGAATGCCAACCGACGAAATATTTATGAACATCTCGTACAAGTCGAGACCGTCGCAATCAAGGCCTACAAATTGAAATTAAACCCCCACAAATTTGTAATTTTATCGAAAGAACAATATTTTAAATAAACGAGCCTCATATTTAGAACAAATACATTTTTTAATGTAGTATTCAAGAAACTGTTTAAATAAATAAGTGACAATCATATTCGCATGAGTTATGAAATCGCTAAACGTTTAATTGTAAAATTTTGACCTCTAGTACTAAGGATATTTTTAGTAGAAGTAGAATATTTAAATTAGAAAAACTTTTCTACACGTCTACACTTGTTATTGGTACAGGGTTGAATTTTGATGTCTTAGATTAGTTCTAAAGGTTTTCATTGATATTTCGCGGTTGCCAGCTTGAGCGTTCCATATTCCCGGTGATTGAAAAAGTTTTGTTTTCGTTAAGCCGGACATATTGTATACAGGTGTGGTAAATCCAAAAGCGACCATAGGAAAACCGTGTAACGGACAGAGAAACGTAGGTAATTGCATGCGCGGGAGAAAGACAGAAAACGAAAAAAATATCAAGTAGGCCATATTTTTAGCGCGCTGTTGCCAAACGCCGTAAGTATTCAATACCCTCGACAAACTTACTTACGGCGTTTGGCAACACCGCGCTAAAAATATGGCCTACTTGATATTTTTTTCGTTTTCTGTCTTTCTCCCGCGCATGCTATTACCTACGTTTCTCTGTCCGTTACACGGTTTTCCTATGGTCGCTTTTGGATTTACCACACCTGTATGTACAGTATTTTTAAAAAACTATTTTTGTTTTTTGCTATCGATAGATGAAGCAATCGCCCCTAGTCAATATCCCTTTTTACGAGAGCATTTGGCAACATGGCATCAGTGTGTTTTTAAAGTTATTTATTATTATCAGGTTTAATATTTATTAGGTTGTTGTTTTCTGTGTTCTGCTGTGGTTTTCTTTTTTAGATTCTCTGAAGCCGCTGGTAGATTTTCCACTGATGATTATGCATGGTCATTACTAATTTATGCAGAAATGTTATATGCATGTTTGTCTACTCGTATTCTCCACCGTAATGTAGAAAATCATTATCTACTTGTAAACCCTAAAATAAAAAAAAATTCGTTTTAGACAAATTTCGACAATAATAATAAACGTAATCCATTTACCTTAAATCAAATAACTTAAACTGGGTTTCTTACGCTCAATAATAACTTTAAAAATATAATTTACTAATATTTGACGACTTATAACTTTCTGCTCCCTTTGTCTAATATATGCGGGTCTAAAGCGCACCCCGTACAACCCCGTGACTTTCGTGTTTGTCATCACTTTCCACGAAAACCACCCTCTTTAGTGCCGCCAAATAATAAATTCGAAATGCATCAAACAGAGGAAGTTAGCACGATTGACTATTTATGATTCTGACTAATTTAATGAGGATTCCAAAAATGTGCTTAAAACAGTCATTTTCTCATTACAAGTGAGTTTTACATCCGATTTTGTACCTAACTGTCCTTTTAAACCGTGTTTCTGGCAGTTCAAACTTTGATACCGCTTTTCTCCCTGAGTGTACCAATTTTGTAGTGTTTTTTTCAGTTTATTGGATAGGAAATTTAATGAGGATTCCAAAAATAAACTTAAAACTGTAATTTTCTCACTACAAGTGAGTTTTACATGCGATTTTGTACCTAACTGTCCTTTCAAATAATAAATTCGAAATGCATCAAACAGAGGGAGTTAGCACGGTGGTTTGTGATTGGTCAACCTTTTAGCTTGCTGCTGTTTTTTGACACTGTACAGGGTGGCCTAATTTGTTTTTATATGGAAACTGCCAGAACCTACCTCATCAGGAATTCTAATTAAAATTAATTTAAAGGGAGATTTTTTCCACAATTTTTTCCCTTTAATTCCTAAATCATTGTTATAGTACATTTCTAACTGTTTTCTTTTATTTAATCTTGATAAGCGGATATTATTCATTGTTATGAGATGTTCTGAAAAACAGTTTTTATAAAAATTACTACGCAAAATTTATCCCAAATCATACTTGTTATAGATCATTTTAAAAGGAAAAAAATCATCTTTCTGATGAGGCAAAAATAAAATATAACTTTTATTTGAAAAAGTAGAAGTTTAGTTCAGAACTACAAAAGTAATGAATCTATAAAAGTAATATTAACATAATCGTAATCTACGTAAAAAAGTGCCTTAGTAATGTAAAAGCTATAAAAATTCAAAATTTGACAATTACAAGAAAACAAAAGACGATAGCAAAATTCTGCTTACGGCATTTCAACTCACCTTGAAAAAAGACCCCGACAAGTCAGTTTCTTGACAGTGTTTTAAAATTTAATCAGCAAGAAAATTGAACTAAACTTAGGGTCAATTTGGCAACATTGCTGAGTAATCATTTTTGGAAAATGTTTAATGTCCTAACAATTGCTACAAATTAGGAAAATGGTTAATTTAGCAGCTCAGTTAACTCCTGATATATAGGCAACTGTCAATACACCAAAGTGTATTGTCGGTGGCCAACCACTTATATACCTTGTTTTTTTAGCAAATTTAATGCAAAGTATTACCCTACGATTTTAATGAATGCATTTTTGGTCACGTGACCTATATTTTACAATTTTTGTATGGTCACGTGATTGATTTGGCCTAGTGCCGCCACTTACAGTGTTTTCAATGTTTACTCTGGTAACAGTGCATTCCCAAAATCAGGTGACATTTAAAAAAAGGTTCTGATAGTTTCCATATAAAAACAAGCAAATGTTTTATTGTTGGCCACCCTATACAGGGTGGTCAACTAAGAATGCGAAGTACTGTATAGTATTAGCAACTGATGCTATTTCTTGATTCTGTTGCTTATTCTAGTGAGTTTTTGTTCTATTCAGTATCTCTCTAAATGTTGTCGTTTTCGAGATATTGACTGATAAACATTATTTGGAAGGCTATAGCAAGCGAACGGTTAAAGATAGCGCAAAACGGTTTACATGTTCCCATTTTACTTTTTTGAGATCTATCTTTTGATGGTATTTTCAAAATTTTCAAAAAAGACAAAAAAATTAAAATGTTTTGAAAATCTTGAAAATTTCATCATAAGATAGATCTCAAAAAAGTAAAATAGGAACATGTAAACTGTTTTGCTCTGCCTTCAGCCGTTCGCTTGCCAAATAGTGAAAATTCCAATGTTTAATAGTCAATATCTCGAAAACTACAATTTTAAGAGAAAAACTGATTAAAGCAGAAACTCAGTCAGGTTAGTCAGCAGAATCAAGAAATAGCATCAGTTACTAGGGTTGTCGAACGAAAATCCGTTGTTGCCACTGATTTCATGTAGATGCGGCAACGCTCCAATCATCCATTTTGTTTCAAACATGTATCATTTTTGGATTTCTTAGATATAGTGTGACACCCTGTACATGTAAACTTACCAATAAACTCCCACTTTATTCTGACATATTGTGACGTATCTGTCAAAACAAAAACAACTAAAGAAAGTCTGTAACTTTCTGCTCTTTTATAGATAAAGTCACTGATGTTTACAAATTAGCAATTTATGAGTGTCTGGCAAAAACAAACATAAATCCATTCAAACTCCCCGAAAACCCTATCAAACGGTTTGTTTAATCAAAAGTTGGGGAAAACTAGAAAACTTTTTAAGCGCGATGTACATCTCCAGTCTGGCAAAACTTCGATTAAATTTTTGGATTTTTAAACATACAGCGTGTTCAGTCAGGAAAGCAATATCGAGTCAGCGTAGACCATAAACAATATGGAGACCGCGTAGCGGAAAATATCAATTGGCCGCGATGCATCAGCCATCAATTCTTAAACAAGCGGCACGTACGTAATCGAAATTTATTTCGGAATTTCCGGATGGTGTTTTATGGCCGGAAATGCGTTAAGACTGCAGCTTTTCTGCTTCCGTCTTGTTGACTTTCGTTTCCTGCATCCAAACTGCTGGAAGCGGCTTACGCTATTCGAAACGCGTACCCACAGTAGTCGCTTGATTGGTTATTCATGATTTCGTCGTCTCAGTTTATTGCACGCCATATTAAGCCGATAACCAGTTTTGTTATGAACGACCACTAAGAAGAACCAACATTACAAACTGATTAAGGTCAAGAATTATCCAACAATAACATCCTTTTTCGGTAAATCCGGGTATTATAGTTCGCCTCATTAAATTCGGAATATAAGGATGAGCCCAAAAAAGGTCAAAAATAATCCAAATATTTGTATTTTATTTCAAGGAGATTCAAAGCAAACAATGGCAAAACGACGAAGGGTAATGCCGCCTGCAGTGTTGTGTAATATTTAATATTTGCATTGGCCCGAATCTGAATTGGGCACAGCCCCAAGTGGGGCCAATATTAAATACTGGTCGTATCTTTTAGACATCTGCGGTAAGGTTTTTCAAACATATCCGCCCCAGAGGTTGTTTTAAGTTTTCTTCGGTTCCCTTAAAACAAATCAATAACTCATTAAGTTTTTTTATTTAGTTTTTGGATTCTTCTGTAATTATTGTTCTATCACGTTGTTTTTCAGAATATTGAGACTCCAATGATGTTGTAAAAGTGACAAAAAATCGACAAAAACAAAGTTTTTTGATTTTTCATAATTTGAGACACTGTGTATCACCTCGATGGAGTTTATACTTAAATGTAACATTTTTAGCTTAAAATATACGGGTTTTGATTTTCAAAACAGACCTTTTTGGGGGGCTCTCTTTTACAGCACAACTGAACCAAATTTAATCCAAACTCAACAGGACAAAAAGTGAATTGGCTTAAAAAATTATTAATATTTATAGTTTTTCTCTTGGTTTTCAGGAATGACTTTTGCAGTTTCTGAGACATGTTATAATTTAATAATTGGTTATTTAAACAAATGACGAAGAGCCGAGCCTAAAACCAAAAAGTCAACAATTCAGCATTTTTAATTTGCAATTTCAAAAAGAAAATCTGTCAGTTGTGATGTTCTAAATGCATTCAAAATAAAACCTATTTTACGCTCAATTTTTTTGTTTTTGCAGACATTTTTATTGGAAAATCGTTTGCAAATATCTGGCTAGACGACCATTTCCAGGTTCCTTTTATGTATATTTTCCATCGATACGATTCCCGTATTGTCTTGTATCGCGAAACGAGCGTGTTCGTTTCTGCCTTGTTTCCGAATCGATCCGAGTTTGCAAGCTTGAATATACAATTCAGACATTTTAAAACACTAAATAATCTTTATCAGATCGCACGAAGAAAGGGGAGTGGAACTGCAGCACGCTATTATAACCTTCTTGTGTCAGATTGTCGGATAGAATTAAAATTGGCCTGTTATCTGGTCTGTTTACTAACATTTTCCAACCTAAGTATTTTGTCTAGATAAGGACGATAAGAGTAGGTAATTTCAGACTGTTTTCCTGGTTAGTTAGCTTATTATTACTGTTATACTGAAAGGACATCTTGAAGACCAATTTAATGTAAATAATTTTCTCGTTTAAATGCAAATTATAATTTCGGAAACAAGGAATTAATTTGAAACATCTGGACTGATATCGTTGCCTCCCGGGAGTTTTACTCGTTAATCTGTCTTCGCTAGATAAGGGTTTATGCCGATATAGTGCGGATTTGAAGTTTAATTTAATTTTTGAGACAATCTAAATACAGCGATCAAGGAATGGAATTTTGAAACTTTATTGTTCTGTGTTAGTGATGGTTAAATTACGAGTAAATTACAAATACTGTGTTTCTGGCAGTTTAAACTTTGATACCGTTTTTCTCCCTGACTGTACTAATTTTTGTAATGTTTTTTCAGTTTATTGGATAGGAAATTTAATGAGGATTCCAAAAATGTACTTAAAACTGTCATTTTCTCACTACAAGTGAGTTTTACATGCGATTTTGTACCTAACTGTCCTTTCAAACTGTGTTTCTGGCAGTTCAAACTTTGATACCGTTTTTCTCCCTGACTGTACTAATTTTTGTAATGTTTTTTCAGTTTATTGGATAGGAAATTTAATGAGGATTCCAAAAATGAACTTAAAACTGTAATTTTCTCACTACAAGTGAGTTTTACATGCGATTTTGTACCTAACTGTCCTTTCAAACTGTGTTTCTGGCAGTTCAAACTTTGATACCGCTTTTCTCCCTGACTGTACTAATTTTGTAATGTTTTTTCAGTTTATTGGATAGGAAATTTAATGAGGATTCCAAAAATGAACTTAAAACTGTAATTTTCTCACTACAAGTGAGTTTTACATGCGATTTTGTACCTAACTGTCCTTTCAAACTGTGTTTCTGGCAGTTCAAACTTTGATACCGCTTTTCTCCCTGAGTGTACTAAATTTTGTACTGTTTTTCGAGTTTATTGGATAGGAAATTTAATGAGGATTCCAAAAATGAACTTAAAACTGTAATTTTCTCACTACAAGTGAGTTTTACATGCGATTTTGTACCTAACTGTCCTTTCAAACTGTGTTTCTGGCAGTTCAAACTTTGATACCGCTTTTCTCCCTGACTGTACTAATTTTGTAATGTTTTTTCAGTTTATTGGATAGGAAATTTAATGAGGATTCCAAAAATGAACTTAAAACTGTAATTTTCTCACTACAAGTGAGTTTTACATGCGATTTTGTACCTAACTGTCCTTTCAAACTGTGTTTCTGGCAGTTCAAACTTTGATACCGCTTTTCTCCCTGACTGTACTAAATTTTGTACTGTTTTTCGAGTTTATTGGATAGGAAATTTAATGAGGATTCCAAAAATGAACTTAAAACTGTAATTTTCTTACTACAAGTGAGTTTTACATGCGATTTTGTACCTAACTGTCCTTTCAAACTGTGTTTCTGGCAGTTCAAACTTTAATACCGCTTTTCTCCCTGACTGTACTAATTTTGTAATTTTGTATTGTTTTTAAATGAGAATTTCACAAATTTGCTTCAAACAAACACTTTTGCATATCAAGTGGATTTTACAGGCGATTTTGGTTGTCTCTTCCTTTCAAACTGTGTTTCTGACAGTTCAAACTTCGAAATCGCTTTTCTTACTGACTATACCACATTTTGTACTATTTTTTCAGGTTATTAGATAGGAAATTTAATGAGGATTTCAAAAATGTAACCTAAACACTGTAATTTTCTCACTACAAATGGGTTTTACGGGCGATTTTGTCCCCAACTGACCCTTTTAGGGTACAATTTGTTGCATCAAACGAGTTGAAAGTTACAAAAAAATTGCAAGAGACCAAACATGTTCTTAATCAACCATTTAACCCAAAACTAAAAATTTGCAGGACCATTTTTGCGTCCAGTATACAGGGTGTGCATGAAAACTATGGTGATTGAATATTTTTGGTCACCCTGTACGCAATTTTTCAGATAAAATTTTTTGCTTGACACCACTGGAAAGAGGAGTTCAAAGTGGTTCTTTTAAGTGGTTGAACCACCATGAACTCTCAAAAATAACCGAGTTACAGGGTATTTCAATTTCAAACCACTACAACTGATTTGTAAATTTGTGGCATGAAAATTGTAGTGATTAAAATTTATGACTTTTTAAATTAATGATGACAGCCAGAATGATATCTTTCAAGCTAATTTCAATTAGACCCATAAATTTACAGGTAAAATTGGTAATTTTCCTGTCACACTCAATTTTACTTCTGTGTTCATAATTGGATGTCCTCTGTGTAAGTTTAGGACTTCAAGCATGCCTCTATTGCATTTAGTATACAAGCAAAATTTTGCATGAGGCAATTTAGTGTGGTTACATGCCCAAACTACGAATTCGGCCTGAGGGTTAAAAATAAGCAACTAAAACTCCACCCGGGGGATAATTTACGACAAACACCGCACGCTTTCCGGATTTTGCGTCCCTACGCTCCCCACTCTCGTGGGAAAACCACCCACTTACGACACCTGCATACATTATCATAGAAAAATTTTAGGGTGCTGCGCTGTAATCGACCGGAAAAACGGTGAATGATAGTCCACTTCTTAATTTTCCTTGCAACCGTTTAAAGCAACGTGAAATAATAGAGAGAACATCACCCACTCGGGCTCTTTGTGATAATGTGTGTCGTTCCCATCAAATATTAATACGTACCACTAAATTACTGTCCTTTTTGGTAAAAAGTTGGTCTCATGAACCCGCCATTATGGCACTTTATGAGGGTAAAACGACCGGTGAAAGTTTTTACGAGCGTCATTTATTACAGACGGTGCCATATTGCTAAAGTTACACCCCTTTTCCTGGCCACTTAAAAAATACCGCAAAAATCGCAACAACCGAAATGTTTCTACGTGATTACTGAATTTTCTTAAAACAAACCTGGTTTTTATTAAATTTTCTATATTAAAAATTGTCAAAAACTACAATTTTACCTTAAAAATGGCTTGAAACCAGTCACGTTGTTTTTGATAGTCAAAAGAGCCGCCTGACCTTTGTTACTGAATTTGACAATTGAAAACCTTAAAGGAACGTTTAGGACAAACATTTTCACTTTACAAATGGTCACGTGACACGCCCAATAATATTTTACACACATTTAAGCTATAAAAAGTATCACGTGATGATTATTTTTATTTTCATCAAAATTTGACGCTTGAAAATAGTCGCGTGATCTTCACTCAAACCATTTTGACATTGAAAAGAGTCAAGTGACTTTTAAAATAGGACTTAATATTTGAAAACAGTCACGTGACGAAAAATCGTAGACCAGAATATTAATTTAATCTTAATAATAATCGTGTGACGTTTTAGACCATTTTAGCATTAAAAGCAGCCACGTGGCCTTTCAGAATAACATTTTGACATTTAAAAGAATTACATCACATTAACAAAACCATTTTTTACCTTAAAAATGGATTATTTGCCTTAAAGGCAGTCACGTGATCTTCAGGACTTCATTCAGACCGAAATGAAATATTCAAAAACTGAACCATAAAGCTGAAAAGCTGTAAAACTTGGTTGGAAAAGCAAAATAACTTTGAAAAGTTAAATTAACTGTGTTTTATACCTCCATGAACGTCTTTCGATAGTTTGTAAAGCAGTGTAATTAATTTGACATGTAGTTCAGTCTGTTATTCTAATGTCAACTATCAAAAACTGCACCATAAAGCTGTAAAGCTGTAAAAATTACTTGGAAAAGCAGAATCACTGTAAAAACGAATTTGACTCTGTTTTATACCTCCATGAACGTTTTTTGACAGAGTTGAAGCTGTATAATTTATTTCATATGTGTCATTTAAATTGACAACTGTTAAAATCCCTTCGATAGAGCTGTAAAATTGTAAAAATTTATTGGAAAAGCAGAATCACTTTAAAAACTAATTTGACTCTGTTTTATACGTCTATAAGCGTCTTTTGACACTGTGTAAAGCTGTATAATTTATTTGACATGTGGTTCAGTCTGTTATTTTTACACCAACTGTCAAAAACTCTACCATGAAGCTGTAAAACTGTAAAACTTGATTGGAAGGGCAGAATCATTGTAAAAAGTAATCTGACTGTGTTTTATACTTACTAAAAACAGAAAAAATGGCCATATTACGGGGTTATGTTTTTGGAGCTATTTTCCTTGTTAGGTTAAGTTAGTGTTAAGTCTGTGTTATGTTTTGGCGCCATTTTTCTTCTTAGATTATATAAGTTTTTTTTTGTTTGGTTAGGTTAGGTTAGGCTTCTGGCGCCATTTTGCATCAATAACTGAAAAGAAGAAAAACACACTTCTTCTAGATAGGAGAACAATTTCGTTTGACTGTTTTCAAATATTTATCATTAAAAATCTATTTTTTGCATGGTAAATTGACTCTCATAAGTCTCAGTGTCGTCACTGTCATTTGCTTTAGAGGCATACGTAAGTTTACATGTACAATTCCTCGTTCCTCCATTATTAAGCAACTAAACGAGACTTAACATAAACGAGTTTGAACAATATTTCGCTGTACCGGCTAGTCCAATTAATTCCAGTCGTAATCAAATAAAAACGCATTTTCCCGAATAAATTCCCTAAAAAAAAAAACAAACAACTTCTGTTCCGGAATTATTGTTAAAGCCAGAACGTTCGTCGACCGTAACGCATTTGGAGCCATCAGAGTGCTTAATTTAGTTTTTGCAGTTTATTTTTGGTTGATGTAAAATACTAATCAACTGTTATCGGAAAGGTTTTTTGTATGATCGAACAGGTCCGGATTTAATGTCAGTTTAATTTAGTAACGCCACTGGTGGCCTCTACTTTCAACATTTGTAACCTGTCAGTCCAATTAGTAACGTCTATCTGATTTAATTGAAAGTAAACTGAAATTCGGATAGGTGTGGGTTTTAATTCCGTTGTTCTAAATATAATTTGGGAGTTACGTGTTTGACCCACATTAAGCTGGATGTTTTATTACCTTAATAAGTTGCTTTTGGAACGAAAGCAATCAAATACTGAAATACCAAGAAGTCAGATTAGTATTAAACACAGAAATTTGCTCTGGACACCTGTCACTTATGAAGTTTTTTGCTATTTAGAGTATTGGCTTGTAATGGTCGAATATGTCTTCTTACCAAAAAAATGAAAAAAAAGTCAGAATTTTAAGTTTGAACTGATTAATTAGCACAACTAAACAAAAATCAGCATAACATAATACAAACAACTAATAAGTGTTGTAAGGATGGACTGCATAAGTCTCCCATAAACGATTCCAGAACGACGTAATCTCAGCTTCTCTGCCAGTTTTCATTTCCAAGTCATCCCCGATATCCAGATATTGCAAATTATCCTCGTCGAAACGTTCCCAAATCACGTTTTGCAACAACTCCGACTCCTCATCATCTTCCGGAGTTGGATTCCTGCACAATTAACAAAGCTGCAATCGTCTTAAAATTAGTTAAAAGTGTACAACTGACTTGGTTTTTGCGAAATTTGTCCACAATTTGATCAATCTCCTTCTGGTTAAATAATCCGCATCAGTTTCGATTGGCATAGTGGAAACGTTGAATAAGTAACCCAATTCGTCGGCGTGGCCTGCTTTACCACATCCTATGTAATTTGTTTAATAAGTGTTTGATTTAAACTATTTTAATGGGGTTTTACCAGAAATGTCAGCCCGCGTAGAACTTCTAGTGCCGGCAAAGGAAATCTGGTAAAAGTAAACTGGTGTGTACTTGCTTTGTAGAACGGCGTGTTTTATGACTGATCTAACAAAAAGGGTGTCACTATTCAACTAAAAAGTAACAAAAAAAATTATTGAGTTAATTAATATTTAAGTCAAAATTCAAGTTTTTATTTGGCCAAAAGTCTCTTGATACATACAGGATGTCTTAAATTCGATGATTTTACGGGGTATCTCCAAAAGTAGCAACGGTTTTGCAGCTCAGAAACACCAAAATGGTATTAGTTGTTCCAAAACTATCTTCTGATCCTTTAAAATGTCACTAGAAACTTTTTTGCAATTCAGAAACACTAAAATGTGTCTTTAAAACTGTCTTCTTGAAAGTATTAAACAAAAATTGCATCCAAATTTTTAAAATTCCGTATCTCCGTTATTTTTGAGTTTTCAGCGACCGGGAAAAAATCAAAATTTGCTTTTAACTGATCCTTAATTTTGGTTTCTTGCAAAATGTCTGTAGCTCTAATCGTTTCCAAGTTATTCGACTTGAAAGCCGCTTCATGCGTTCAAAGTCACCTGGTGCCCTAACCAAACTTTAAGCCCCGCTAACTCGGTAATGGTTAAAGTTATCCACAAGAGTTACTGAACTTTTTTTTGTTTGTCTGGTCATTTAGAAGAAAAAAGCTCTCTTAGTGCAAACTCGCAACTGGTCACGTGACCGAGTTACAGCCCTTTACCATCAACTAGAATAAGTTTACCAACTTCAGACAGTTGTAATCACTGTATTTTGACAACTTTTTCTGGTAATCTGACAAAGTGACTATTTCAATCAGAAAAAGTGTCAAATTTGACACTTACGCTGGCCAAATCTGACAAAGCCGACATTATTTTTGACAACGTTGCGTCAGTTTTTTGACAACAATTTTTTGACAACCGGTCACAGTTTTTTAGCGACAAAACGATTCAATCGGTCAAGCAAAGTAGTTATATCGTTGGAATTCCATTTCATTGGCTGTCCATTGACTTATAAAAGTCCATACATTGCGTGTCAAATAAGACAGTTATACACGATTGAGTGAAAAAGTACATAAGAAGTTTTAAAGAACGTAAATTTGGCAAAACAAGTGTAAAAAATGGTTGGGTAATAATGAAGAACATCACGTGATTCGGGGAGGCAAAGTAGTCGCCAAAAGTCACGTGACACTTTGACAAAACCGGTCAAAATGGGGGAAATTCCAGGTGATCTTAAAAAACTGGTTAAAAGTCATAAACAAAATCGCACTTACAGCGTTCCTCAAGGGGAAAACTGTGTTAACGCACAAAAAGTGCTTTAAAAGACTCTAACCAAATTTATCTAGACGTTACACAGTTATTTGGAAGAATTAAGACACCCTGTAGAACTTTCTACGTACAAATGATCGTTGTGTGGTGGAAAAGTTTGAACAACTAGTATGGTTCCAACTTGTGGCCATTTATGTGCAAAATGTCACAGTCAAAACAACACTTAACTAAGCAAACTATAATGACAAGACAGATTTTTAACACTGGGCAACTCACCCTAACTAAGGCTCCAATATCCTCCGCAAAACTACCATTACCAACGTAGGCCTGTTTAACTTCCAAGCCAACTTCTTCTGTTGAAACACCTTCTTTCAAATTCATGGTAGGCGCTAAAAGAGAAACATTCACATCGTATAAAGGCGCTGACGCTATAAACTCTTCCAAACCTAGATAAAACAATACTTTAGGTACTTGCAAATGGTTTGCATTTCTCAGTACTTACTAGTTTGTAGGGGTAATCGTTCCTCTGACATCGTTCCTATCAAAATTGGTACTTTGGTTATATTACCAGCCGCCAATTCCTCGTAGAATGGTTTGGTGTGGAAAGCTGTAGGGTTTTCCACTTCCACGACTGGTTTAAACTACAATTTTAAGGTTTGAGTAACGTAAAAATCGCTAGAAGAACCAAGATTTACTGTCAACGTTAAAGCTTGTATGGCCAAACTTGCATTCACCAAAGTTTGAGCTTCAGCAGCTTGCAGAACACTTAAAATTTCCTCTGAAGAGCTTTCTTCACTGATGAGAGAATCGATTTGTTTGGCTACGTTTACAGCGTTTAGTTTAGAGTCACTTTGCAAGAAATCCATTATACTAGTGCCACTTTCCAGAATTCCAGCAGCAAATAAGTCTGTAACATTGTTGGTTTGGTGTTTTTGCCTAGTTAGTGGTTAAAATTAAGTTGTACCTCTAGATCTAGGGCTTATAATAAGGTGACCCACTGACATGGCACCAGCACTTTGACCAAAAATGGTGATATCATCAGGGTTACCACCGAACGAAGCAATATTTTCTATTGTCCAAGTGAGAGCGGCCAGTTGGTCTTTTAAAGCGGCATTTCCAGGTACAACCACGTCGTTAGTGGACAAAAATCCAAAAATATCTGCATGGTAAATAACTTGTACTTAGTAGATTTTAATGGGGGTAAACATACCCAATCGATAATTGAAGCTGACAAAAATAACGTTCTCCTCCAAAAAGGGTGAAGGGTCGTAAAAAGCAAAGTCTGCAGTTCCAGTGATATAACCACCTCCATATATCCATAACATAACAGGAAGATTGAGCTAAAGTATGTTTTAAAATTACATTCAAACAAAATGTCGTTTAAGTAAATAAATTTAGTTTGACTAGATAGAATATTAAATTGAATATTGTCACATCAAAATACGTAACTTTTTGAGTAAAATGTAAGTACAACAAATAATCTGGAGTTTCAATTTCCCAAACTTCTCTTATGGATTTACCACCCTTGCTCACGTAAACTTTAATAAAATCCTATCAAATTCGGTTACATTTTACCTGTTTCTATTGGATTTTCTTGGTTGGAATTTATTAAAACTTTTCATGTTTTCAGTTATTAATAGTATATTATCTACCGAGAATGAAATGGATGAAACTTTGTGACTAATAATCATTAAATGCGTGTAGAATACTATACTTTTTCTACGACTGGGTGTTACTATCTATTAAAAACTAGTGAGTAATAAGCATATTATTAGACAATCATAGAAAAAGCTTTTCAGCAATTTCTGATAATTATATAACGTTCTTTTCAAGTATTATGACGTAAACACGATAAGTTTCTTACTGAATCATTGTACTCAAGTACCAAGAAACACTCCAGAAATTCCTGGAAAAGTTTAGTTACTTACACTAGAGTTAGGTGGAACCGGCGAGTAAACATTCACGTACAAGCAATCCTCACTATATCCATAAATAGGAGCAGGATCCCCAGCAAAAGTCCCTACGGAATAACAAGCAGGAGAGTCTTTACTACCGTCAATGACGTCATTCCATGGTTCTGGTGCTTCGGGTGCCTAATATGAAAAAATCATTTTTCCAGTTAATTAATTAAGCGAAAACGGACCTGGAACCGTAAATTTCCTAAAGGTGGTTTAGCGTAGGGTATATGCCTCCAAGTGTAGTAAGTGTTGCCAGCAGGTGTTGAAATAGTGGTTCCCTGTACCTTGCCATCTTTAACTTGTACTATCAAGTCTTCATCAGCCTGCAATTTAATTTTTTCTTAGCATAAAAGGCAACTAGAAGTTTCACTATATACTCACTTTTGATACAACTACGTAAAGCAAAAGCAGGGAAGTTGCCACTTTCATTGTGGTACTCATTGTTGCCACCAAACGACTAAACAATTTACAAGTGGAAACCTGATAGTATAGAAGTNNTATGGGTCGTTGTANTNGGATGNTCNACTTGTNTNGACGGCTATGAACATTNAACNTACACAACTAGNCAGNCAATGACCNNTNGGGCCATGNGTNGGCGGGNATAGGATNNNGTTGTCATTCNCGAGNCNATGGCTAGNGGAGCCCCNNTCCNANGGANACNCNNTATATNTGGATTCAAATTGATANNTGTAGACCGCGAGAAACNGANCNNNGNANGACNANAGAAGCANNATAGATCCTNCAGTTGTAGGCTGTCGGNTNGCTTGATTANATTCTGGAAGTNGCGTTCTAGGCNNTCTGNNNATANANGNNNNACTGNGACGTTTGGTNGGNTNCGCCCTAAGAACNGNGAGTCNTCGTAANANNTNAGGCTNNNTATANGTNNGGATCTTGAANAANCTTTTTCCCCNNANTNGTGTGGCNCTACCANAGTTNNANTGTAGGCNTCCCGTNATACAGCTG
>CM042789.1:1070554-1225554 GCA_018691245.2 Ips nitidus
ATAAACACATTCTGTCAAAGTGATTTATCGGTGACAATGAGTTCGAGAAACCGTGTTTGAATGACGTATATATGGCATTTTTTGTACATGAGTGGAATTGTCACCTCAAGCCTATCTTTGCTGTATTTATTTGTTTGTATTCTGTACCTATTAAAATAAATAAAATTATTTATTTTAGGACAAGCACTCTGTGCGCACTGTCGTGATGCTACCCATCGTGCAAAGATGTTTGCGTCACACGAACTAGTTCACATGACTAAGTGTCAGAAGGAGCCTAAACGAGTAAGTTATTGAACACCGAGTAGGTATACTTAGTTTTTTAATTTGTGCCTTATTTGTATTATAACTACCGGTAATATTTAATTGATTTTTTGTTCCAATGTTTTAAATGTACCATTTCTTTACAAATTACCAAAACAATCATTATCAGTGTAAAGTAATACTCCATATTCTCACAGTAGAGGTGTATGTATAAGAAAAAGGTTAAGAAACAGACAACCTTCATCTTTCTTCTTCCACACGCTTGACAGATGATAAGCACATAAAGTGCTCATCATCAAGAATAAAGTTTGTTAAGTCCTATTAATTTATGGTTGTTAGTAACATGGATTTCTCTGTCTCCCCTTTTTAGAAAGACGCTTGGCGCATTTTCCATTTTATAAGCTCCTGATAATGGGCACTTATGTGCTCTTTGTTTACAGAGGCCTAATAAACTTATTGTGGAAAAGGTTGTGTGTTTCTTTACTTTTTTCTTAATCATTATAAATATTTAACATAATAATCAAGGGATTTATTTTTTGTCAATCTTGTCTTTTACATAAAACTGGCTTAATAACGACGTACGGCCTGACAAACTACACTAGATGAACAATGTTAAGGAATAGAAAAATTTTCTTTGATTTCATTTTGCTTATTCTATAATTTTGTCCATTTTCAATAAGTTCCAAATAGTTAATACACGTCACACTAACTAACTAAAAACTAACATAACTAAATTTGGGTCGTAGTGTCCTCAGCACGGCGAACACTATATTATGTACTCCCAACTACAAAACGCCATGTTGTGTGTCAATTGTTTTCGAGATCTACCTAACGAAATTAGAAGTCAGTGTGTTGATATTGATACTGCCCATGGACAAGCAGCTAAAAAACTTGAACGAGGACAAAACACTATTATGGACCTACAGGTAAGTGAATAGCTAAATTTATTGTTCATTGTTTTGTGACTCTTGTTTACCCAAAGTTACAACCACAGCGTAACCTATAATTAATAGCTCTGAGGTCTATGACATTATTATCATCAAGTTTAGAAAATCACATTGGACCGTTAAGTTACAAGACTTTGGATTGCTTGACAACGTCAATTGGTGTGTATTCTAGTTGGCAGCGTTGTTTTAGAGAGGCTCAATTGTGCTCATTTTAAATTTTCTTGATCCTGATTGCTTTAGTTTTTGTGGAGTTACAGCTATTTTTGTAAAACAAGTTTTAACTGTTTGACAATTTTCATTTTTTTTTACATCAAAAATGTTTGACTGGACAAGTATGCTGTACTACAAAATGTTATGGCCAAAAACATAAAAACTGTGGTGGTCATTCCCTAGCTCTATTTTCTAAAAGCGGGTACGAAAAATTCTAACTATTAAAACGTTGGGTTACTAAATGGTGGATAAATACAAAATCTCTGCATTTCGTAAAACTGATATGGTAACCGATCAAGTAGTAAAAGTTCCCGCCTTAAGACACTTAATAAATTTTTACCACACATTAGAGAAAATAACGTACCAATACAAACAAAGTATACCAAACAAAACCACACAACATTCAGGAGTCGCAGAAAAAAATGGCCGTTTCTCACTATTTGGTACCCAAGAAACCCAAAGAAAAACACGTTTTGTCGACGGGATCATAAATGACCCATATTTTGATACAAAGATATCACCTTTGGACTGTGCTTTACACAAATTTAGATACCTGTATCAAAATTTAAACACCATAATCCATAATCACTTTATGATTTTAGACATCGGTTCGTGATGGTATAATAGCCTTGAAAGGCTTAATGGATGAGCTTAGACGAAATATGGACACTGAAAAACACACCATTAACACATTTTGTCAAGGAATGCAAGAGGCCATGTCAAAAACCCATGCGGCAATGATTATGGAGGTACAACGGCAATATGACAGCAAAGACAGAGTGTACAGAAGTCAGCTGTTATTATTAGGTATATATTAGTTCAAGGTTTCATGAAGAAAATAGGTACCTAATATCACAGACAATCAATATGAATTATTTCAGGAACTGTTATGCCTGTCCTTCAACTGCATCTGGTCTTGTGTACCACATTCACAGCTGCCGCTAATAAATATCAATTTTTGGAGTTGTGTCCTTCTCTTATAGACCGTCTAGCTGCAGTGGGAAATCTTAGCCAACCAGTAAGGTTAGTGTTGCAGGAGACTCAAATGATCCAGTTAGTAATGAGTCCAATGTTGTATAGGTCTTTACAATCTCCACAAATCAAGACTAACTATAGAAGCGAATTTTCTCAATGTTTGGAGCCATGGATCGGTCAAGCCGCAGTCTCGCAACATCAATCAGAACTGTCAGCTAGTGAGTTAAAGAATCGGATAATTGCATTAATCTGCATTTAGGTAATTGCTAGTTTATCTTGCAGCGTCACGAATCTACGATACAGCTCCTCCCACTACAAAAAAGCAACAGACTTCCATGAAAAACAAAGTTTTGGACGGTGATTCGTCCTTTTCAGCTCATTGTCGCTCATTTGAGTCCCAAATCAGAGAGTTAAACCAACAATTTAACAAAGTCAAAGATAAAGTCACAGAGCTCCACAAGTAGTCCAGAAAACTGATTTAATACTCACGCAGTGGTTAAAGTATTCTTTTATAGGGATATTAATGCGATCAGAAAAGCCCAAACTCCTCCATTGACAGCTAGATACGAGATGCTGATTAGAGAGTGTTTGCACTTGGACCAAACTTTGGAAAGGTTATTATTTTTAAGAATGTTTAAGAGTTTTGCTGATTTAAGTTTGTACAGACAACAACAGGAACTCGAAAGGATGGCAGCAGCTTTCGATCAGTCGTGGGAAGAGCAATTGTGGCGCCTTCGTATTGAACAGGAAGTCTTTAGTTGTCAAAGAGCTGATGTCAACACACTGAGAAACGAGCTAAAACATTTAAGTCAGGTAAACTATTTTCACATATTAGTTAACAAGTAACAAGTGTGCAAAGTAAGTATTATACGCACGATGGCTGGATATGCACGAATGACGCACAGCGGAGTTCGGACACCAGAAGAGTGTGGACAAGACACTTTGCTTAAGAAAAACACAATTTTTTCTATGAAGAACACCAGACTTATTATTTATTTTATACAAAATTATAAATTCCGTAATGTCTTTTTATCTTTGAAGTTCTCTGCTATGCCAGCTTATCACATGCAAAGTTTTTGTGTCATCATAGATTAATGTGCCATATTTAACCTTAACGTCATTGTAACAAGTTTTACGACTGGTGTTTAATTTCATAAATACAAACAGAACAAGCAAAATACCAACTTTGTTCTTGCGCAATATTGCATATGGAGTAGTAAATTGTACAACAATGGTGAATAAACACTCAATTTTTAAAACGTTTCCGCGTGTTTACATATCAGTTTTAATGCAGCCAAAGTTTGACCAGTATCCCGGATCGTCACCGTATGACAGCTGATTAACTTTCAGGTTGAGAGAGGTGTTGATTTGGTTAGATTCTTTGTAAATTGTATCATTTCCTTTCTCATATAAAAGTAGATGCTTTTATAGCTGGTTAATTGCTTTTATAATTGAATTAATTGAACTTTTAATTGCTCGAAAAGATAAGCCAAAATGCAATTTTTTGATGATAATTGTCAGTGAAGATGACAATCACAAGAATTATTTGGTTTACATTCAAGATTAGTTGTGTTTAGTCTATTTCATATTGCACGCTGAAAATTGTCTGTGATTGGTCAGTTTCATTTTTCACAGTAAAGTTAAAATTGTGATTCAATATCCGTTCAGCCGGTAGGAGTTGCTTACTGATCCGTTTTCTAATTTGTTAAGGAATTATGTAATCAATATATCCCGGTAAGAGTAAAAAAACTAGTAGTTTACGGCCTAAGTATACAACTATTGCCTTTTATTTCATTTCTTTGTTAAATGAGTAGAACAAGTACCTATTTATTACAACAACAATTTCAGGTAGCAACACAGTTGGAGCCGTACATTAGAACTTTAACCCCAGCTCAATCTAGCGGCTTGGGAGTAACTGTATCTAGTCAAGATAGTAGCCAGCATTTGGGCAGTCATGGAGAGCAAGCTCAACAATTGGCCAGTCTACTGGAACATATTGGTAAATATTTTAAAATTATTTTGTTTTCGCGAAAAGTGTTGACAATCTAAGCTAAAACTAAGGTTTATGCGTATTCGAGCATTGGAACTTCCGCATTGTCTTCAAATCCGTTACTGGAAATATCAACGATTTTACTAAAGTCCATGTCAGTTTTTGTGTTGGTCACTTCTAAATATTCTCTACGGTTACATTGTTCAGCTGGTTCTAGTGGGTTTACTTCTCTTGCTTTAGGTTTCGTCTTTCTTACCACTGGTTTGTGATACTTCAATTTACGCATCTTTAAAACTAAATGTCCTACAAACCAAAATAAAAGACAATACTATAACGCGCATATTATAAAGTTACTCACCAGTAGTTTGAGAGCGAAGAGCTGAACTTTTCTCAACTTGCACTTCTTCAGGAAAAACCATTTGGAATACTTTTCCTTTAACTGTTACTCTAACATAAATAGGTTGCAAATCTACGTCAATAAGGCTGGTATCCATGTACTTGTACACGGCCAGGTCTAACACGTACATTTCTGGATCTTCGTCCGAGAACGTAAATGATAGCTTTGCCTGGTTGATGTTAAGAGGTTTCTGATTTTTGTCGAACATTCTAGAAGTTTAAAGTAGTGTTACACTGATATTACGTTTCATATTTAGGTGAAGTTTAAATACTTCGTCATCATGTCATTCGACCCTTGACCACTTTATCAAAAACAAACAAATCAATGTACTGATACTTGTCACTTACGAATGTTTTGTCCATCTTTGTCGAGTGCATTAGTTTTTAATAGTGATATCTTTTTTATCTTTGATTTCCTATGCATAATTTTGAACAGAATCAGGTTTTCATGTCATTGTTGAAATAAAATACTGCCAACTCACTAAAAATTCTGCAATTGCAATAATTGCTTTTTTTAAGTCTGAAATTTTAAATTTATACAAATGGACCGAAATCAACGGAGTTAGCAATTGAATATCAAATATCGCCTGATCTCACCCTGTAGGCTTAATAGTAAGTCAGGTAATGTACTGTACTATTAAGGTAACAATAACATTACCTTCACACTTAAAAATATGACACCTAAGAGGAAATTAATAAGAATAGAAATTTAAAATAACCTTAGACATTTCCTGGAGTTGTTACTGACATCCGTCTTGTTTTCTGTATTACCCTTGTGATGACGTCTAGCGATTTCCAACCGGGTTTCCGGACTGTTTTCTCCTACAGTTTGCCAAAACTCTTCATCAGATAGTTGAGAGTTACTGTTAGTCTGCAATCTAGTTTTCTGCTTTTCACGAAACAACCTATATTTTTCTTGACTTTCTTTAATAATTTCTTCAATTTGGGAACGTTGTTGCAGCGCAGTAATTTTTTCACTTTTCGTAATTTCCTTCATATCTAGGCTATTCAGTTGTGTCAGATGAGCAACTACATACTCTCTATAGCCTTTAAAATCGCAACAGGGATTTCCTTAAAGAACAAAATTAAATATTTAATTTTAATTTTTTGCATGCAACTAACCAGTCAGGTATAACTCTTTTAAGTTGAAATTTGCTTTCAGAGACTTAATGCTTTCTAAATCTCCGATAAAATTCAAAGTCAAGTCTAGCTTAGTCAAAGATTCACAACGCTCCAAGTTCTCAATTGACTCGATGTTGTTTATTGCCAAATTCAAATACTCTAGCTCTTTCAGTTTGTTCAAGTTTTCTATACGCGATATTTGATTGGCTTGCAAGTATAAAATTTTCAGTTTTTTACATCTGTTGTTCAGAAGTTCTATTTTATCGATGTCTTCTTGATGTAGGGATAGCTCTTCCAAAGTGCCAACTATACCTACAATTTATACACATTTTTACAGTAGTTCAGATGATTTCTGTGACTTACCTTCGTTATGTTCGGCTCTTTTCCGTATTAATTCCTCCGTTATTTGCACCATTTTTTATGTAGCGGCTGATGTAATATTTTATAGCAAATGAGTGAAGTTTTTAACCTCCCGTGTTTGTTTATGTAGTTTAATAATGTTTATTGTTCAGGTAACTGGTGACAAAATGTTATTTACCGTGGAGATATAAATTAAGGGACACATATTGATTTTTGGCTCTACAAAATGAACTGTTAGGATCAAAATTAATTATTGATTTAAGTTTTCCTAGATACCGCATTGTTTGATGACCGTACCAGCAACAATGACCTGTTTACCCGTTGCCCGACAACCGCCTATACAGTGCAGGCCAAAAGTTTAAATTTTCGCATTTTTGTTCGTGTTTTACGACGAAAAGGCTCAAGTTGGAGATCCGAAAAAAATACAGAAAACTAGTCCGTGATAGGTACTACAACTTTCATTATTACGATTTTTCAATCAAATCAACCGTACAGGTGCAAAAAAATCAAAACCATTTTTCCATGTTAATCTCCTATGTCCAGCGTGCTCTTGGACACCTGGTATAGGTTCGTCAACAGGCTTATCGGTCTATAGTTCTGTAGGTCTGTGATGCTGCCCTTCTTGTGCATAATAACAATAGTGACAGTTTCCATGTTTGTGGGGTTCTTCCTTCGTCTAGGCATTTATTGAAGAGTTTGGTTATTGCTTTGAGTAACTCACTTCCTCCTAGTTTGATGGCTTCTACAACAACACCGTCTTCGCCAGGTGCTTTGTTGTTCTTCATTTCTGACAATGACTTTAGGACCTCTTCCTCAGTTATCGTTGGCATCTCTTTCGATCCTTGGTTCAGTATGTGAGGTATATTTTCTGGTGCTTCTGCTTGACTCTGGTTTCTATATAGTTTGGTGTAAAAGTCCTCGACAATCTTTAGTATTTCTTCTCTGTTGCTTGTTATTTGTCCTATCTCATTTTCCAGTTTAGTTATTTCAGCTTTTCCCTTACTTTGTAGTTTCTGATGTCAGTCCTTAGGGCTTTTGTTATATCTTTATTCAATTGTTTTGCTCATTTCTCTGTTGTGGATGTCTTCCCAGTAGTTTTCTGTTTGCTTTAAGCAGTGTTTCTTTTGGGCGGCGTTGATTGACTCCACAAGGTTTTTATTTAGATCCTCGAGACATTGATCATATTAAACGTTCATATTTTGAGAAGGTTATAGTAAAAATTTTACTCATTTTAAATGACGTCAAGCAGGTGGAAAAACACACATTGTCTTGTGGCAAAAGGTAGACATTTTTGGACCACTGCGTAATATCCTACATAATCCTGCATAATATTTTTGTAAAACTTGTATAGAATAGTTTGTAATTTTAGGAATGCTTCAGCCCACCGAACCTTCAATGGGAAAAATTCCGAGATCCCGCAGCCGGGTTCTGGGTCAACTTTTAGAAAAAGTGCGACCTACTGTACAAGAACGAGAAAGGAGCAAATCGGCAGGGCAAACAGAGAAGAGCTCTATTACCCCTGTGAGTCAAAAAACTCCCAAAAAGTCGTTTAGTAACAGCGCTGGTCAAATGAACGTCGAAAGGTAATAATTTTAATCTGCTTAAAGTCGATATGCAAAAGTTTAATTTGTTATAAGCAGCGTATCCAAATTGGAAGCACAAATTAGAGAAAAACTGCATGATATTATGTGCCGACGCCAGAGCCAGCCTTCTTCCAAGTCGGACACCGAAATGGACAAAAAGTTAAAACAAGAAGATCGAAAATTCAGTAATAAAACTGATGCCGATGACTTCGGCCAGCAATCCTGCAAGTTATCAATGAAACAGCGCATTTTGTATAAAAAAATTGGAAAAAGCTGTGACAAAATTAATGGCATGGCTGACAAAAAGTGTCGATCGGTGGAGTCTGAGTACCAGAGGATTTCGGACGCCACTTCTCAAAAGGTGCACGAACCAAGCAGATCTAGTCCTGGCAGTCCAAAATGCAAAAATAAGTCCAAGGGTCAGACAGGAAAAACCAAGAAAAAGGTTACTAATTCTACATTTAATAAGGTTTTAACATTTGGTTTC
This sequence comes from Ips nitidus, assembly GCA_018691245.2. NCBI lineage: Eukaryota > Metazoa > Arthropoda > Insecta > Coleoptera > Curculionidae > Ips > Ips nitidus. Next base: position 1,078,886 of record CM042789.1, read on the forward strand.
CACTTTTTATTTGCTTTTGTCCGCTCATCCTCTCGGTTTATATGTTTTTGTTTACAATTGACAAACCACTTGCATGCAAGGAGTTCTGGTTTAAATTTCTATTACCGTTTATGATGATTCCTGTTTGATTATTCTGTTTTGACGGAAGGTCCATTCCTTTGAAATAATTCAGATCTACGGTATCCAGCTTTTGATTTGTTTATTATCCAATTGAAATTTTTGGTGATACGTGTAAGAGTGTTGAGGCAAATTTTAAAATTAGTCAAGGTGGAAGTTTCTAGAACGATTATCTACGTTCAGCAAACATTAATTTTTTTCACAAATTTTAGAACCCATACATGTTATAATATTGGGGGGGTGTTAATAAATAGTTGTTTCAGGACTGCATTTTACATGGACTCATATGGGTAACTCCCTCATTTTAAAGCCTAAATCACGTCGTGCCCCACTAGTTTCTCTCTAAATTTGTTACCCTATGAAATCAGTTTATGAACAGAAAACGCTTTCGGCAATTTTTTTGTAATGTCGAAATTGAATAAATTTTAGCAACACTTTTGATTAATTTGACCGAACCTGTAACTTTAACGGTTTAGAAGATAGCTGTAGTAGCTTATAACAATAATTGGACCACCCTATAAAATAATGGTTTGGCATAGGTCTACCCCTATAGTGATGGTGAAGACAATATTTTCTACTCGCTCCATGACTCTGCGGACTCTCTCTCGACCTCATCGAGGCGCTCTAGCCTGGATGCTTCTGCCACTGGAGGCGGTCCAGATAAAACTTTAGTAGTGGTCATCAATAGACGGCAGAAAAGCGGACAATCGTTGGCTCAAAAGCAGCGCAGTTGGGAGACATTTCCTCCCAAGCATAAACGTCATCACATATGCCAAGCCAAATTAAGTGCGCCTGCTCAGCCTGGTACTTTGAGAAAAACGGACAGCTTTGAGGGTTAGTATGTCGTGATATTATAGAAACGGTTACTCAGGAATTGTGACAGTTTATACAGGGTGTCCCGCGAGGTAAAGGACAAAATTTTACTACATGTTTTTAGGTGAATTCGAGTCGAAAATGTCCTATAAACATGGATCCGCAAATGCTTTCTTGCGAAGATATGATTTTTTTAAATTTAATAGTGTTATTGTGCCGGAAACTGCAATAATTCCTAAATAATAATTTTATTTAACCAAAAAATTACTACTACTGTGAAAAAACCTGTTTACAATTATTGTTCAAAGTGTCCACCTTCACATTGTAAGCATAGTTTAGTAGTTCATAGTATGTTCTTAAATAACATATGTTATCGAGTTTTTATAACGGTGTTGGGTGTTTATATGATAACTGTCCAGAGTCCGGTATAGATCAAATCGAAATAAAAATGTTTTATTAAAAATAATTAAACAAAAAATATGTACCTACTTACTTAAATACGTACAAGCATTTTTACTAAATTGGCTTTGTTTCAGGGCATGAAGAGGCGGTAAGAAGCTTGGTGGCAGCAGTTCAAGAAACCCGTCGTAAACCGAAAGGCAGCAATTAAAAAGTTTGAAGCAACTTTAACATACAGGGTTTTGGATCTTTCACCCGTTCAATTAGGGTAAAAAATTGAACTATACGTTCTTTTTAACTCCCAGTATTAAGGTAAACGTTGCATTACTTAAATGCTATTAGGAAATTTGTTAAAGACGTTAGACGTAATGATTTGATCCAGCAAACAATCAAATATTAGAGGTGTTGAATATTATTCAAATTGAGTAGACGTCAATAAAATTTTCGATTGTTATCTTAATAAGAAGCTCTTTGTTAATCGTCAAATATATTAAATGTGTTATGCAAGACTACATTTGTGCTGTTTTTGTTCGTTTAATTACTTTCACTCACTAATAACGCTATTAACTATACCTATTCTTCTACCCAAATATAATGAGAGCATATTTCATCTCAGTAATTTACTAGACAAATCAACAGGTGATAGTCTAGGTGACGGAGTATCAAAGTTCAAATGCTGATCGTAGCAGGGCTTTATTTTAGTTCATATGACTCACATAGGAACACATTATACTTCGAATGAAATTCAACATTTTATTTTAAGACAAACACACTCCCAAGCAGTCGTCCTGAGAGTGTGTTGCTGAAGTGATGCAAGTCAAAAATATCTAATGAATATCCCAAATCGTAGCCGAGCTACCAGCATATTTTACACTACAAGTAGTAAAATTTCCCTGCTAATTTAAAGACCATTTAAGGAAGCAGCTGTTACAGCTTTCCTTTTCTTAGAATTAGTTGGTCAAAATGTCCACCCAGCTGATGTATACGTTATAGTCTAGCCCTTCTTAGAATTGAAGTAGTGTCGTAAGGATAGAGACTTTTCCAGCCTTACGAGTATTTATTTTTGTTGTTCCCTCCTCTAGGTAAAATACCCACGTGACCGTTTTTATCTTAAGTGACCCGTGACTTCAAAAAACATCAGTTTAAACTTAGAAAACGGTCACGTGACCTAATGTTATTTTAATATTCAAAAGAGATTCCTTTCCTTCCGGATTCCTGTTGGAAATAAACGGCTTTATTATTATTATTATTATAATTATTGCTAGCCAAAATCAGGAACATTAAATACAGTTTTCCCATTGTCAAATTTATCTATGATTCGTTGAACATTTAATTATAGAGTTCCTTGGGTGATTAAATGAAAATCTAATATATTTAATATACATTTATTCATTACATAATTATTGTGATTTACATCTAGTAAGACAATGATTATTTGATTCTGATTCCTTACAATTTAAACACACAAAAAAGCAGTTCCTCGTTATTGTACATAAAAATTAAAATAGGTTACTACAAGTAGTACCGGCCGTGACCAAAACCCAGCACATCTTGATATTCTGACATCACTTACCCTTGCAATGGAATGTCCTTGAACATGCAACAAGAAATAGAAGTGCGTTTTTGTACTGCCTCTGAGTACCTACATATAAACAGAAACGAACCTGGACGTGACAATTTAATTGGTCAAAATGGATTTAAAGCTTCTGACATAACAGTAACAACAATAATTAAAGCGTCGCAAATTAAAAAACTTTTATTTCTGGTACATTTTGACGTCCAGGTCCCACAAGTGAAGTTTTTGTAAAATCACAGCAGTCTACTTTTAACAACAACATGTCTTTAATAAAAACAAATCGAACAATGTCTATAAATCATTTATCTTTATTGTACCTATCCGCAATATAAGCTGTATTTGCGGTAGAAATCCTGAACTGATATACTTCGAAACATTATCAGAATTTGCGGATCATAAACTGAAAATTCACCGCGAATATAGCCATAGAAAAATGTATTCACATATCATATCTTTCTATCGCGCAAACCCTAGTCTCTCTTCAAATTATCTTCAATTTCATTTTATACCCAAAAATAAAACTAAATTTTGTCATAACCTTATTTTATTGGTAATATTAATATATGACTTAATTTCTGTTAAGTACCCATAGATTAATTATTTCACTACGATTACAAAAAATAAACCTACCGAATTGCAAAATGTATGTACAAAAACTGTTGTTCTTTTTTTTCCACTTGACTTAAAAAGGAAATTCTTCAAACCAAAAATGAGGAATTGTGCGAGTAAAGAAGGCAGCTAACATCGACGCTCTACTATTTTTAAAATATATATATGTTGGGTTAATTTCTTCTTATGGTTGTGGTAAGTCAACAATAAATGGTCTAGTAATCAGTGTAAGTCATTTATTGCTTACTTTACGATCACCTCTGCGATGGTAATAATTCCAAACTACCCAATAGAATGACTCCTTCTACCTTGAGTCGCTCTTTTTGAAAAATGGACAATAGTGAAATAGAGTAGGTAGGTAACAACCTAGCGTAAAGGCTCCTTAAGTTAGAATAAATGTTAGTGAGAATAAGCCGTAATTACTTCCGGAGTCTGCGATTAAGGCCAGTTTTTCAACTTTTTTTTATATGATTTTCAAAAGAAGAACATCAACATCATTACAGGAGATGGCTCAAGACAAAACACATCGATCGATTAACAAAAAACTGAAATATGAAAATTATTCGGGCTTATAAGCCGTGGTCCAATGGAATTTTTTCCTGACGTTTCGTCCACATCTGCGGCGGACATTATCAAAAGACCACGGCTTATAAGCCCGAATAACTTTCATATTTCAGTTTTGACCGGCCGTGAAAGCCTTCATAAACAAAAAACTATACATAGAACAAATTGCTCAACCAACCAAAATATTTCTAGGTTATGACACTTCCGGTTATGCCGGAAGTCAACTATAACTTTGCAATTTTAAATCGAACACCCTATACAACAGAGAAATATTCTACGTCATGGGTGAAAACTTAAACGTTTTGCTCAAGCTGCATAGTTTAAATTGTTGTGAATACAGGGTGTTTCAAAAAAGTGTGACATATCTTCCTTACGGAAGGACTACTAATCTTTCTCCACAAGAAATAAATGTTAGGTATCTAAACTATTTAGATGTAAGTATATGAGATAATTAACACAAAAATTTAAGTATGAAAACTACGGTGTTTTATTAAAAAATTAATCGTATTTGTTAACTTTTCACATTCTTTCGACACATTCTTCGACGTCATTTGGTAAATTATGACGTGCTTTGACGTTCGCAAACGTTATTTTGCTAGTTGGCTACTTATCTCTAATCGTTTTCCAAATATTTGAAGTTTTAAAAACAAAATCTTCAGTTGCATCGTCCACATATTTTTGTATCATCTTAAAATTATATCGTAAAATTACGCCTTTCTATTTAAAAAAATTGAAAATAGTTACATTTTTGTGAATTTTTTCACAAATGTAAATACGACATAGCGAGAAATCAGTTCAATAAAGTACTCTTTCTCTTCGATTGAAAACAACTTAAAATTTTATCACACAGTAAATTGTCGTTTACACAAAATATACAAAAATAGGTTATTGGAATGCAACAGTTAATTTTTATAGAAAAATTAAAATTTTACAGGAACAGCTCAAGATTGGTACAGGAAAGTTGCTCAGAATGGTCTGCAGAATATAAGTAGTAATATTAGGTTTTTCATTTGAATTAAAAAAATTATAGTACCAAGAAAGAAACCCTGATAATATTTCAGTTGGACACACATGCCGACAATAATATGGTGCTAAATTTTCAAAACTTTCTTATGTATACTAATCGATGTATTTTCTCATTGGACAATGTCTATAAAGCGAGTTTACTTTATTGTGTTACATTTTCTAATAACTTTAGAAACAAGTGTACAACCTATTGCAGCAAAACTCTAATTTTTAGCAGTAGCAGTAGTAAACATTTCAACTCCTGCATGATGATTGCATTCAAATATCTTTTACCTAATGTTAAAAGAAAAATTGATGCATCATCAGTAGAAATGCATTTTATTAAAAGTCTAATAAAAGACAAAATGATTAAAAAGTCAAGAATAAGCAAGCAGCTTTAGCATGTTAACTCTGATGGGGTTAGCAGGAATTACGGCTTACTCGAACGGGATACGTGCACCTTTATTCCGAAAATATTCGGTTAAGAACAATTATTACACGAAAAAACAACAGCCGCTAGTGTATGCACACACACGTAAAAAAGTTGATATGGCTTAAATTTTATTAAATTGCAGTGACATTCAAAACGACATCAGTGATAGGGAGGAAACGAATGGCTTAAAATTGCCCTAATTAAGTACATAAACCGACAAGCTTTAATTGCTTTTTCCCGTCAACTTAATCACACATTATTTTGTTAATCATTAACTAAAGTACAAAGTTTAGTTGCCCTAATAAAGTAACCTAAAAATACGTAATATGTATATAAAAAAAACCGCAGATAAAAAGTTAGTTAAATAACTAAGAAAAAATAATTAAGTAATTGAATAAAACACTGTGTAAAAAGGAGAATACATTTTACACTTCACTGTATACTAAATATTATCTAACATTAATTTTATGGACGATTATTGTTGATATCAATTTAATTGGAGGCTGTAAAAACACTGTCGCTACTTTTTGGCGCAGATGCGAAGCTCAATACATGCTTTTTACTTGGCGTTCGTACACAGTGTTTTCAAGCGATCAAATTTGGGATTGTTGTTAGTGCCGCACTAGCTGAACCTATGGCACCACTGACATTTATTTTTTTATCAATTAAACTTACTTTTCTGTCTAGCAAAGGCAAGAATGCATAGAACTCGGATGAGAAAGTAAGTCACAAATAACTTTCGAAACACCATCCTAACTTAACAAAACAGTACAAACGTAACATCAAACCATCAGTGAACAATTTGAAAACAAATTTCCCAAAAATTATTGCAACGTTGTCATCGTCTGCATACATTTTTACGGTTTTGCATCCTTCGTGAAGATAAAAAATGGGATATTTGAGATATTCGCGTGACAAGTAGTATTTATAGCATTTTTGCTGCTCAGGCGATGATTATCCATATTCTCATCCTTGTCTAATTCTAGCCGTTTGCGCTTTGGGAACGGTTTACATCGTGCTATTGTCCCATTCCAACTGTGACACATTCTGATAGTCTCTCTTACGTCTGGTCGATGTTGGAATGTCATCTTCTTCCTGTAAAAAAAAATAAAATATAGAATAAAATTAAAAAACTTCTTGAATTTCCACGCAGTGCATTTGGTTGATGAGATTATTTTAGAACATTCTTTCTTAAGTCATTTCATGGGTGGTTTTTCAATTTTTGGTCTACAAAAGGAATTACGGAGTTTTTCCGAAAAGAAGCTATGTTTTATGGGTATGTCTACAACAGAAATGCTTTTATTAATCAACAGCCTATGCCCCTAGTTTAATTTTTAATAAAAATATGAATATTTTTATTAAAACTATCCTTGCAGTACAGGGTAACGAATAAAAACGTGTAAACTTTCGGTAATTATTGTCTATAATCCTATTAAACTTTTTCCATTTTGAACAACACTAAACTATTCAGTTAAGAATATAAATCGAATCTTGTTACAACAAGATTATTATATTTTTAGTTTTGATACTTATTATTCCTTGTCAGGACATCTTATACTATAGGTATGATATCAAAAATTAGCTACTGACCTCATCGGATGAGTCGGCCCTAATGCGGCAAGGTCCATCGCTTGGTCCATCTTCATCCGACGAAGTTTCCGAATCGGACTGCTCAGATTCTGAATAATCCCCCGCGGTACAACCGGGTCGGTCTAGTTTACGTTCAGCGTTCTGTAACGTATCCAAGGTTAATTTTTAGGTAGCACTACGAATGGATTTAACTTCTAAACTTACTTCCATTGGGTTTACTGTTATAGTTAAGGCGGAATCGTCCCAAGTCATTTCGCCATCTTGTGCTTCTTCGCTTGAAGATTTCTGAGAAGCAGCTCTAATCCTAAGGAAGCAATACAAGGGTCATAAATGTATCGCATGTATGCACATTTTTATGATTGAAAGTTGAGTGTGTAATAAAAGTAGGTAAGTACCCAATGTTACAAACAATAGTAAAAATACTAATAATAGTAGTATCGTGAAGGAAAAAATGAACATTAAAAATGAACACCCAAGAAAAACTTTACAAAAGAATGGGGCAATCTTTTAACAACGTATTCTAGTGTATCCTTGTTACAATTTCATCATAACTTGGCCGCGGACGTAATCTTCTGTTCAGCACTTGATACGTAAATATCTATTACTTCCACACCAAACTTGATCAAAATATGTGCAGAACTTTTAACATCCATCATCATTCATCAAAATGTGCATTTTTAATATTCAACTTATTTGTACACCCCGTAAAGTTTTATAAAATGTGTAGTAACTTTTGAGGACTTATATCAGACACAAAATTAAATTGAAAAATTCCTTTATCCTTGACATTTTACTAATTCACCACGATACCAAATCTGAACAATTATTATTACAATAAAAATAGTTACCTGATCACTCCCAACACGATCATAAAGAGCAAAAATCCGACACAAACTACCACGATAATAGTGACGGCATGAGATCCACCGGACGCCATTAAATTGAGATGGCTGGCTTGGCCGTAATCGTGCGATATCACTGAAGCAGGCCTAACTTCGACATTGTGTTTGTTCACTTTGGCATGGGCAACAATCGATTCTTTTGGTTGAGGATGAATCACTGTAAGCTGCAAATTTAAATTATTATTAATTTAAAATGCTGAATTCAATAAAAATATAAAGTTTTACCGTCTGGACATATTCGTTACTAGTAAACCGCCCATTCAACTCAGAACAAGTCAATTTGAAGACCCGGTTTAAGTAGTACGCCGGCTTTCTATTAGTGTACATTAGTTGTCTAAGAACCTGCTGGTAATTGAAAACCATGTCGGAGCCACTGATTGTAACACCGTCCTTGGAAACTCGCGCCGCCATTCCAAGATGTTTCAGCATCTCTTCAGGCACCGACAAATTCTCATGGTCTGGATTCAAGTTGGGGTAAATGCTCAGCTGGCATTTATCCAATTTCTGCTCGCCAGTAATATGAATGTCGGCTAAAACGCGAACACCCATTCGGAAATCTTCGTATTTTCTTGCCATGTTTCCGGTGCCGTTTAAGTTGATGCTCGGAGTTTGAGGCCGCAGAACCATTACGTAGGTATGAGCATCGGGAACCTATCATAGAAACAATACATTGATTAGATTGAACTAAACATAAAGTCGGCACATATCATGAGTGAAAACACGTGACCTGTTCACTTTGCTTTGACAGCAAAATGTTGCCACTAGACAAGTTGATGCGCATTATCGCATAATAAAATAAAGCAAAACGTTAGTTTCCTATTTTTTCATTATGTGGATTAAATGTCATTAAACTTAACAAAAAACTGCAGTTTTTGGCTATACCAGCAAGATCGGATGAGATCACTATAATTGTATCTATCTTTGTTGAACTTCCTTAGTAAAGATGGAACTGGTCACGTCTTTTCACTCATAAAAAATCCCGATTAATACTATGTAAAGCAAACCTTGATAATCTTATCATTAGTGCAAACAACGTTAGTTGAGAGTCTCAGGTTACGTCTTCCAGGAGTAGGAAACTCTCTAGTGTTAGCATAGCCGATTTTGCGGACTAGAATCTCCAAGTTAGTTCGGTTGTCGCCTTCTACAGTTACTTCGGTCAAGTCAGAATTGGTCAACAATTCCATGCCTGGCTGTAGTAACTCCATGCTGGGAACTTGTAGGCTCTCTTTGCATTGGTGCAGACAGCTAAGTACCTCTGGTTTCTCATTTTCTCCAACTAGTACGCTCAAACCAGCCAAGTAGCCTTTCAGGTGATGTTTCATTTTGCTATCTGAACCCTATAACAACCACAACTTATTAAAATGGTAAATTATTATTTATTAAATTAAATAGTCAAAATGGTTTAGAGCTATTTAGAATTCAAAGCGGCTAATATCTTACCTGCCAACAAGCTCCTACTGTCAAGGTAGTGTTAATTCCTTTAGTGGAGTGTAACGGCCAATCATCGATCACTTCTGGGTTTTTCTTTTCAGCCCTAAACAGTTGCCCGTCGACGTAAAGTTCCACGTCCGGGAAGCGAACATTAATAGCATAGTGATGCCATTGGTCGTCGCATACCTACAAAACATGCGTTTGATTATATCTTGATAACGAATACTAGAGTAAATGCTTTGTACGTTTCTATTTGATACAAAAGTATGTAATGAACGAAATTAAATTCAACATTTCGTTCGTTATCAAGCTAATAGCATTGTCTAAAATCGCTCAAAAACTCTATTTTCAGTTGAAATATAATAGAGACGAAACATGGCTTAATTGCGACTGACAAACGGCAACCGCCTAAGTTTTATTAAATTTTCAACCGCACCAGAACGATATTAAAGACCCATTCATCTCTCCAAAACTATAGTCAATTTTTAACTGTTAATCGACCGAGCTTTCAAGCTCTGCGAACACGAACAGTTTTGCATTTTCCAGTCGAAAACTTTTCTTATTAAATATATAGAACCAACAACTTTGCGATTATCTGACATTTGGTTGCATTATGCACTCGCAATTATTAATTACAAACTCACCTGCCCTATTTTCCAACGCCACTCGGCTGGCCTAAATATATTCAAATCCTCTTCGGAGAAGTCGCGTCTCAGTAGCAAAATTAGACGGCAGTTGCGTACAAATAACGCATAATGGTGCCGGTTCATTTCTGAAATTATTTATTTATTTAATATACTAGTAATAACGTTGATAAGCTTTAAATGTTGTACAGTGTGTCCCAAATTGCTTCTACATGTATTGGAATCTCAAAAAAGGTAAGAGCTACAGAGTCGGTTAAATGGGGAAAGTTTTACAGAATTTTATGTGAAACTTATTTCCGGTTTCCAAAATATTCCGTTTTCCGTAAAATTGGGAAAACGTCAGAGGCTGCATTTTAAACACTCTTTAATAAAGCCAAAGAGAGTTTTGAAACTAAGACATTATTAAGGCACTTATTAAGAAGACCAATATCGATAGATTTTTTCTAATTACGTCATCATGTTCTACGTAAAAAAGTGCCTTAATAACATCTTAGTTTTAAAACTCTCTTTGGCTTTGTTAAAGAGTGTTTAAAATGCAGTCTCTGACGTTTCGCCAATTTTCCGGAAAACGGAGAAAGATTGATAATTTGGAAACCGGAAATAAGTTTCACATGACATTCTCTAAAACTTTCCCCATTTAACCGACTCTGTAGCTCTTACGGTTACAGAGATTCCAATACATATAGAGCCAATTTGAGACACACTGTATAGGTAAAAAAACTTGTTAAGCAAAAACATCGTTAGCCTGGAACAGCACACAACATTAAAAAATCATTAAGCCTTTTCCGATTTCCTTTGGAGCGAATCCCTTAGGGGTGCCATTTGCATCAAGAGCGGCGGCAAAACAACCCAGGGGGCTATGTTTAGGTCGGGTAATTGTTCCCCGATATTTTACATGGAAGCTGAAGGTCGTTATCTCTGTTCGATGAAAACTGTTGTTTAGGAGCCTTTCGTATATCTTGATTGACCTATAAGGCGCTAGCGGTTTAGGGCATTAACGTCCTAGCGGCTGAATCTTTTTGGGCGCTTGCCAGCTGAAATAATGAACTTTTAATCCGGAAAGAAACCGTATGAAACTGAATGCAATTTTCCGTGTGCCAGTTAACCGAAAATCACCAAGTAGCTTTACATTACTTGATGTAATGTTATGGACAATTATGTCAACAGAAACAAAAAATAAATAGTGAACATTTATCTGTCACTGCTATTTCTAAAAACGTTCATAAAGGCGTCCTCATTGCTGAATGGAAAGAAACTACTCAGGATACCGATAATCCAGTTTAAAAGTTTAAACATCATATCGAGTCTTCAATAACAAAGTTTAGATCTATCTAAACTTTTTTGAAGTCTATGCCTGTAAATAAACCGAAGACGTAAAGGCACCATACTTGAAAACAAAATTTCCGCTTGAAAAAAACGTTCATCTAATTCAGCAATTATTTACTGCTTCTGGCATTGAAAAGTATACCTTTACCGGTATGGAACTGTAAACTGTAAAGCATCATAGATTCCGTGTAGTTTACTATAGCGAGATGTTTGGATTGCATTTCAATGTCTCCAAAACCAAATTATTGGTCTTTTCTAAGACTCCAATAAATGCACACCTTGCCCCCCGTTTTTCTTTGTTGCCTTAAAACTGATTTATATTCATATTTGTTACGTTAGTGTTACAGCTTTTCAATCAAATTTGTAAAAAACCGAAGCATGCATAAAGTTAATATTAGAGACTAAATAAAACGATTTAATTAAAACTCATACAGACAAAACAAAATCCATTCTAAAGTTAATACTTTTCGCAGTCAACACCAAATCTTACCAAAAGTTCGGTGAAAAGGCGGACCTGTACAAAAAAAAACATACAGTAAAAATTAAATTCTACAATAAAATATACTTTTGTTCTAGAATTTACTTTTACTGAAAACAAATAAGAACAGCCATAGGTGATTAACATTAAAAAAATCATCCTCTTTTTATTATTTTCCTGTACGGTTTATTTAACTGCAAAACTTTCAACATAAAAGTTCTAAAACTTATCTGTATATCGAAACCATGTACTTTTTACATTTTAGGTTTAAACTTAAATGCAAAACGTTGAAACACATACATTTTGCCACTAGTGTCATACTCACCCTGTACACAATTTTTTGCTCTACACCACTGAAAAGAGAAATTCAAGCCCTTTTTTTTTTGAGTGGTTAAACCTCCCTGAACTCCCAAAAATAACCAAGGTACAGGCTGTTACAAGTGCATCTAAGTAGTTTTTCGAAAATATCTCAAAAAGATTAGATTTATAAAAAAAAAACACTGCAGAAACTCCAAAATGTTTCTCAAGCAGTCGAAAGCCTTCCAAAAGCTTTTAGAACGCTCTAAAGGCTTCCAAATGATCTTCAACTAGGCTAGAAGCTCTCAAAAAAATCAAGGCAGTCTGAAAGCTTACATAAGTTTCTAGAACAGTCCATAAGTTTTCAAATGCTTTAAAAGCAGTCCAAAAACCTTCAATGATTTTTAAACTCTCTAGAAACCTTCCACATGGTCCTAAAGTAGTCTAAAAAGATTTCAAAATACTACAGAAATAACTGCAAAATGCTTCTAAAGCAGTCGAAAGCCTTCCAAAAGCTTTTAGAGCAGTCTAAAAACTTCCAAATGCTCTTCATCTAGTTTAAAAGCTCTCAAATAATTTCAGGACAGTTTAAAAGATTCCAAAAGTTTCTAGAACCTTCTACAAGGTTTCAAATGCCTTAAAAGCAGTCCAGAACCTTCAATGCTCCTAAAGTAATCTAAAAAGATTTCAAAACACTACAGAAACTCCAAAATGCTTCTAAAGCCGTCGGAAGCTTTTCAAAACGGTCTAAAAGCTTCCAAAAGCTTTTAGAACAGTCTAAAAGATTCCAAATGCTCCTCAAGTAATTAAAACAAATTTTGAAAATAGAAATTTCCAAAACATCTGTTTAAAAGCTTCAATTCTAGAACTTGAATTCAAAAAAAGTAAAAAATTGCATCTCTGAAATAGTGCTATTTAAAAGCACTTTTTTACAGATTTTTATGGTTTTTTGAGAAAAACTAATTAGCTTTTTAAGCGCTATTTTTCACGATTTTAGTGCTTTTTAATCCGGACTCTAGTTATAGACTTCTCTTCATTAACTGAAAAATACTACAGTTGATAGCTCAACTACACTACTTTTAACTGAACTTTCAAAAATATGTAAAACTTAGAGAGCCGTAAAATCAATTTGCTTCTCACAAAATTTTTTTTTTATGCTCATTCAGTCCGAATTTTAATATCTCAATAATTGTTTGATTCTATTTTGGTATAATTTCTTGCTGAGTACCTAACATGATTTTCATAACTAAATATACCGCCAAGCAAAAAACTTGGTTGTAATGATAACGTAAAGCTAACAGATTTAGAAAATAAACAAATTCAGACTTTATTTATATGGTTGATTAATTCACTGTAAGGCGCTGACTTATTTGAGCAAATAATTTATTTGAAGCGCCACATACTGCGGCGAGTGTACCGAACTGTTAAGTACCGGCGGATTTTATTATATTTATTCAGTCATTGAAGGAGAGAAAGTTTATCTTTTCATGAATAAAATTGACAAAAAACATATTCGTACGGAAATAAAATTGAACTTACTGTGGTCATCGGCCGAACACAAAATATGTTCTTTGGTATGTTTGTCCTGGCCATTGTGTTCTCCATGTCTCATCCATGTGGCAATTGTGAAAGTGGATGGTACATTGTGATCGAGAACGGAGTTTGGAATTGACACAGCAGTGCTACTGCCGTCAAATTCGAACATTTGATCCGATTCATGACCTGAAACCAGATTTGAACAGTAAAGAAACTAAATTAGATTTCCAATAAACGATCTTAGCAATATTAAATCTTGGAAAATTTACATACTCAGGTGGAAAGTGTTGGTAATTCTCGAGGGATCTCGAGACTGAAATTAAACTTTCCGCCGTGGTTTGTATACTATTTTACTTTCAAGCATTTATCAAAATCTTAATCAATCTCACCCGGGTGGAAAGTAAGAGCAGGTAATTTTTATTTTTCCACCTGGTTTACACATAAGAAATAACGTTTATTGTACATACATGGTTGAAAATAAAATTATAAAATAATAAAATATATACAACCCTATAAAAACAATGTTAACATTGATGACTTTTTAAAACTTGGAAGTCACAAGTTACTGACGTGTAGGTGTCAGTTTTATTACTGTCTTCTCAGCGCTAGGCGGGAGGACAGTAATCAGCAGCGTCTCTGTATAGACAAGGAAATTGCTTATTACTGTCATGGCAGGTTGATAGGAAAGTAATTACTTTCCCGCTCGATTTCCTGAAGTAGCTTAAATTTTATTAATAATAAATAATTAGTTAATTGTTATACCTATATAAATGTTACTATAAATTAAATAGTCGTATACTATACTCGATGGGATAATGATTTAAAGATGTAAACAGAAATTTGTAGTTTTCAGTTCTTATTAATTGTTTCTAAATATTTAAAACAAACCGAACATACCTTCATCAGAAATTAAAGGCTTGGTCCATTCCGCACCGGCACCTGGGGAAGGCAAAAGATCAATAGCCGAAGGTGAGGCTCCGCACAACTTTCTTTGGGATTGGACTGAGTAGGTGTCTCTATCACATCCTTTACCAATGTGCCTATAAAATATTTTTTTTTAGTTGAAGGTGATGTTCCTCTGAAGTAATGGAGATCGTGAAGGATTATGCGCTAGAAATTAAACGTGGTGAGAAAGTGTCGCTCAGAGATCAAATTAATGTATGCTAAAATAGAATTATTATGTATTGTAGGAATAGAAATTTTACAAAAAATATTATTGGACCAAATTGGAGAACATTTAAAAACTTGCAGGGTCATTTCTGCCTTGCAAATATGATGCAAACCAATTGGTTTTAAATGGAAATGGATCAGTAAATATAAATAGCCACAGAAAACTATCTCCGATTGGAAAATCAGTCAGAAATCTTAGTAAAAGTCAAGAATTTTGTTAATTACTAAGCTGTGATTTATGTTGATATGTACTTTGCCATTTTGAGTGTGAATGAATGACTTCTTGATCAATGATATTCAAGTTTAGGTATTTCTGAACGCACCGTTTTTTCAAAGCATTTGCAGGTTAAAATTTGTGATCTAATTCAAGACATGCGTGTTTTTTCACCTGCTTGACGTCATTTTAGATGGGTAAAATTTTGACTATAGGCATATAGTCGGATTTTTACCATTTGAGAATGACGTCATCTTTTTACATCTTTGTTTCTCGCATATCAAACATGTGAAATAAACAATTTTAACAAAAAAGGCACGTTATTAATTTTGTCATCCTGTCAAATTAAAAACGTTGACATTTACTGTCACTTTGATATAAACAAATATCAAAGGTATAAAAATGATGCGCTACAATGAGCAAACCCAAATGCTAATTCTAAATGTGCTGCTTTTTTTGGAGTACGAAAAGAAACAGTTTCCAGATGTCATCCCAATTGACTATTCCAGTGTGTATAATAGAGCATCACAGGCTTTAAAAGTGAGTACTGCTACCTTATGTCGAATGAAAAAGGCTCGAATTCCAGCTGACCACTCCTATTTTACCAACATTTCTAAGAAAATGTCGGTCAGTAAAACCAAAATAACCGCTTTTATGAAAAACAAAGAAGTTGGTAATGTTGGTATGCCAAATTACTATTTTTGCTTTATTGTGTACAGCACAACAACACAGCACAAAATCAATGAACATTAATAATATATTATGTTATTAGGAGTAGAAGAGATCTTTAAGTGAGTGCAAGTACACCTATTCACTGAATGAATGATGATTAAACTGAAACTCTCATGATCATGTGATTTTCAAGGCACTTGATCATCAGTCACTTCTGAACACACTAATTTTTCAAAGCATTTGTAGGTTAAAACTTGTGATCTAATTCCAGACATGCGTGTTTTTTCACCTGCATGACGTCATTCTCAAAGGGTAAAAATTTTACTATAGTATAGATTTGGCCGTTGTTTAACCCTGACTCACCCTGTATAATAGGTCAAAAATACGAAAAACCAAACCAACCAACCAACAAAACCAACTTAATTATTTAAAATGCAAAGATTTTAGATAATAGCTAATCCGAATAACACTATGCGTACTATTTTTTTTCGAAAATATTTAAAAAAAGTTATACGCGCGCCACTGGTATACGCAAGAAAATTGTTGTTTCTTGGAAAATTTCCTTTCCACGTAGCTACTGAGACCTACAAAATTTTGATTAATTACTTTAAGTGGTTTGGCCAAAATCATTAAATTTTTGTTTTTTCAGTAAAACTTTGACCCTGTATCTTCGTTATTGTTCATATTTCGAAAAAGCGTCAAACGACTTTTACTTTTTTTTTATTAAGAATACGCGGTCAACAATTTTAGAACACCCCCTATAAACAACAATAACATTAAATGATGATCAGATTGGAGAAGTTTCTTTTACCTGGTGGCTAAATCCACTCTGGCACTCAACTCCTTAATACTGCAAGGAACGTCACACAATTCCAAATTGGCGTTAGGGAACAATTCCTGTTTGCCAGTCATAGGAGCGTAATCTACCCTTTCAGGCAAGCCGCGCCATCCTAGTCTGCATACACGATTCACCTTGATGGTGACTAGAGCTGGAAAAGATTGGCGCATTCCACAATCATACGCAATGACGCTTAAAATGTGGTTGTGAGAACGTTCGTAGTCCAAAGGCTCCGTGTTCCTGTTTGCAGAAGTAAATATGAGTTTTGTTAAAAACAAAATCAATCAATAGCTATACCTGATGACACCGTCCATATCGATAACAAAAGGTTGGTCAGAAGTAAGAATTTCGTATTTGCAGACATCACCAAATTTAGGGGTGCAGTCGCGATCTGTAGCCTCAACTCGTACAATCTCAGGGTAGATTCTTCCTTCATCCACTTGCTGCACATAACTCGGCTCAGTAAAGGTTGGGGCATACTCGTTCACGTCCGATACTGTTATGTGAACAGTGGCGCTGCAAAAAAAGTATTAAATTAACAATCAGTTTCTTATATAACCACACAGTTTCTTGGAAGATTCGAAAACTGTAACAATTTCGATATTGTTTGCGGTTTCATGCTCAACGACAAACACCGTTTCCTTCAAATATACGGGTCACTGTTTTTAAGAAAAAGCAACCTCGAAATAGGTAGTTCAAAGCTACTCCAAGAAAATTTACGTTTAAAAAACCAAACTTTTATTTAATATATAGGGTGTTGCAATAAGACGTGCACCTGGCTAGTGGTATTAGTTTATTTTAACTAAATGTGGATACAGTCTCTACCATCCGCCATTCTTTAGGCATTACTTTGAAAGCCAACTAGACTACTCACAGCATCTCATTATGTTATTATAGTTCTGTCTTGCAATAGGAAGGAGTTTAGCACCAAATTTATTTTTGGTTGAAACTTCTCAAAACCTCTTAAAAGTGTTTTAAACAAGTCAGACCAGTGTCCTGTCTTTACAAGTGTCCTAACCCTTACAAAAATCGTTTATAATGGCCAGACACGTCTCTAAATACTGAACCCCCCTACGAATATCCTAAAAAGTTAGGTCTTCCCTATATGTTAAAAATTTGAGCTACTTCAAAGCTTTTCTTCTTATAATTAATGTTTCCTGGTGTGGGCTTGTGCCCTCTGACACCATTTAGTATTGACAAACCATTTTCCCTGCAATAATAATTGAGAAACAAGCAAAGGGAGATAGGGTGATTAATTTTCAACCTAAAACAGAGAACATTACCAGCACTAAACGCGGCTGAACTGAAACGTGCCTCGTAACGTCACACGGCACTTAGACCAAAATTCGTTGTTTTTATTTGACGCACTTGGTCTGCGTTTAATAAATTCGTTATGCTTTATCAAAAATACAAAAAAATAACTTTGCTGAACCGTTTTTTCTATGTAATTAATCAATTTAACGAAATAAAAAAAGTGTGCCACCATCCTATTTCGTAAATATAATTATCAAAATCTATGTTTCTACAAAGAGAGCCTTAAAAATAACATTTCAACAATCCGTCGATAGCTCAAATGACACTAGTCCACGTCATATTACTGTCACTTGCAAAAGAATGATCATGTGTAAGTATAACTAAACTACGCGAGAATTTCGATAATCTGTCAATTTTTTTTCTTTCTATACTCTGTTGCTTTATAATACGCGTATAAGTAAACTCTGCTCACAGAAATGGAAAAATAATATCATAGAGGAAATTTACGGAAAACATATTCTATCGACAAAGATGCTATATTTCAGACTATTTACGAGGAGAATCAATAAATCCTTATCGCTGTATCTTCGGGAAAGCTGGCGCTTTCCGCCGAACAGCGTTTCCCGATTTCCCTCCTGCTTTTCGCTTCTTTTTTTGACCCGAAAATACGAAAAGACACGATCGTTTATCATCATCCAGATTCCGAATTTCTTGAAATACTTACTTACATCATTCCCGGCGAGCTGTTCCCGTTAAAACTGCTGTAATAATCGGCACCGTCCACCTGATCTATTTAGATCTCAGTAATATAATACGTACAGAACCGAGTCGGTTTGTTCCAGTTATGAATAACAACGGCAGACGTTGGCAATGAAAAATGGAACACGAAGGAAAAGGGCTTATTTGAATAATTGAAAAATTCTTTACGACAGCGAGGAACTGAATAAAGGGAATTCGAGTAGATCATATTGGCCGGAAAGGTCCTTTTCGAGGTTGACATAAAAAATGGATGCAGCCAGCAAGGAGTTGGTATGGATTATATACATACATGGGTTCCACACAGCATTGTATAAATAATTCACGTACATTTCAGAGAAAATTATTATGAGTTACCCTTGACCTGCTATTGGAATTATTTCATCACTTAAAAACATTTGTTTTTCAGTAAAAATTAAATAATTAGCTGGTACTAAAAATAGTTGCATGTGATTACTGAGTCAATAACTTCCAATCTCTCGGTATACAATTCCTTTAAGACAATCCAACATAATGGCCGCATTCGTTTTCACGCTCCAAAGAGCGAGCAGAGCGTTTTTGACGTAACGATGACGTAATTTGACAAAACCGTAATTTGACGTCATTGTGACGTCAAAAAAACTCTGCTCGCTCTTTGGAGCGTGAAAACGAATGCGGCCAATATCGCTCTTCTCATTTTTCTATTTCAAATTAAGTGTATCATCAGCTTTTTGAAAAATGTTTTATTTTATGCTATATCGTAATATGCTCTATTACGTAGTCGGCTTCCGTCCAGTAAATGATTCATTACGTTACTAGTGCGGCAAAATCTATTTTATTACCACTTACAGTATGAAGTAAAACGTTTTACGATACTCTTCCGTGAAATGCAATTAAAGTACCCGTGTAGAAATTTCGTAAACATCTAGACTTGTACTTTAATAACCAGGATTGTGCCAAAGTTGTCAATTGACTGGTGAAACTGACAGACCAATTTGACTGTGATCAAAAAGATCATCTACCAATCAGGCTGGTCAAGAATCAGGAAGCGTGCGGAAATTTGACGTACTTAATTGAGAAAATTTCGTTTTATGTGATTTTACAGAAGAAAATAGCTATTTATGTAATCAGTTAGAAAAAGTTCCATTTTATTTAACAAACAAATTTTCTACAAAACGAGCGTAGTAAGTTGCGCAAACGACGTGATTGACATACAATTTTCAAACTAGTTCCATACATAATTTTGTCTAATATTTTTATTAAAGTAGCAACAAATTGAAAATTGAATAGAACTGTAGTGTAACTAATAATGCAATGGCTATGGAAATATTATTGGAATTTAGTTTTAATGGATAGAACGGTTTTTTTCATACGTAAGATGTGGTACAATCAAATTTATAATTTGTTTACCCATTTTACTACTTCCACAGACAAATTTGTGATAAATAAAAAAATGTCTGTAACACATTTGGAAGCTTCTATTTTATGTAACTCACGTTCTCCTCAAAATATGTTTATTACTTAAAGTTGAACTCTTCCGAGCAAAATATTAAACATTACATAAAAGTAAATTTTTTCTTCCTTTTCACAAATTTAAACTTTTTTTACCAAATTGACTCAACCAATAATCATAATAAATCTTGACTGGTCAAAGGCACACAAAACTGAAGTTAAGGCAAGGTAAATGTGATATTGACTTGACAGTAAAGAACAATCGTGTTACAGACAGTTGGTCTACAGTCTAAGTCTTTTAGGTGTGACGCAAATAAATCTTGTAGTAGTAAATTGCCAAACCGAAGATCCTGCAAGTCGTTTCTACGGCTAAATCGAGTTACAGGATTGTGAAAGTTGGCTTAATCGATACCGCCTAAGTAATTAACTTACGACAGTTCCCCGGGCAGAATTAAAAGCTTTCTTAGTATCCAAACTGAGCTGAGGAGAAACTTCCTTCATCGAAGGAAGGAAACATGTCACGCCGACGACGCCAACGGTGTCCTATATTTATGTCGCAGAATGAGCAATACTACTGTGACTCTCACTTTGGCAAATTTACAATAAGGTATGTTGCCAACTGTGCCAGCATGAATCCTATCACTCTAATACATTTGTAATTACTAAACTGTTTTTTTTTTTACTTTGCTAACTCAACTTTTAATTAGATGGCCGTGATGTAAACCTAATTTATTACGTTCCACATTGGCATGTATGTAACGATAAAGTTTAAGATTTGTCTACTGCTACAGGGAAATTTGCTATTTTCTTAACAGAGAAAACGCATTAGTGAACAATTGCAGCTAGTTGAACGGATGAGACATTGACATGTGTATATGATGAACAGTGTGGTTTGAAATAGACGAATCCCAGCTATTCCCATTCTCTGTACTAAATGAGTACACGAGATTCGCACACGCATTTTATGATAAACTGGACACTCTGTACATTGACAGTTGAATAAATATTTACATGTTAGACCAAAATTAAATGCAAAACGGCGTGGATAGAGCAACAAATTCCCAGCGGAAAATATATACGAGCTTTGGGACGGAAATGTTTTGTTATCGTCTGCCGCGATATGTAAACCGGTCCGCTTTAACCAAAATCGTCCTGTTTTGTATTTGATTATCCCGCTGGCGCGTCCCTAGTCGGTAATAAATAATCCTGGACTATTTGCCGATTCGAAAAGTTACGGTCGCTGGCAGAAAAAGTTCGCATTGTTTACAATGAACCGTTAAAGCAAATTTAATTTACTTACAAACTGCCAGAATTCCTGACTATGTAATTGCACGATTACAAAAAGAAACCGGCGACAAGCTAATGAAATATAAAAACAGATTCGCAATTACAGTACTGCAAATGGATTGTAATACAGAATGATTGATTGCATTTACATAGGTATCACGGACACAAGTCGGATTACGTTCATGTCGAAATCTAGATATGCATTTAATTGAAAATGTTTCCTACTACACATATTATTTACTGCGTTAACTGTATGATAGTTATGAATTTGAACTTTAATTAAAAATCACGATGCACTTGCTTAGCCAATAGAAGAAAAATAAAAACAAGAAAATCGAGGAAAGTTTTAATATGGATTGTCAAAACAAACTTGGCCAACTTTGTCAAACTCAAAACCTGGCATGCTTGCTTATAAAAAAATAGAAATAGAAAGAATTAAGTCAGTTTTATAATAGTTATTTACATTAAGTACAACTCTTACAGTTTTTGAGATATTTAGATCAAACTTGGAACAAATCTACCTCTTTAGGTAGGTATGTCTACTAATGAAAAAAATTAGAAAAATTGAGTTATAATAAAATAAACATATTTCAAAAAGATTCATGACCATAGAAAAATAACTTCTTGTAAATAAAAATAATGTCTAGGATTAAGACCATCGAGTTTATACCAGAGATAGAGGTCTGTCTGACCTCTGCTATTGTCTGAGATTGTAGATGTACAAAGGTTGCCAAATTGCAATTCCTGCAAATCACTGTCCATTATCAAGAATAGAAAAAAACTATTTTTGATTTACTTATTTTATACAATACGAACCGAGAAGGATATAGAATGGAACCTAACAAAGACAATATCACAGAGCCTCAAGAAATGTGTAAAAGCAAGGAAAAGAGACTGGGATAGTCATGTTGATAGTATGGCACCTGACACCTGACAGATTAGCTAAAGCTAATATCTGCAAAAATAATAAACATTACAGAAAAATACAAACAGGAAGACCAAAGATAAGATGGAATAAGGACAACCTACTGATGACAACAACAACAACAGAAACAGAATGAGAGACAGACAACCAAAAGCAATCCTAGTCAGACGAAGAAGAAGGAACATTACCTACTGATCTTGACCTAAAATATGAAACAAAATACATCCCAACAAATGTAAACCAGTACAGAACTTTGCTTAGACGTATGTTTTAAACCACTTATTTACACATTTGGCAACGCAGCATGTCATAGCTCTATTGTTTTTGACGCAATGCTGCAATTTGAAGAATCGAACATCTGATTGTCAAAGCTAAAGTTAGAAAAGCTAATAAATTGTCTAAAATGTTACTATTACGAAAAGTAGAACGTGACGTCACTGTTATCAGTTTTGAAAAGTGCCACTTTATATGTCAAAATTAGAAAAAAAACTTTATAGAGCCATTTGTGCGTAAATCATATTCCGATTAAGGTACGAATATTACGCTGTTCACGTTTCGCTAAATACTTTATACCTTTGCATCGCTAACTGAGCCATTTAAGATAAAAAGCATTGGTGTTTTCTGGTTTCAAGTGTCTTTGCTTCGAAATTAGAGTGAATCTTAACTTTATATAATTTTTATCAAAATGAGGTCGTTCCATTTTCATGGTACCGTTTCTTCAAAAGAAGTGCTGTTTGCTCTTTTCTACAATTTAATTGAAATTATACCCAGATAGTGATTATCAAGTTTTAAGCTAAATACTAGTACTGTAGCATAAAATAAAGAAAATGTGCTCAAACTGAATTAATTTTTATTTAAAATAATATGCTATTTAGCTAAGCAGGTTAATAAGTATTTTCAAGTGTCAACTGAAAATATGCTTACAATTAAGAACTGGTGTATTTTGTAACCTTTTATTATATTCTAAATTTGAATTGGTAAATGTTTTGAAAGGGGATTGTACCACTTTGGTAACCCATTCAACAAGAGTTAAAATCACAAGAGGTTGTGTTAAAATCACAACTGTTACACATAGTACACAAGTTCAATACACTTTTTGATTTAAATAAGCAGAAAATTAATAGAAGTTCAACGAAAATTTGATGATTTTCATTGGAAATACATATAGCATTACACTACTATAAAACAAACTGTAATATTGTTTTGGCAAATTGAAATTGCAGCCCCAAGCTTTGAGCCAACACTTATTATCCACACAGACTATAGTATGAAAAGAATACGCTGCATAAATATAAATGAGTAGAGAGTTCGTGTTCGCTGATTATTGCAAATGAATGCAATTTATAATGCTGACAGTTTGAAAACTCTGCGAATATCACTCGAAAAACAAAACCGGTCATATTCATATAACAAACGAACTGGTATAACATTTAAACTGTGATAATAAAAGTATGTCGGCGTCGCTAATAGCGTAGGAACTCAGTATTTCAACGGTTTTAAAAAAGATTTTTCTTTTCAGATACTTGGACTAACGTTGTCAAACTACAATTCGTTAAAAAGGCTCATCCGCACAGCGGGCTCTTAATTTATTAACGTAAACTCGCCGAAAGGTCGTTTATCGCCGAAAGGCTTTCTTCTGAAATAAATTAGCGTAAAATTAAAATTCTCGGTACACTAACCAGCAAGAAAGAAAGCTTCATAAAAACTGATTTTTTCAGCCAGTCGTTCATGGAGCAATTATTATTTCCGTGGTTACGGAGAGTTTTTATTTAAAAAACTGGAGATGCTTTATCCATTTCGGTATAATTTTAACGCTGAGTGGATTGAGATGAGATTGTTCACGCTCAGTCTGGATCATTAAATCAAAATATCAACAATAGGTCAAAACAACTTTTATCAAAGAAGAGAGTTCATCTCGTGTGCTGTTAGAGAACAATATAGGTACTCAGGCTTGGATTTTGCGTATTCCATTGTGTGACGCTTTAATATAAATGCCACTTTTTAAGCTACTTTTTGTAAATAAGAAAAGTTGTATATACATGTATTATACCTATATATACCATGTATATACCTATATGGATTTTAAGCAGAAAGTTGTGTCCGAAAATGCGTTGTTACCGACATACAGGGTAATCAAGTTGTAGATTTTTTAAAGGTTATAATATACGACATAAGGTGTCGATATGTTTTTTTTGCACTTAGTGGATTTTAAAAGACTACTTTTGTTACTTTTCTGCCCTAGAGATTAAAGTACCTAGCGAGACATTTGCTATCAAAATAAACTAAAAATCGATTATTAGCCCAAAAATCAGAATTTCAGACTTTTTTGTCGTGTATACTGCATTATTTCTCTTGAAATAATATAATCTGAAGTTCTTGGAAATATTTAAATATTCAGTCAGGATTAGAGATTAATGTTGCTTTAAGCATTGAATACAATGATCAAAGTGTTGATGAACATACAAACTCCGATTTGACCACAAAATACCCTAAGAACACTGTTTTACTATAGTTCTCAGTTACACTTCTATCGGTGCTCCATTTCTTAAACTATGCGAACTCCTTTATCTAAATTTGCTTAAAGTTAAAAAATATTATACAACTTTCATAATAAAAAATAATAATTAATATAACAGCGTTACGGACAATCGAAGGATACCAGAACGGGGGCATTGTCAGAAAGTTATCTTATCGATGGTCTATTTTTTATGGAAGAATTATCATTTGTGTGTTTATGCAACGCAAAATGATATCTTAATGACACGCGGATCACTTTACTCGTATCAAAACTCAATAAGGCGTTAAACGACACAATTTCGACACAAATAAATTATCAATAACATACGATATTAGAGCATTCGTGAAAGTTCTGAGTGAGTATGTGAATAGAAAAAAAATACATAAATTTACTTTGTACCCTATATCCACAATATGGAGTCATTCCTATTTTAAGGAAAAGAAGATGTTACAAATGTAGCCAAGTAAAAGTTGCTATGTTTTCAAGATCGAGCGAGATGAGAATTTGAAGTAGTTTGAGAACCCCCAAAACTAAGCTTGGCCTAAGTTTGGTAAAAACTTTTGCGGAAATGCCCAAAGCAACTTCTAATCACTTTTGTCTAGCTATTGGACTTTCTAAATATACACTTCAAACTTTTTTTCCATCTCACACGAAAACCGCTTTTCTAACAAGGCAACGTATCAAATATAGCACATTCTTTTAAAATTCTGTAATATGAAACTATTGAAGGAAGAACGAGTATTTTATTTTGCTTAAGCGTTTGAAATCTAAATGTTCCCGGAAGTGTCTGGATTGGGAGTTATAAAAATAAGTCCCCCACATTTGTCTAGTTATACACCTGATAGCTGGCTAAATAAATTAGTGTCTTAAAATTGAGGTTGATTTACACAACAAGGTTGGTTTTTTAATTTTAATGATTATTCAGCTTCTGAACGCATATTAATTGAAAGCTTTGAGAACATGGATCGATGAAGTCACAAAGAAAATGAATGAATACAACTAATAAAATTAATCTGTTTTGGAATCTTGATTTGCAGAAGATTTGCATCAGATAAAAAATATACGGGTTTTGTCAGTGCTTACGGTGACTAAAAGTACGAAATTCGCTTTATAGAAAATGTTATACACTTTATAAATTATAGCCTATCGGAAACTATATAATTAAATTTTCTAATTAAAACTTTTAACTAAATTTCTGTCAAAAATACGTGCATTGCATTAAAATTATCCTAAATTACAATTAAAAAATAGTCACTACATTGTTTGTATTGTTGTAGCTACAAATCAGCTATTGACGTACAGGAAGCTTATTATTAGAACCATGCGGTATGAATACTAAATTTCATTTTATTAATAATATTAATTGGAATATCAATGTGCAACATGACAGTCTTTGTAGCCATACAGGTAGTTTTATTAATGGTACAGTGAATTGACTTTGATTATTTCCAACGTAATGTAAAATCCATACTTCCCAGCTTTTAAATTTGCAATTTACATGACGGTATCGCGTGAAAAGAAATTATGTTGCCATGCACGGAATATGAAATCTGATTTATGCAGTGAGTCTATTGGGAACTGTAATTATCGAGCGGTAAAAAAAAAACGATAATTAAAACAGAAACGTAAGACAATTTTGCTTTTTCATTGAAACTAACAAAATAAATGGTAAATAGTGGAAAATCATTAATTAAAAAAGCATAAAGTTTCGTTTTGTGTGTTCAATCATTGAATTATTATAATTAAAATATACTTATAAAGAGTATGTCACATTTCAGGTGTGTTTATCTGAATGAAAGCTGAGAGTGTTAATTTGACGGATCTCTCTTTTTTTACTTACTAAAAATACTAACTATAATTATCACATGCCAAAAAAAACAGAACTTATTAAATTAACTGATAATTCACTACAAACTGGTGAAACATTGAACTATGTCAAGAAGCTATTTGTGATTTTATTCAGGTAAACAAAAAATTTGGGAATTATTCACTTGATTGTGAAAAATTTTAAAAAAAAATTTTTGTAATCAAATTTAAAAAAATATAGTTTTTGGTCGCTATTTTCATAAAAAATCTTCCATATTCAATAAATCAATCTATCAAAAACTAAAATAAAGTACGGGGTGTTCCGTTAAAAAAAATACTTTATCACCCCACAATTTTCTGCGACACCCTTTATAGTTGTGACTAATTTAAAGTGTGCCTAAATTCTTTTAATAACGTAATAGTAATTTTGTTGTTTTTTTTTAAGTTGTATTGTCAATTTTTGGTCAAATTTACCCTCAAAAGGTGAGCAAAAACAACCATTATCAACTATTCGTAGTTTTTATGAGGTTTTAAGCTATTATAAGTATATTATAAGTATATTTTAAGTTTTCGTCCTTTGGTATAATTTTTCTTCGTCTAGTAAATTCACGCACAGTTCTTGTACAGACTGTACCTAACACTTCTAATACTACAATAAAGTCATCGTAAAGTAGTCAAAACACAACAATATTACTTCACAAAAAAAAAACGAATCAATGTCATTTTAAATGCATTTGGTGCAACCAAAAATTTGTTTACAGGAAATCGGAGAGAGAAAATCGAGGTTAAGACCTATATAATCTCATGGTTAAATATAGGTATTCATAATGTCAACAGAAATTCGAGGTACTTGAATACATATAGACACAAATACAATGTGTCCCAAAAGCGGACAAAAGCATTTTTGGACTAAATAAATCTTTAGTTAAGGCATTAAGAAACATTTTGAATGAAAAAATATACTTTAACGGTAATTTGGTTTTCGAAAAAGTTGAACCAGCAATGAACGCTTTATCTACACTATAAGGCTAGTAACGGGGACATCCCGTATACAACAAATCATAAAATTAACTAACCACGATGTGGGCGGACCTTAATGGAACGCACGATATTTTTGGCCGATCATCCACTCACTAAATCTGAGTTAAATGTACTCCGAATTGTTTAATTTGGATGGCTCACTCAGAATATAAGCCAGCCTTAAGTACATATTGTCAATAAATCGTTTTTACAAACCATACGTAAACTATTAAAAAGATTCAACCCAATCAGAACGAGGACGTTCTCTACGATCTTGATTAATGATACAACTTCGAGTATTCCAGACTTCTGGATCCATAAATTATAGTTTTTTTCTTCGTGATAAAAAGTGGGCAGTTAATCCAGACGATACTAAACTCTGAAGATCCATTACTTCCGAGATTTTGTAGTTGAGGGCAAATATCGCGTAAAATAAGTTGGGGTAGTAAAAAGTAAAAACCTTACTGTATTGTTTTCGTGGCTATGTTACTTAAGGTCTATTGTTTGCAAGGGGTGACAGATTAAAAGATAATCCTTACAAAACAACGTGCTCGATAGGAAGGGTTTTATCGAAATTTACTGCCTTAGATGAGGTAGTTTAAACCGAGAGAGATTACAAATCGAGCACCGAATTTAGCATTCGATGCAGCACCTACAATAGTACTTCAATTGATGTTCTTCTTCTTCTCCTTCTTCTTGAAATAAACAAATTTTAGCAATTCTATTGTCTTCCATTCTGTTGATGTGTCGATTCCACTATCGCCGTCTCTATCTTGTCAATCTTACAGTGTCCTGTATGTCACAGATTTGTCTTATTTCTTGGTTGGGTATTTGAAGATAGGGATAGTGAATGATTTTCTTCCAGTCGGTTGGTATAGTTGTTTCATTTAAGATCTTCTGGTAAAAATTGGCTAGTTGTTCGCTTAGTGGAACACCTCCCTACTTTATCAGTTCATTGTTCAATTCGTCGATTCCTGGGGCTTTTCTGTTTTTTAGTTCCTTGGTATATTTTTCTACTAGTTCGTGGGTGATACGGGTAGTTGCTTCTGCCATTGCTGACTTTTCCTGGTGTTGAGTCTCATCTTCATTAATGCTAATAGTACAAAACGGTACTTATATCAAACAAATTAGTTGCTCATAAGTAAATGTGAATTTCTCTGTTAACTGCTAATAAGCAGGTGCGATAAAATTTGTGTCAATAAATAATCAATGTGAAATCAAACATATCACTTGCAAACTAACGACATACATGATGACTGTGCAATTGGGCATTGGTTTATTTGTTCACTTTACAAAATATACTTAAATTTGCTAATCGTGCTTGCTAATTTGTGTTACACTATTAAAAACACACAAACTTGACGGCACCTCTATAAAGTCAACATGCAAAACTATATTTCACCGGCTTGCCCTTTGTTGAGTTCAAGAATAAACTATCTACTTTAGTTTTATTCTTTTAATCTACTTTTAAAAAGGATTATTGTTCAGGCACTAGAACAGCTTCTAATCTGTTGAAACAGAAAATGGTATGTAAAACTTCAAGCAAATTCAGAATTTTTCTAATAGACTTTTTTTAACTCTATGCTATTTTTAACAGCATTTAGGTTTTATCATCACATGGAGTAGAATGGAGATGTTTCGAAAACCCCGTAAAATCTGTGGCTTAGGAATATATAAGGAGTACGATTAGATTGTCCAGTCTGCTATACTCTGGCTTATCTAGTATCATTGAACCTTTTTATTAAAAAGATATGCGGTATCAAATTAAATCAAATCACTGGTTTTCAAATTAATATAAATCCCAAGATTCAAGCATGCACTGAACTGCAGCTATGGTTTAAATTTACATTAACTTAATAAGCAAAAACACACCCTAAACTGTTCTCTGAACAATCTCAGAAAGTAGTACGCCCCGCTGGCAAATTGCAGCTATTAACGAATACGAACAGAATATGTATGTAAATGGGTTATCAGCACGGAAAAACAAAATTGTCCTCTTTTACATTACTCTGCGACACCTGAAATTTTAATGGATTGTCGCAGTTAAGCGATACTAACTACGTCAATTTGATAGTTTATAGTATTATAATAGAAAGTGGTTGCAATAAATATGTTCATAAAAAGTTATAAAAAAAACTTAAGAAGAGAAGAATAAATATGTAATTTTAGACCCGCACACCGCAGGTCAATTAGTGGAATTATCATAAATATTCAATTATACTGTGCCTTCATTTCAAATCGAACCATTATAAATAAATAATAATTAATTGCAAAAAACCATGCTGTTCAGAGGAAAGCAATTTGACATTTGTTGAAATAATTTTATTGTCTTCTTTATTAAATAATCTTTTTTTCTACACGATGGCTCCAATAATAAACCCAGAATTTGAAAAGATTACAATAAGGAATTTTGGTACGCTGCTAAATTATTAACGGATGAGCATTTAAATTGAGTATTAGTTTTCAATGAACTAAATGTAGCTTTCCAATTTTTACTTCCCATTTATCAATTGTTTAAATAAACATTTTTTTGTGATTTGTTTGATTACTTTTGTCACCTTCCACGGTAATTTCCTGCGTCCCAAAGAAACAGCTTCAAAATTATAGTTATAGGCTATATCAACAGGATTTATCACTTGACAGGTGATTTAAAATTTTATGAGAGGCTGGTGGTTGTTGTATTTAAAATGTCAATTTAAATATCCCACTTTATATCTAAATTGGGATTTAATTTTACATATTTTATTTTTAATGCCGTAATTTATGCAACAATTATGGGTGGCAAACCATCTAGTTTAGGACGGTCTAGGCTGTTTTAAGTTTGAAAGCGACCGTTAGGAAGCCGGAAAATTGCCTGAAAGTTGGCAAGCAATTTTCCTAGGATGGTCACGCCGAAAGTTTTACTTCTAATAAGAATACTAAACTAAGCTTGTTAAGAACCTCAAAATAGTAGCTAACCATTCCAATTCTCGTGTGACAAAGATTGTTAAAGCTGTATGATCAAATTGCTAACTCAAAACGTCCTAAAAGCTCTACACTGAAACTATACATAATCAAGAAACAAATTGATTTAAAGTGTCTTTCTGACATAATGGGTTCCAAAGTGCCTGGCAAGTTACTCCGCGTAACATTTTAACGTGCACATTCACATTGGAATGAGAAATAGGTCAATCGATTGATAGCCGGTCGTGGTTGTTATCTCGGAACTAATAAACGGATTTTGGTAAAATTCACTTATACACATTGTAATCGAAATACAATTACTCGATTTATTATTGTGGGTTTAGATACCAGAAATTATTTAATCATTAGCCGAGCTATCAATACAGATTCTAAATTGACTTTTGAATGCTACGCTTTGAAAGTTAGCTTCTTTATTAATTCATCCTTTTTGGAAATGTGAAATGTGTGTTTATCCATATAAATTCTTCATATCTTTTATCCAGACATGACGACGTAATTTACGTTTGGGACTTATTATCCCAACAGAGCTATGTGTTTAGTGGGTCGTTTAAGATAATTACGTTTAAGGTTTTACGACTAAGGCTGTTTCGCACTAGCCGCAATTCTGCCAGGAAAATTGGAATATTCTACGATGTCACTGTTCCGAGGTAATTCAAAACGAAAGCATAGTTTTACGATTAACGTTTCAATGATCCTTTCAGTCGACTATTTAAACCTCAACAAGATTTAACCCAATTAGAACAATTTAAACTTGTAGCGAATAAATGAGTGATTTATTATTAATATGTGGTTTATTGAAATAAAACAAATTTCAATTTCTCTTACCACAATCTAGAACCGAGATAATAAAAAGGAACACATAACCGAAAATAAATGAGCAAACTTCGAGAGGAAACTTGCATTTATATGCTCTGGCTCATTTGAAAACACCATTGGCGTCCGCGTTAAAGGTGATTTCTTTTTTGCATTCTGATAACATCTTTCATTAACGGTAGAAGAGAATTAAATACAGGCCACGAATGCACGTGGAATATAATTCGCCCTTTGTTCCTTCCAGATCCGGTTTTCACAGTCCCGCTATATTAGTTCGCCACTTTTGTCTGGAAGTTTTCCTCAAACCGAAAATACGCCATTTTATGCAGATGTGGGTCGCGTTGCATCGAGCTGAAGACGTATAGAATCTGCAGATAAACCCGCTTTTGTCTCCGCTTATGTCGTTCCCAAACCAAAACCGAAAAACTAATAGTTGTGAAGTTGTCAAGCCGCTTTTATTAATTTCGAAAGTTACTCTGTTATGGTTAAAATATTGTGGATCTAACAATGTGAGTTACTTTTAACTCATTGATGAGATAAGTAAAGTGACACATACTGTGGTGATACATAGAAATCAGAAACTTAACGGTCTAGCTTAGACGTTCATGGAAATTTAAACGTGTAATTTCAAGAAAGGACAGAAGATGCACCCAGACAACTACAGGGGCATAACGTTGCTGAACACAAGCATGAAACTCTTTACCGGCATTTTGAAGGAAAGACTTGAAACACAAATAACAAACAGGGAAGAACAACAAGGCTTCAGACGAAAGAGATCTACGACCGACGCCATATTCATTATCAAGCAACTAAAAGAAAAATCAATCGAATTCGATACATCAGCAAATGTCTTATGTCTTATCGATTTGACCAAGGCATTTGATAGGGTTCGCCTCTCCGACATCATAAATATACTGATAGCGAAAGAAACGCCAGACACCATCGTAAGAGCAGTCCGCAGTCTCAATATGAACAACAGGACTAAAGTAAAGCAGGAGACACTTACACGGAAGAGATACCGACACCAGGAGGCATCAGACAAGGTGACGGCTATAGCCCATTTCTGAAGAGGAAAGACTGCCACGCATCGCATTTGAAGGGAAACCAATAGGGAAGAGCACCCGGAAGACCACCTAAGATATGGAAGGACACCTGGCAGTCCACCGCCCAGGAACTGATCCAGAAGAACCTGCAAAACTAACAGATGGCGATATCTTAAATATGAATAAGAAGAAGAAAAGAAGTAGCATTATACCACAATAACACCGTAAACTGAACTGCTAAAATTACAAAAATGTCAGTTTAAGCAAAGCCGTTAATAACATTAACAAATGGCACATAAGAAATCCAATTATAGTTTTCTGAAATAAAGGAGAGAAAATCGCCAGTCATCTAAAGTACTGCCTTTTCCGCTCGCGTTTTTCGCATTTAATATAAGAAAAGCTCCGGCACGGAGCTTCAATAAAACCCAGGTAGAAATATCGGATACGAAAATAGCTGCGAGGAATATTAAAGTGGAAATTTAAAAACATTGTTTTGATACCAGGGAGCTGACGTAAAGAGAGTAAGAATTCCCGAAAAGGGGAAATCGGAAAATAAACCGTGAGAAATAAAGCTGAAAGATTTGTGGCTGTTCAGGTGACGTGAAATTGCGTTACCTTTTTTCGTCCAAATATGGTTGGAATTAATTTTAATCAAAACAACTGTCGAATAAATATAAAATTGCTGGTTTACAGTTGATTGCCTTGACAGATTCAAAGAAAGCTACAAATTAACTGGTTGCAGTCGTAAAATAACTTAGCTTAAGCTTTCTTAAATTACATCAACACCTAAGGTTTTAGGTAAATTGTTCTTAACAGGATGTTTACCTGCAAAATGTGGTACCAAATCAAAACTAAAATAGAAAAATGTCTTTTTTTTTCAAGCGGTCTAAATAAGTGTATTGTGTACCTGTATTTGCCTGTACTGCCGGCGTAGAAAGGCTATTTCATATCCTAGGAGGTAAAAAAATAATGTACAGAACTTGATCCAAGCGTTGTATTTAGAAAAAAGCAGATGAAATTAATGCAACACTTACTTTGCTTTGATTGGCTTGTCAGGCTTGGCTCTGCAATACAATCCTTTCATGTTCTTATTCTGAAATACAGTTTTCCTGAAGGTGTCAGGGCTAAATTTGTGATCAAATTCACAAAAAGACAAAAACTGATTGACACAACACGGCTAATACGATGATAATTACACGAAGCACCGCCTTCTCTACAAGAAAGCCAAGAAGGTGCATTCCAAAAATTCCAATATGGCCGAAATATGGGATTGACAGTTTGCATTTGTTTGTATTGTGGAAATTGAGTTTTTTGAGAATTAGACGAATGTTTACGGTTTAAAATCAAAACTTGAGGTTATTTGCCAAAGTAATTGTTGTTTATATGTTTATTGTTCTAGTGAAAGTGTAGTTTGTGTTCATTTTATTGTGTTATCACTATTGTTATTGTTCCTTCATTGTCCTATAATTTGTTGTTGGTTTTTTCAACTTAAATTCTATTGCCTCTACAATATGCCGTCACACTTGTTGTTTGCCAAATTGTAAAAGCAATTTGGAGAAAGGCCCAAAAGTGTCCTTTCCTTTCCAAAAGACCCTGCTCGAACCCAACAGTGGTTGAAAGCTTTGAACTGGAATGATTTTACTCCAACACAATACTCAGTGGTAAGTACAATATGCTTTCTCATTCAGTAAACTTATTGCCTCTTACATACATAAGTGAGTTAAATTTTGAGGCCGCCTGCATTTTGAGAGCAACAAAGGTTTACTCTGAAGAAACAGGACAGCTTTTAGAAGTTCTATTGGCACATTTACATTTTAAAAGAAAGGTCTTGGTAATAATATAAAACCCATTTACCAGTTTTGCTTACCTAGATTCAAGGATTTCCAAATTTCCTTTGATTGAGCAGTTTTTACATTAGTTTGTTCCTACTTTCCAAGACAAAGGGTTCTAACCAAACTTGCTTTGGCTGGACTTTATTGGATATAAAAAGCCATATCTATACATATCTGGATCAGGAATGAAGAGTTCTTTGATTTTTCACTCACAACTTCTAATCAACTACACGAAAAAGTAAAAAAAAACATATTTTCTACTGCATATCCATAGGTTTGTGTACAAACAAAAAATTCGATAACGCCGCCATTAAAATGACATTCTAGGCTTTCTTGTTAAGAAGGCGGTGCACGAAGCTATTTCCAAAGTTGTCTAACAGAGGGCGTATCATGGCTGTCTAGCGTCATCTGTCGATTACGGTTACGCGCTCCGAATTTACACGGAACGCGGTTCTTGAAAATAGGCTTTCAAAAATGTTATCGGCCATTTGCTCTGGTTTTCTGGCTTCAAATCTCCGTTGTTCTATGAGAATGATATTTTTTCAGTAACCGTTATATATGTATATTTACCAGTCCAAATTAATCGGTTAACCTGGCTAGGAAACGATACACATCCTATGTTTACCTTATTACGCTTTCACTGTGTCATCTGTCAAAAATGTCGTGATGTCCATGGCACACTAATTCAAAATTCAAACACCTTGTACTATTATAATACTACTAATTGCGTTGTTGTTTTGTCAAATAAAGTTTCAGTGAAGCCGTAAAGCGACCTAAATCGCCGAAATGAGTGATAGTGATAAAATAAGTTGTACACCACCTGCTTTAGCAGCAATAGCGTTAAATACGCTAAATAATTTGATTCCTGGCAGGTCCCGCAAAATATATGAACGAGCGTACAATAAATTCACCACTTGGGCCAGAGAACACCAAGCGGTCAATTTTACCGAAAATGTTGTATTGGCCTATTTTGCCCATTTAAGTAAATCATTGAAGAGTTCGACAATGTGGGCGCAATATTCTATGCTTAAAGCTGAGCTAAATATTAAAGACAGTAAGCATTTTTAAAGCGAAAAAGTGAAAACTATGCAGCTAAAAAGTCTAAAACTTTCACCAAGACACTTAAGTATTTAGCCACATGAAGGTAAGATCTGAAACAAAAATAAATTTATAATTTTTTTTAAAACCTATATTCAACATTTTTAGGTTGTTTTAATATACGGCATATCAGGGGCATGTCGATGTAATGAACTGGTAAACTTGAGAATTCAAGATATTGAATACATGGAAAAATTAATTCTGGTTAAAATTCCAAACACGAAAAATTACAAGCCCAAGTGTTGGAGAATTTTACATAAATATTTGTAAAAAATACTTGTCTCTTCGTCCAGATGTTATTGATACAGATCGTTTTTTCATTAAATATCAAAATGGAGTTTGCCACAGAGTTGTAATGGGTATTCACAAAATCTCAAGTATTCCCAAGAAAATAGCGTTGTTTTTGAAATTGGCTCAGCTTCGCTTCGGTCGGACAATTCCGAGCTCAGCACAATAATCGCCTCTTTCTACGCTTAATAACATAATATACTATTAAACAACTTGCCTGTCAGAAAGAAGCGACAAATAATGACGTTTTTGTTTAAGATACTAAGTGGAAATCTAGTGTATTCTATTACTGGCTGCATGACTACTTAATAATTTCTTTGCTGCTAGTTGGGTTCACTGTCTCACCACACCAAAAATGTTTGTTGGGAAATAGTATATTCTATATTAAGAGCGGAAAGTACATATTTGCCGCTTGCACATGAAAATTGCAGCTTGAGGCGAAGCCAAAGCCTCCAAGAAGATCTTCCAAAGATGATTAAAAGTGGTAAATTCATCATGGCCTATAATGAGCTCACTTAGCCAAAGCAAACCTAAACCAACCCAGAGAAATTGTTCTCGGCACATTCCGTCATTTATAGAAACTTTTGATTAACGTAATTAGGCGGTTGCCTTGAACGTGATTGACGTCACGCTCGCGGATAATATCCAGATTC
The DNA here is from genome assembly GCA_018691245.2 of Ips nitidus. Classification (NCBI taxonomy): domain Eukaryota; kingdom Metazoa; phylum Arthropoda; class Insecta; order Coleoptera; family Curculionidae; genus Ips; species Ips nitidus. Next base: position 1,115,188 of record CM042789.1, read on the forward strand.
CTCCAGAGGACGTTCGAGACTTTATCTTCGTGAGTTGGAAAACGGGAGGTAATAAATCGACGTCGAGTCATAAGCTCTAGAGTTTCGGTCATTACGTCGGTTGCAGTTTATGAAAGGCGTTTTACGACAGTGTTGCACCGGCAGCAGACGTTCGCTAGATCATTTGTCAACTCATCACGCCGTTATGACATAAAGCGACGTTTCGTTCATAACGCGTTTATTCACTCCTGATTGCGTTTTTTTAGCAATATTGAAACTCGTTCGTAAAAACAATTTCACATTTCTTCGTTACTGGTTGACACAAAAAGACAAAAACTGATTGACAGTCTCCTGTCTCACCACACAAAAAAGGCTTGTTGGGAAAATGGAATTTCGCACTATTTTCAACTAAGTTGTAAATAACATTAACCTAGTCGTCCCAACACAAGACCACTGACTAGGCTCGGTCTTGATACCTAAAAACGCTGACGTTTTGGTGGAAAATCTACCTACCACCGTTTCTGAAGACGACCTTCAGAGATTACTTTACTCCTTTAATCAATCAGCAAAATAATTAAATATGGCCATTAACACAGACAAAAACCAAATCTCTCGTATCATCAAAACAGCCAACAAGATGCAAACTGGAGATTGACCAGAAAATTGTAGAACAAGTAAATCAGTTCAAATACTTGCTGAGAGCTGAGATAACAAGTTATGGAAATCTACAGAATGAAGTCAGAGAACAAACTATGAAGGCGTCTCGAATAACAGGATTCCTGAGAGGCAATGTGTGGAAAATAACAAATACCTCAATATAAGCAGTAAAATAAGAGTATATAAATCGACAATCAGACCTGTCATAACGTATGCAGCCGAAACAAGACCAGACACATCGAAAACATTACAAATGATGCGAACGGTTGAAATGAAAATAATAAGAAGTATACACGGAAAAACACTACACGACAGAATCAGAAGCGAAGACCTTAGACAACGGAGCGAGATACAAGACATAGGAAGGTGGGTAAGACAGAGAAGAAAATACTGGAATAAACACGTAAACAGAATGGAAGACAACAGACTTCAGAAACAAACAATCCTGTCGGAAAACTAACCCAAGGCAGATATCCAAAACGCTGGAAAGAGTGCTGGACATTTTAACACACAGTATAGATTATTATTGATTTTTTTGAAAAAGTGTTATAGAGACTGGTCATTATACTCACTGGACTGGTGTAGAATTTCCTCGTTGAGTGTTGGCATGTACACAATCTCAACGTGAAAGCACGAAATTGTCCTAGTGATAAAAATAAATTACTGGAAACCGTCTTTCTCTGTAAAGTAGAATGACAGCGAGGCTTTTTCTCAACAGAGAAGAATATCAAAATTCAGTTAACCGAATATTAAAAGTCCTCTTCAATCGGTGTGCTTTCAATTATCGAGTCAAAAGGTTCGAGCTTCGGAGAAGAGATTGTCTTTTTGACCCTTTTATAGTTTTCAGTAGATCAAACGATGATTGTTATGAGAACGCAGAGTTATTTCATATCCGCTCGTTAAGACCGAGCATTTTTCTAGCCAATGCATATGCGGTGACCTTTTGACTTTTTAAAAATTCACATTTTTAGAAACGTGTTTCCCTCACCATGTGCGGTTCTAATTCAGAGCGGTAATACATAAAAGGCCATTTTTCGCTAGTAGAGATCTGGAATAACGAAGAGAATTTCACCCGGGTAATAACAAAGACTTTGCCAAAGGCGAACCTTTTGTGTCGTCGCTTGAAACTCGACCCCGAATATGCTTCAATATTAGTTTTGAGGCTTTAGTGCAAAAAGAAAAATACTTTTCGGAGACGGTTTTGGTTGGTCTTTTGTTTTATGAGCTGCAAACGACATATTATGATGGCAAATTTTAAAATTGTGTTGAGTTTCAAATCAAACATAGATTTTTACAGTATAAAATGAAATATACAGCATCGCATTCAATACACACAACCTTGTAGCCCACAGACCTAATTACTGAAGAGTATGGGTTGAAGACATCATTACACTACTTTCCGCAGCAAAACATGTTTTTTCGACGACTGACTTTAAAAGTACCTCATGTACGCTTTCATTTAAAAGCAGAAAGTGGTTATTCGCCGCGCAAGAGCAGAAAGTGAATCATTTTCTGCTCTAGAGCGTTTTCGATTTCTACTAACAATCTACTCACCAACTTTTTCGGCGTTTCTATAACAACGTTTGACATTAATACGATTTTTCAATCAAATCAACCGTACAGGCGCAAAAAAATCAAAACCGTTTTCCCATGTTAATCTCCTATGTCCAGGGTGCTCTTTTACAACTGGTATAATAACGTTATTTCTTATGTGTAAACCAGGTGGAAAGATGAAAATTACCTGCTTTTACTTTCCACCCGGGTGGAACATGAGTACTTTCCAACTATACTACCTTATTGTTAGGGCCTATTAGCAATCAATATTTCAACTGAAAAATTTATTAAAAGTCTGATAAAATTCTGATAAATGGTTGAAAATAAAATAGTATACAAACCTCGGTGGAAAGTTTAATTTCTGTCTCGAGATTAAGTTCTACCTAATTTCTCTTTGGTACTACCTAATTTCTCGACAGAAATGAAACACTTTCCACCTGAGTATGTAATATACTATTATATTTGACTATTGAAAATGGATGCAGTTTTTATTTCAAAATGAAATAAGATAAGAAACAACCGGCAACATGTTTCCTACCAAAGGCAAACCGAGGTCAGTCAAAAACATCACCCAAAGATCAAAGGAATTATGCCGGCTGTCCCTTCTTCTTAAATACCTATTCTTTGTAAAAGCCTTGTAGAAGCATAATGTGAATCATAAGAAAAAGTTATCTAGTAAGTAAACTAGCTATAATATCTATGTATGCAGTTAAGAATAGTTCGATTTTATCTAACAAACAGATTTTTGCAAAACAAGCCTAGCCTGTTCTATAATTGTTTTTTCTAATTTTTGTAAGAAGTAGTGAAATGGGTAAACAATCTGGGTAGCTCTGGGTTTCACATACCTACCTCCAATCGATTAAACAATTATAAGTCGATCCCAATAATATGATAGCAAGTACGTATATTGTCCAAATGCATTTGATAACTGGTGAAAATTTGACCAGGAATTTGATGACCAATGTTTTACAGAATGAGGTCTAGTTAATTGCGATAAAGAAATTAGTCACTTTATTGGTCAAAATAAGATAATAGCTATTAATATAACAAGTGACTTAAACCAATTATGTTTATTGACAAAAAGATCTAGGCCGACGAGCGTAGCAGAACCTACATTTTTTGGGTGAATAAATTGGTTTAAATCACGTGTTTTATAGAATATTTTATTCAGATTCAAGTGAGTAAAACATTGTTAAATGTTCAAATCGTTGCTAAGTAAGCGTTTAATAATTAACTCATAATAAAATTAAAAATAATAATATAAAAAGTATCAAAAACAGTAAGTACCTAAGCTTTACTGATCGATGTCTGAGATCAGTAAAACTGTTGTAACTTGCCTACTTTGCACAACTAGTTACGGTCCTATTTCTACATATTTTCCAATTTGTTGTTAAACGAGTGAGGAAAATTTTATAAAAGTGTGTGGCTGGTATAGCATTGAAAGGATATGCAGAGACGTTTAGCACAACTGATTAACGATTCCTGAAGCAAATCGTCTACTTGGGGCGACATTTCCGCAAGAGGAAATAAAATACAAAAACCGACACGATTTATTACCGGCTTGACGTGAGCTTTTGTGCGCAGCAAAAGGTAAGAATTTTCTGGTGCAGGAGCAATTTTCCCTAAAAATTCTCACGATAAAGCTTTCGTGGTCCTCACTCCTTGTTATCTTTGAAAGATATAAATTGCCCTCCGATGACAAAAAGGCGTAGATCCATATAAAAAGCAAAATTCAATTACACTATCAGAGAATGTTCAGTCAGTTTCACATACATGTTGTAATTTTATATTAAAATACCTGCAATCCAGTATTGCGTACATAAATGACAGTTAAGCAGACTATGCACGCCTCTTGTGTTAATGACCATCCTGACAGTGGAAAAATTAACTATCCCCACAATGTGGTCTGTACGTGGTTTTTAAATTATTTCTGTTGGCACTAAGGGAGCGAGTTAATGATGTAACGCTTATGATGTTAATGCGACTTTTTAGCAAACGTGGAAAAAAGCATTTTAGTTCACTTTAGTAGTGTTATTTTTCTAAACAACGATGGTTTTATTAGGCCCAGTACTTTCAGTTCTATCTATGGAAACCGTGAAATCAGACGGTGCTATTGGTCAGTTCCGTCATTTCTATAGAAATTATCCTAAGAATAAATTTATTCGGAGGTGAAAGTACCGGCCCTTAGTATATTAAGTATCAAGACCAGTAAGTGAGCTTTACTGGTCGATAACAAAATTTGTCTGAGATCAGTAAAGCTGTTAATGTTCGTGATCTTACGCTATTTTTCGTACGACTTCAACAAAATCATCCTAATTATTATTTTATTTCATGTTTTCAATGAAAACAAACTGTTTTCAGTTAGGTAAAAATTTGATTCAAAAGTGAACAAATTGACATTTTAAAAATCTTTGGTTACTTCAATTCTTTTTTTTCAACTCGATATAACCGGCAAAAATATCTAAATATTCTTAAACAAAGTACCTAACTGTCTTTTTGTGAGTAAACACTACTTGTAGAATAAAAAACTCGTGAAAATAGCACTGTTGAAAAGTTTACCGCATTCTCGTTTTCAACTATTTCATAATGAAGAAACTCGAGTGGCCTACTACATAATAGAATGCCAGGCGATTAATTAAGGGGAGATTTCTCTGGAGAAGTCTGAAAATTTTAGAAATCCCGCTGCAACTTTTCCAAGTTTCCGTTGAATGAAAATAAAAGTTTCGCCACTAATTTGCTTTCTTATTTTCAGCCTGGAAATGCGGGACAGGAAAATGTTTATTAATGTACGATCGATGCAGTTGAAGAAAATTTCATACTCTTTAACAAGTGATAGATGAGTCTCTGCATCGTGAAAGTGTCAAATTGCTATGGACAATTTCATGATGTAAAGAATTTCTACGAAGATATTGTGTTATTGATGAAAATCAAGTTGTGTTTTTTTCCTTGCTAACTAATAGGTTGGATTATTAAAAAATTTGGTTATTTAAAACATATTGTTTTAGGGTTTATATTGTTTTTTGTAGAACTTAAATTACATTTTTAATTATATTTTTTTGCAAAAAAACCGTTGGACAATTTAAAGTCTATGTATTTTCAGTGAACGTAAAATTGCGCGGAAACCTCCGGATAATAACCAGCGTTCATTTCCACTAAAATGTGGCTGCAGAAAACCAAAAAAAACTAACAGCGCGTTTACAGTTCGAGGCCTCAGGCCCATAAAGAGGCTTTATATGCCGGACATTGGCGATGATCGTTTCGGACAGTTAAATTCGGATTTTTTTTCACCACAGAAAGTAGATTCTTTCACGTGGCAGAAATAATAGAAAAAAGGCAATGTCAATCCGTAAAAAAATATTGTACTCATTGTCCAACCCTGAAGGTTACTACGTAAGAATTAGTTCTACAGATTTCAGTAATAAGTCAATGCAAGTAGAAATAATGCGGGGGAACCCTAAAAGGTCTTGTAACCTAGTACTAGAAGGTACCTGGAAGGAAAATCTGGTACCATTAGAAAATGAAAAGATAATCAGACCTGGCAAAACTATAAATAGATGGGCGATGAGAATCCTAAAATGGCGATCCAGAGAAAGGAACGACTGTCGAAATTACGGACGGAAGATTTGAAAACGATATCTTCAATATAGATTCATGTTGTACATAGAAAACAAAACAATAAGGTAAGAGAGGCCGTTCTCTCTTCTGCTTGGTAAAACGCACTACATACTACAAGTATATTACGATGAAGAGAATGTTGTAAAAACATGTTAATATCAATGGAATTGAAGCGTCTAAATAAAGTTTTCAGCTTTTAGGGAAAACAAAAACAGCCCCTTCGTTTACCTTTACATAGAAAACAACCCTTTAATCCCAAAACTTTGTCAAATGAAAATTCATTTAAAAGTTCTTTTATTTAAACTACGTCGATATTTCGACAGGGCAAGTGTGTGTGGCCTTTGTTCGAAAGTTGGTTTTGCCATAATGACTACATTAAGGTTCAAGGTTAGACAATATTGACACAGCACACGAAGATCGTTCTATAGGAACAGGGAAAATGTATTCTAAAGGTTAGTAAGACAAACTGGGTCAAATAGAAGGAAAAACTTATTAGTATTAGACTGATGAGGAAAATGTCGTTGTAACTTCTTAATCAGCCTCAAAGTTTTTAAACAGCAACGAGTTTTAAAATTAACCCTTCCGCTCGAACTTTCAAAGGCAAAGGAATTTAACGAAGGGTTAATAAGGATAAGCCGAGAATTAAACTGGAAATAATGTTTAGCACAATTCAGTCCAATCACCTCCTAAAAAGGAAAAAGGGCGTCAGGCATTATTGATTGTAGGAACTTCACCGGATCGGAGTTAATTGCATCGGCAACTCTGCATATACAAACAAAACTCCTAAACGAACGCTTATCCAACTTTAAAACACATTTTATCGATCAAAAATTCTTTTGTGACAAATTGATCGTGCTTCTTAGACCCATTAAAGTGGCAGTACTTTATGAGCATTAAACCGCTAATTTAAGAATATAACTGATTTTATAGATTAATGATGTTCGTCAATATCCTAACTAATTGCCTTCTAAATCTTTCTCAGTTTACGATTATATGTATAGAGTCTGGGATCGATCCAAATATAAACGAAATTTTCCACTCACAAAAAGACTACGAGTTTCCTTTACGACTTTCCTCAATAACAATAAAACTAACGAGAACGAAAAGTCGATTCTGTTTTAAAGAAAGAAGGGAATCTACTTTCAGAATTATTGAAAATGGTACAACTGAATTGCATCGAGTTGTAACTTATTTACCATAAAACATTTTTGCAGTTAAGTCTGAGCTGCTATTCTACAGGGTGTCCCTTTTACGAGCTCAACCATGAGGATCTCGGTCTTTTGAAGAGATACAAAGTCGGTTAAATTAGGGCAAATATGCGTTTTTGCGAGCTTTGTGAGATGTCGTTTTAAAAATTACAAAATTCCTACTACTTCCGGAATTATCTGGAAAAAAGCGAAATTTTGGTGAAAACGCATACTTTTAGATATTATACAATTATTGTCGGCTTTTCAAAAATATACAGAGTGAGCCAAATTGGTATTTGTATACAAAGTAAGCTAAAAAACTAATAAATGTTAGGTTTACTAAACAAAACTGCATATAACTAAATTTCTTATTTAAAATTTAAGAAAATACAAAATACTGAAAATTTGAAAAAAGGAAATTAATCCAACACAAACGATGTTTTTCGAATCCTAAATTCTCAGCTTAGTTGAAATAATTACATACAAATCATATAGATTTGAAAAGCCTACAATAAGCCCAATAAAAAGCCATAAAAAACATATGTTTATCATAATACTCGTAGTTAAAAAAAAATGCGAAAATTTTAACTTTTTACCTGCACTGTATAAGCGGTTGTCGAGCAACCGTACCAGCAACAATAAAATGTTTACCCGTTGCCCGACAACCGCCTATACAGTGCAGGCCAAAAGTTTAAATTTTCTCATTTTTGTTCGTGTTTTACGACGAAAGGGCTCAAGTTAGAGATCCGAAAAAAATACAGAAAACTAGGCCGTGATAGGTACTACAACTTTCATTAATACGATTTTTCAATCAAATCAACCGTACAGGCGCAAAAAAATCAAAACCGTTTTCCCATGTTAATCTCCTATGTCCAGGGTGCTCTTGGACACCTGGTATTCCACACCTGCATGTGTGCAATGCGTAGTATCTTATTTAATAAACGTCGAGTAATATCTTTGCCACAGCGTTTATTATGCAGATTTTTACTTTCTCCTTGAAAGTAGTAAAAGTCAGCGAAAAACGTGCATTTAAACAAAAAACCTTAAATGCATTACGAGTACCTTCTGATATCAATAATGAATAATATAGGTATATTCATCATTTATACATATAATAAATTTCTAAACATTACATTACATTTTTCTATTTTACAGCAAAAACAAAAACATAAGTTATGAAAATTTTTAGATAATGAAGTTTCAGCATAACGATAAACTACTGGTTAGAACGTCTTTAAAACATTTTTTAGCTGGAATAGGGATTTTAATTTTCTTTGTCTCCCCGGCAACTTGAGTAAGATTAGCGATCCGGAAAGACGCACTTAAAAAGCCGTCTTAGGTCTAAAGAGACAAAGAAACATCGTCTTTCTGGAGTTATTTTCCTGCTTTGTCATCGCCGATAAGGCTATAGTTCAGTTCACGCGTGCGAATTAATCGAGAAAGGAATGCAATTAATAAACGAGCAGTGAATTGAATATAATGGCTTAAAAGAAAATAACATTTTCCTTTTAAACTATAGGATGTCTTACCCTGTAATCTGAGTCATAAAGAAGCTTAGGCCTAATAGGGTTTCCCGGAGGGTTAATTTATAAGGATGCAAACTACTCACCTAACGCTCTGTTTTCCGTTACACCCTATTGCGGCAATGTCAAACTTGTAGTTTTTCCTTTTCTCGCAGTTGAGGCTCCTGCGGGCTCTCAATTCAGCGTGACCGTCCTCTCTTAGCTCTATTTCGAAAGGAGCCTCACCGTGGTGCTTATTCACAATTCGAAAGCGACACACTTCGACCCCAGTAGCTCGGATAGGAGGCGTTACTTCGACCACTGTTTCGTTCTCTTTGACAATTCCATGGTAACCGTTTTCTAGATTGGATATATCCAAACGTGGTGCCTCATCTGTTGACAAAGAAATGAGTAAATTTGAGTAGTAATTATAGAAATAAACGGGAAACATTATGTAACCATAACAAAATTTGTAATAATGCAACTAAACTTTAACTACCCAAAACCAGACCAAAGGACTTGTATGTATATACAAGTACCTACATTCTGTGTCTGAAATATGAAAGGTCACTTCTACAGAGAACTTGAAAATAATAAGAGATAACGTTTGGTTCAATGAGGGACAAATTTCGTAATAAACGGTCTGAAAGAAGAAGATTAAGCTTAATAGTTATTTACCTAACAAGTGCTGGAAGAGACATTTTTTCAGTTTGCTATCGAGTGCGGAAAAGACATTTCCCGCAAGTATTAGGTACAATATTTTTCCTACGATCTTGCAGAAAACTACAATGCGAACATTAGCATTTAATAGTGTTTATGTCATGCTATATGTAGATGAATGGGTTACAATAGAAAACCAGTTATATTCATTTCTTACAGGTGGGTTGACAGTATAGATTTTAGACGTTGTCAATAGTATATTACATACTCAGGCAGAAATCTCAGGTAGAGACTATTAGCAATCAATATTTCAACTGAATGATTGAAAAAGTTTGATGAGATTTTGAAAAATGGTTGAAAATAAAATAGTATACAAACCATGGTAGAAAGTTTAATTTCTGTCTCGACATAAATTAATCTCTCGACAGAAATCAAACACTTTCCACCTGAGTATGTAATATACTATTAAACCCTGCCTCTCTGATACCAAACTGTTAACGATACTTTCAGAAAAAAAAATTGACATTCAACAACATTTATTATCAAATTCTCGCAGACGTAATTTCACAGGGACTGGCCATGAAAGTTATTTGCAGTGGCGTTCATCGACATTGGCTATCGCGTTTATTTGGTTGAATAATTGTGGCGAGAATTGAATCTGGAACGCTCCTGACTCTCACATGAAATGTAAGTGACAAGGGAATGACAATGATATGGGTACGTAAGAATCCATCTTCCCCTTGTCCCACTAAAATCCAATGGACCGTTAAGATTAATGGCAATGAAAATGCGGTCTAATTAGAAAAGCTGTTAATTAAAACTGTGCATCTGAGATATATTTATAGAATTCTTATTAGTTAAATTTCACTCAAAGTAAACTGGCAATTTATGTACAAACAGTGAATTTTAAAATGTTGTTTAATAAAACCAAAAATGTATGTGAATCTAAAGTTGATTGAGTGACAGATCAGTCAGAGATTTCAAGCAGGATATCAAAACAAACAACGTAGAAACAGATGATTTTTCTGGCATTATTCATTAAACCTTTAAAAAACTTCGTGTAAATTTTGATATGAACTTGCTAAACAACTGACGGATTTAAATGCCGCTATAGAAAGAATCACATGGCGATAAAATCCGGAGCCCGAGTAGCCCCCTTGATAGGTCATCAAAAATGTAATGGAGGCAAACTTCTTTGGTGAAAATGCTTCTTATCAAAATGAGTAAAAAGAGGACCATCTACTAATCTAGTGTTAATAATCGAGCTCTATCTGCACTCCTAGTTTTTCTACTTGTCTAGTCCCAATTTCCAAAATTAGAATGCAAATTTAACGGAGCGAAAGATTCAGGTTTCTTAATTTTTAAAATTTGTTGCCAATGAGCTGCGTAGCTGAAAACACATTTGTGTAAGTAAGGTCAACTAGCCCGCGCGCTCTCCAGAGCTGACGCCGCTTGATTTTTTTGTGGGGTTTTTAACCTCAGATTCAGATGATATGAAGTAGAGGTATTCGCTCTGCCTGCTTATTAGTGCAAAGTTAACGCGTGTTCTTTTAGAAAAAGAGTTCATTTTGTACATCCTCTGAAACATAGTTCACATAATTTAATAAATTTGTTTTTTTTTTAAATTTATGTCGTACGTCATAATTCTGGAACTAAGTGATGTGAAATAACATAAAAATGTGTAGACATACATAGTTTTTTATTGTGATTCTAATTCCAAAAAAAAACCGTTTTATTTGAAGTTTCATAGTTGCCTTCACCTCTCAAAGAGGGCGCTTGAGTAGAAAAATAAAACATATTTAAACATGTCCCCCTACCTATCTCTTACTTTCCCAAATTTTTATAAATATATTGAAAACCGTTTCTGAGATGTTCTAACACTTCAAAAAAATTAAAACACACGTGACATTGATCACTGTGTTTCCTTGCTAACAACTACTAACATAACAACACACAAATTACATTATTTTCTAATGAAGTGGAAAATTGATGGATCACTTGAGACTCTAGCTTTGTGTATAATTACAAGAATTGTCTTATAATGTTTCTCTGCAAAGATATAACAATATAATAAACGTAAACTTTCGATATTACTGCAACTTTCCTCCCTCGTATAGGTTGAATAGTATTTTAATGCATGCAATTCAAATAAACGCCTTTATTTTGTAATACTGCGGGTTTTTGGTTCGAAAACTGTTCGAATTTATTAACGAAATGTAACTAGAGCGGAAGTTTTCTCATTAATGAAACCACAATATTAGGAAATTCACTTTGTCGATCCGATAAATAATTCGCTAATCGGATGCACCGGCTGCATCCAGATAATTGACGAAATTTGCATTTCGTAAGCAAGTCTTTTCGAACTGTTGTTCAAACGAAATTAGCCATCGTTTCAAGCTTATACCTAGAAAGATCTAGATTTGAAATCTAATTGTTGTGCTGTTAAACAAGGCAAATGTATGTCTCGCTTACGAATAGTTTGTAATAGTAAAATCGATAGCAGATTTGTTGTTTACTGCTATGACAAACAACCGGTAAATTAATCTAGAACGTAATCCACAACAAATCCTTGATTTCTGCATATGAATCTCAAAGCGCCAGAAAGTTCCCGCGACCAAATATTACCGAACATTAGCCCTTCAGCAAACTGCTCCCAAGGGTATATCCATTTGTTAATGTCTCTCTATATTCGCATGGATTGTGGAGATTTTGATTGGATGTCTGACGATTTAATTGATTCCAGTTTAACTGGCTTGATATATGGTATGTGATACCCTTTTCATTGAATAGTTGCGGGAACTGAACGTGGCAAATCTTCCACAAAGAGATCAGGAATTTATTATCAATTCATACAGTATTGAAGAGGAATATTGTAAACTTTCGTATTCTTCATCTATCCCATAGCTAAAAAATAAACAATCCAAAAAGAAGTCTTTAGTATTATTACCAAGTCTTGTCTATTTGAGTATGTCGAACATCGGAGTTCTAATACTGTACACTTAAGTAAATCTGCTACACCCTTTAATCACAAAATTTCCTTGATAGTCAAAAAGTGTTAAGCTAAAAAGGTGTTGAGAAAATTTTGTTGTTAGAAGAATACTAGGAGGATGATGATATGGAAACAAATGAAAGAGGCTTTTCTCCAGGAGTGGACAGATATAATGGCTGATGAAGAAGAATAGTATATTACATACTCAGGTGGAAAGTGTTTGACTTCTGTAGAGAAATTAGGTAACTTTTTTAACTTTCTCAAAGGCATGAAAAGTTAGATTCTGTGAATAATGGAATGAAGAGTATCAATGGTCTTAAAGGCTTACGAAAAAGAAAAATAAACAGATTTTGGGAAAAAAGGTTAAAAACAGTTGGCTGCTGCCTACAATCTGCGGCTACAAAGTATTGTGAGTGACAAGCTGACAGCTCTTAGTGGTTGCACCACTTCGTGGAGATGCTCTGGCGGTCTTCTAGATCTTAAACGACAGCAGTTATAAGAGGTATAACGACTTCATTCAATATCTGGAGGAGGTTTGAAAACTAGTAAATGGGGCAAATGTACCAAACGCAGCTACCTGATAGAAGTCAAAGAAGCAATGATATGTTACATACATTGGATGCGAAGTGTAAAGCCCAGCAAATTTACGACAAATATTTCCAGCACTCCTAATAAAAGTATGACAGGGCACTCCGATACTAGTAATTAGTAATCGTCGAGATTCTTCCTTAGGTGTTCCGAAGTTTGGCTATCATCAAAGATATGCGTACTTTTGATACACTTCATATCTGAACAGTTGGCAGTTGTTGCAATTGTACCATTCTCTCAAGTTCTTCAACCATGAATTCCTTCTTCTTCCTATGGATCTTTTGCCTTCATCATTTTTCCCTGGATAATAAGATGCACACTGGCATTTTATCTACCCTCATGCCGCGTTCCAAGTATTGCAGTTTGCGTTTCTTAAAAGTAACAGTCATTTCTTTCTCTTTCTGCATCCTCCGCAAAACCTCACTCTCTCTGTCCACGATATTTTTAATATTCTACGGTACATCCATATTTCAAATGCTATTGGTGTTCACACACACTTTCAGTGTCCACGCTTCCATTCCGTAGAAAAGAACTGACAGGATGTAACACTTCACAAGGCAAATTTCAAGTTTAAGGCTTAAATCTGGTCTGCGGAACACCTTCATTTTAGTAAATGTGGCTAGCTGTGGCTCTAGCTTTTTCCACTCTGATCCTAATTTCTTCAGGGAAGTTTTTTACCACCATTATTTCTGTTTTGCAGTGATAATCCGTATTCTTTGCTGCATTCTACTATTCTGTTAATTAGTATCTGAATATATTCTAGAATTTCTGCAATTTCAATTTTTGGCATATTGTTTATTGGGATGCCATTAACTTTAATACCTATATCTTGCTCTGAAAGTGCTCTGTTCATGATGTCTTTTGAGGTTGAATAAGATTGTTGAGAGTATACATCTCTGTCTTACGCCTTTCTTAATGTCGATTTCCTTCCATGTCTCTTGTTTTATTCGAATATTCGCATTTTGGTTATAGTAAATCTCAGTCTCATTAAATGATCGTGACATACTTTGTCTTTGTTATAGTCAGTGAAGCACAAATCGTTGTTAATATACTATAAATCCAAGTAAAGTAGGACTACTCGACAAAACGTCAAACCTAAGCAAAACCCAGTTCCATACTCAAACTAATTCATAACTTTCAGACATAATGCAGAAAATCGATACCGTGACTTTTTAAATTACCGCTTTTTCATTGATTAGATGACGGCACTGATTTAAATATTCTATTAACTTACACTAATTAATTTTTTAAGACCCATCATTAATTTGATACGCCTTTCATCCAAAAGGCTTATTTTTTCCATTAAGAAACTGGTCCCCAAACACCTTCATTCCGGGAGGGAGGACAAAAGTCCAATTAATTGGGTTATTTTCCTCGCCCTTTTCTACCGAGTACGGTTTCTCGCAATATAAGAAAACGACCGTGCCCAATGAAATCCACTAAGGTCTCTCCCATCTCTAAAGTTTCTAATTGGGAGAGTTACATTTTACACCGGGCTAAAAATACGACCTAAAACGAAAAGAACGTCACGTTTCCAGTACATTGTTAACCTTCAAATAATTCGCTTTAGTAATGTTGCCGGATCGATGCGCTGGCAACGTTTCAAACGGGGCGACATAAGGGTATAGAAGGTGTAAGGTTATGCTATATAAAAGGGCAGCTTGCTTTATCAAAATGGTGTAATACGTCACTAAACAGTTTTTTGTTGCTGTGGTAACAAGGAAAAAAAAACTAAAGAATCGTCGGGCCCGATTAAATTATGAAACAACGCCGTCAGGGTAAAAAGGTCTAATCCTCTAAAAGAGCGACAAAAGTTCAAGCGACATTTGCATTGCGGAACGACCCTCCAATTAAAAAACAGAAGGCCCTTCAAGGCTAATTTTTCGTATTAATAATGCACGCTTTGAGGTGAAAAAAAATTGGAATTGCCGTTTATCCAGGCGAATAAAACTCCTCTTTAAGTTTTATCCTCAGAAGTGGTAAAAAAACAAGAATGTAAGCTCAATGTATCAGTAACAAAAATTTGTCGATTTTTTTAATTCGATCCAATAATATAGTAGTTTTAAGAAAGTAATTACTGTATTTAGAGAACAAAATCGATTTGACATTAATGACGTCAAAAAAAAACATCGAATGTAGTTCTTATGAATGCATTGCTTTATCTGAGACATAGTGTCAGCTGTCACTTTTGAAATGTATTTTATATTGAACTCTCAACTAAATGGTCGTCATTTTCTCATAACTCTGGCGGCTTAAAGTATTCGAAAATCGTGTCCGCCTGACTACAATGAAAATCGTATTCTACGAGTATGTAACGATAGCTATTACTCACGAAGATGAAGTTATCGTGTAATTCATCGAGTAAATAGTAGCCATTCTTCTTCTTCTGCTGCGTGTCCATTAATGGATGTTTGCGATCACATTTGTCCACTCTTCCTTATTATGGTATGCATTAGTTCTTGCATTGTCTTCAGTCCTGTTTCCTTTTTCCTCCCGATTCCTCTCTTTCCCTCAATCTTCCCCTCAATTATCAATTTCAGGAATTGGTACCTCTCGTTGCGTATTACGTGGCCTGGTTAATGGTGTCTAACAGTTCGCGGTCTTTATTGATTATTCTCAAAACCTCATCGTTGGTTCTTCTTGCAGTCCATGGAATCCTCAGTACACGCCTATAAACCCACATCTCAAATGCTTCCAGCTTGTTCCTAGTGTCCATCCCTCCATGCCATAAAGCAACACTGTCCAGACATAGCATTTGACAAATCTAATTCTCAAGCCAAGAACGAAATCAATATTGGTGAGCACTTTTTTGAATTTCATGAACGCACTGCGGGCATTTTCAATCTGGCATCTGATTTCTGTGACTGTTTCACACAGCCACGTTCCTAGATATTTAAATTTATTTACTCCCTCTATTGGTTAATTCTCAAACGTTAGGCTTGAGTTTTGAAATTCTTGTGGCTGTCGAGTAATTATCATGAATTTAGTCTTCTTGGTGTCTCAATCATATCCCGCAAATCCTCCATGTTATCTGCACTTAGAACTGTGTCGTCCGCATAACGATAATTGTTGACCCATACACCATTCATCTTAACGCCCACGTCGCGTTCTTCTAGGGCTTCCTGAAAGATGGCTTCAGAATATAAATTGAAGAGAAGTGGGGAGAGAACACACCCTTGTCTGACCCCTCTACAAATTGGTCTTGCTTCTGTGAGATCGTTACCAACTCTGACTTTAACCATTTGGTTCCAGTATAGGAAATTCAATCCAATCTTTCAGTTAGATTAGATAATAATAAATCACGTAAACGGATTGGATTTACGATTAAGATTGCTTAATTGACGCTAAATTTTAATATGTTATGAAGCATTGTTCCAGTTGAAATACATCGTTCAAATACAATGATGTTTAACAACTAAAATAAGATGAAAAAGTAATACAACAAATATTTTAGAATTTCTTACATAAGATCGAGGTTGGTTTATCCTTTTTGTTTGTTTTTCCCTCTTCTGTTGGGATAACATTATTGATTGACATACCGTACAGCAAAAACTCAACGGGTTATTTGCGAATTGTTCTAAAAATATCTTATTCTAGGATGGTTTTTGAAAACCCCTTTTGTGAAAGGTACATGGTAAATGAAATTTGCGAGCCTAACACCACTTTACTATAAGCAGACAATCAAACAAAAATATAATGACTCAACAATGTTTTATGAAAGACAATAGTAATATATTTCGTTTTTTCGTCCTCAATTTGTTTTACTGTCTACTTTTAAAATTGTAGTGGTTTTCAAAAATTAGCAAAACAGTCCCCAAATAGCTCAAATACTAACTTTTTAATAATATGCGGTAAATCAAATTTGAGCTTCAGACACCGACATCAGTTTTCGCCTACTTCCCATTTAACTTGCGTCCAATTTGGTCCACACTGTATGTATAGCTATACCAATATCGATTGCCAATTCTTTACGTCTTTATGCTACTGCAGTTTAACGGCTACAACACATAAACAGCAGATCCTGAATCCAGATATAAAACACCGTTAGCTTTAATATAGTCATGCAACTTTACCTTAATGGCACAATAAGTGCAGGGCAAAATGAGGTTAAAGAAAAATAAATTGGTAGGGGAGCAATAACCTTATTTGCAAGTCAAAACTAGTGTCGTACGTAAATGTACCAATGATGTATGTGTGTGGATAACTCTTAAACCACCTGGGAGGCTAAAACACTAGTAATGGAAGCATAAAATTATAAAATAAATTTAGATTGGGTGCATCAAAGCGATGCCCCTTTGTGCGAAATGACACATTTCAGAGAGTAAGTCCGCAGTCTTATAGGCAGATTAAGGCGGCGTTCCAGGTATTAGGTAACGTTTCCCTGGAGAGATCCAGAGCGAGTTAGTGACAAGACCGTTATGAGGGTATATGGGATTTACGACGACGTCCGACAGTGCCGTAAAATAACCTTTCTGGATTAGCGTATGCATGTAAAGAAGGTCTCGTTCGTTGAAGCAAATCTTTAAGAAAATGGTCCAACCGAACGTTTTAAGAAAATTTCCCTTTGGCGAAGGATTTTTGCAGTAATAGAATTTAGAAAATGTGGGGTCAGAAAAAAGTCTATGTTCCTAAAATCGACCAAACATACGTTTTTTTCACATCACACTTGCTCATTGTTTTTAGAGGTGATCAGAAATATGTAGTACTACTACTTTTTGAAATTCAATATCTCGGTAACATGAAGAGCTAGAGAGGCTAGTTTTGGCTCATTATGTAGTATTTTTTATCATTTTTCTAATGGCGTTTTAGTGAAATCTATAAGAGTTCAAATAAAAAAGTTACAATTCTTCAAAAATTAATGTCATTTTTGCAAAAAGTGCAATTTTCATCAGTCAGTCACACCTTAAGATCATTCATAAAAAAATTTACAGAAGACTAGAGGAAGCAACACACAATTTGGATTCCGCGGAAGAGGCATTACAGGAAATAATGCCCTTGGTATCTTAATTACTATATTGTCATTGTCCGTTATCTAGCAACAATGTACGCAAGCATATTCCAAACAGCAGAAGATTTATTTTAGAATATGGTAGATTGCAAAGTTCTAGGTGTCAACAAACACTCTCTGTCACCTTTTAATTCTTTACATTTTTTTTTTTAATTCTGTAATATATTTTATATTGTTTAGCAAAGGTACCATCGATATTTGAATTTGTCATGCAAAGAAAGCGAATGTATATTGATAAAGAAATCGAGATTAATCCATGACATATGGATGTTTTCAAATCATGAAAAAGAAGAAAGAATTAATTCATTTTTCAATCAAATCGGCAATAACAATAAAAAATAGAAAAAAATCATTAATTAAAAAATGAACCAAATTTGTGTTAGTTTTGATCAAAATGTCCTCATGACAGTCGTGACACAATTACTCAACTTGTTCAAAACCTTTTACTTTTCTGTATATCCCGTTCTGAGTTTTAAAATAATTATTTTACGCGTTGCTGAGCTTATTTCGGGTAGCCCCTTTATCTCTTTCTCGGTGACCAACCCTGAACAAATGTGAAAATTTAAATTTCCATTATTCACTACGTATTTCGCATAATTTCACTTAATTCACGTAAGCTACCGACCAGGAAAAACAAAACAAAAAACAGCCTTTATGACCCAGCTACAAAAACCGACTCTTTAATGCTTATAACGTTCAGGACCTTTTAAAACCTCTTCTTTTGTTGGATTTTTAGCAAAACAGCTTTTGCTCACATGACATGAAAATTGAATATCTGGCCATACATATCACCATATAATCACACATCAGTCGAGTATTAATATTTATTAGAAACATTCATATTTTGTTTGTTATTTGAATTAAAGTAAAATCTGAACATTGTCTTTGAAATATCAGTTGATTAAGAATAAACATTTTAAATTGTTGTAACTGACGTAAAAAATAAAACATTTAAGGTTTTTTCTAAACAAAATATATGGATTTAGATACTAGAATCATTTTTATATACGCTTTTGGAAAGACCAACAAAAATAAGTCATAATTTTTTAACCAACTTACTTATTTTACATGTCAAAGTTTGGCAACACCTGCATATTTGGTTTGTCGTAAGCAATAATTGTTATAAAACTTAGTTTAGTTAAGATAACAAAAACAAAAGTAAAAATTAAAAAAGTAGGCATATGACACACTTAATAAAATTTAAAGTGTTTCATAAAAGCTATCAGAAAAAAGAATAATGCACAGGGTGTTCTATTTAAGTTGAATTAGTCAAAGTATGTTTTAAAAAATTGAATTCCCTGTAGCCTCTAACGCAAGTTTACTTAATCTAATATAATCTCTAATATGATAAATCTTTTTTGTCGTCCATGTAGAATGTTTGCACCAAATATGAGTATTCTACCTTTAGAAACAATGGCGATACAGACAATTTTCCATCATAGTAAATACTAATATTTTGGTGAAAACTTTTGGGTTTAGGTATATGACATTATTAACAAAAAAGTTTTATCTGCCACGTCTTTCCACCCTGTATATCCAAAAGAAATTTTAAACTATGCATCTCAATATTCTCTACAACTCTTGTATTTTTCGGAACTAATGAGATAATGAACTTTGCTATATCGTTGACTCACCCTGTACTGAAATCTTGGAAATATGTATAATGTAAATCGATAAGAAACTTGAGATTTTGATAATGGACTGCTATGGCAAAAGGCCCATTATAATGAAAAGTAAGTAGCACATGAAAGTAGACGTGCTAGCCACGTGTAGAATATTTTAATGGCACACGTTCGCCTAGTGGTGATAGAAGTTAAAAGAAATTTTCTTCTTTTAAACTTTAGTAACAAAATATCTTTTAGAGTCCGGAAAATTACTACCAACAATAAAACAACTTATTTATATTATTATAAGTTATATTTTCCTATATTCTGCCGTTTCTTTCAGTTATTAAATGTAGTAAACCAACTTCTCGAACATATGTCTAATGAAGTTTTAATGTTAATTTAGCATTATTACTAATAATAGCTATTTATGGAAAAATCACTAGGAAAATGTTTCAAATAACATAGAAATTTCTTGATGCAGGTTCTACATAAAATGTGAGGCTACACAAAATTTCATTCACATATTCCACCCATTGGAAACATCCCCAAAATTGTCTAAATTTAGATTATTTTTTTAGATAAATTTATGAAATCGGGTAATAGTTGTTAGAGATCACAATATCCTTATTGACCCTGTTAAATAGTTAAAAATAACGAATTTACTTGGATTAAGATAGAAAAGCAGTTATTTCCCGTCTCGAGGTCATTATTCATTTTATAATTTCTAGCATCTGACAACCCCAATGCCCTGGTGATCAGGACCGCCCGTTTGACAAGGCTATTAGGTAAATTACCTAAACGAGCTGGAAATCAGTCCCCTCTTATTCGACAGTTTTTAACTAATCTACCCTACATTGGATAAAGGCTTTCCTATAAATAAACTCTCGTGAACATAATAATAAGATTATTGATAAAATAAACCTAACGGATAAACTAGCCATATTGAGCAGAAATCTTGCTGTAGCGTGATTTAAAGTTGACCAACACATGTCAAGCCCTACATTGATAAAAGATTCCCACTGTAGTAGAGTATCCCTTCGTAACACTATTTGAATCAAATTGAATACATAACCGTTTTAGTTATTGTTCCAAACACAAAGCAAAATCCACTACAGAATTACATATTGTGGTGATCCCCGATATGCCTAGAATGTACGTTCGATGTAAAATCATCGAAAATGCAACAACCTGTACATCTGTATGAAAGGAGTAGTAGTAATATGCTAGATGCAATGATCTCCATCTGATATATGAACTTTGATAAAACAAGAAATGGAAACCAAATCAAGTTAGTTTTAAACTGTACGGTTTTTTTACAACTTTATAATATACGTATATCCAATAGCAATCAACAACTATGCGTAAAGAGGGTCATTACGTAACGAAAAACTATGCGTAATTAGGTGTTTACACTGAGGTCGTAGGTAAACTGCTTTATGACTACGACATCTATGACTATAACTTTAGCAGTTAATATAGAAAGTTTAGTTCTGATTTCAGATCCGGCTTCAAATGGAGTTATCGGTCTTTTCGTTATTGATTGGTTGATGAGATATCACACAAAATACTTGATCATTTGACCATTTTTTCTCTGTCCTCACTTTGCAGTTGTCAAAGTGTGACATTAAGACACTTTTTCGGGATAAACAAGATGCCGTATATTTTCTTAGAAAACACACACCCTAAATTTTTTTCCTGTGTATGCAAAAAAATCGATATTTCTAGAATCTATCAATTTATCACTAGTTTAATTCAAAAATTAGCAAAAATAATGTATGGAAGAAATTTGGAAGGTATTTTATGTAACTCACTTCTCACAAAAATCTGTTGAGTACGTAAAAAATATCAATTAGAAGTTAATTCTATAATTCCACTAGAAACTTAATAAGTAGCATAGTACAATTTGAAGTTATGCTAGATATGCTGCAGTAAGCGAGAATAAAGTAAAATACAGAAGGAAACACTTATATTGAAATAATAAACAAGCATATTAATTTTTCACAACTACTTGAGATTACTTAAATGAATCTTTGTAGAAGCGAATACGTCAATTAAATAATTTACAACAGAGATTATATTGATTGATTATTAAAACTTTGTTCCTCTTTGTTAGAAACCATTCAATATAAATTAAAAATAATACTTTTTTACCTTTGGCACATTAAGCACCATAACTACTTAAGTTATACGTGTACAAAGTGATACTTCATTGCGGAGAGGAAGCATTAAAAGTACAATTTTTGTTGCTGAAAATATGAAAACGTTTGTTTGTGTAGCTTTATTTCCTGGTATTGGCAAAATATTTATCAAATCCTTACGGTAACTAACTTGAGCCTATTTCATCACAATCCTTGAATATCGAAAGGGTTGTTATCATCGTCCAGAGTCAACAGCATGTCGATCACGTGTCTGCCACAGACAACCTATATTTATTTATCACTCACTTGCATTTCCTTCGAATAGACTTTAGATGAAACTGGCGTAGCTTTTATTGTTCCTGAAGGGCCAATACGTCTGGACCAAAAAAAAATGACAAACAAAACCTCGCTCCCAGAGCGCGTTCAAAAGTTCCCATTTTCTTATTTTATAAGACCGTTCCGGCTCTTATCGAAAGTTGTTTCTTAATATCCAAGGGAGCCTCTATGCGAGCCAACGACAAAGAGTGTCGAAGTTTGCGCCTTTCTTATAGAGTTTTACGTGTCATAAATAATCAGAACCAAATACCGTATATAAATCACGAAACTCAAAGTGAGAACATGTCTCAATTTTTTCCCTTCCTCATCAGATAACTTGTCTTCCGTAAATCAACTTCAAAACACGGATTGTATAGAAATATTTAAATCGAGTATTATCACAAAATAATGCCTACTTACTACGACCAAAACAATGAACTCCGACAATGCTCATCAACATAGATGAGATGAGATAGTTGAGAATGATAGCTTGAATCAAACTAGAAAAAGAAAACTAGACGAATGAGACTCACGTGGGCTGCTTTCGGTGAACTTAAACACATTCTGAACACTCACAAAGGTCTGAAATAAATGCATTCTGCACAACATACAGATTGGAGACAACATTACTGACTAGACAGAGTGCTGATTGCTTAAGGATGGCTCGGAGAGCTATGAAAAATGCTATGTTCGGGATTTCCCTTAAAGATAGAGTGAGAAATCAAGAAATTAGAAGAAGGACCAGAGTTACAGACACGAGTGGGAAAAAAATGTTGTACTTTGGCGACCCAGAGAAACAACGAGAAGTAGAGGTAGGCCACAAAAGCGCTGGATAGATGATATCAAGGAAGAAGTAAGTCGAAGAAAGCAGAAGACCGACAGAAGTAGAAGAGACATGGAGACGTCTATGTCCAAAAACGGATGGAAGGAAGCTGAAGAAAAATAATGTCTACTTTTCTGTTACACCAACCACATAACTGTTATACAGGATACAGAGGCGTTTATGGAGAATAGGATAAATCTCAAAATAGTAGCAACCATGCACGTATGACCTGAAATGAGTGTGACAAGTTCCTAAATCGTTATTTTCGTTGATAACAGTCCGGTAATTATACCTATTTTCTGATACATTCATTTTGTGGTGGTTTAGATACCATCATTGTTTTTGTTTTGCTGATGTTAAGTGATAATCCGTATTCTTCACTGCATTCTACTATTCTTTTAATTAGTATCCGAAGATGTTCTGGAGGTTCTGGCAAGAACTTAAATAATAAATTACAACAACAATAACAATTCACTTAAAAACACATACTTCTTTTTTATGGCGTGTTTATTCCGTAGAGAATATGGGGAGAGAGAATATCTGTTTGTCATTTGATTGGGCCGCTTTATCTGCCAGTGGCCCATTAGGTTAGCCTTCATATGGCAAGATAAATGTCATGTAAGGTTTAATTATCCCGTTTCCAGAGAAGTATCCACACAGCAGCATACCCCCATTTGGACAGTCGAAGAGAAAGTATATTGTTCTCAAAAATTAATATTTCAGACAAGCCTTTTAGGTTTGGAATTATCCAGCATTATACACTCGTTGAAGAATGTCCATTAACAACACACAAATTGATGTTTTATTAACCATTCACGTTCATATTCAACACATTTTAACGTGAATGATGATGTTTTTGGCACTTTACACCATTAAACATTTTTAAATTTACATTTGAGTACTACAGTAACTACAACTTCTTTTTGTCGAATCATCAAGTATCTGACTTACATTCTCATAAATAAACTAGAAAACAATAAGCCAGAAGAAAAAGTAATTCTCGAATTAATCTTACAGTAAAGACGTTCTCGACGTGCCCGTTTTTATTTCTAGCACATACCTACAACAGATGAAATATTACGTTTTTTGTTGGGTTTACAAAAATGGCAAAATACGTTTACCGTCCAGCCCTCAAAGAGGCATAAGCGTAATTTATTTTCATGACCTCTTAGCTTAGCTGGTTGAAGTGGTAGGTTTTAGGCCGAACAATACTAAATGATTATATGGGACCATTTGTAAGGTTCCGTAATCCGAAAACTTGTATTACGGTCATAAAAGAGACTGGCCGTGGACTCCACAAAATGTATTACGTAAGAACAGCCGCAATAACAATTCCTTATAAAGTGCTGCACCGCATTAACCTAAAACGACACACGGTATGCAAATTAGTATGTAATCTAAAGTATGAATCAAAATATACTTTCCTTACAAACGGTTGATTTTTAAATCCTTTTGCTTAACATGAAACTTAAATCACTACAATTCTACCGTCCAATATTTTTTACTAAAAACATTAATAGATTTTGTGCGAAATTACAAATTGTTATCAGTCGACGTGATGACGTTGGAAAACAAACCAGCGGTCATTAGTCAACCGCTTCCCTTTTTCTATTGTGTTAAAACCATATTTCACCTGTTTCACAGAAAGGGATTAAAAGCTTTATTTAGAATATCTACCTAAAACTGCTCAGGCTGAACACTGCCTAATTCGGTCACGGTCATATCCACTGAAGAGAGTAATATAAGTAAATCGCTACGTTTTTCTAATGATTTACAAGAACAGAATAGAACTTTTTGGTCTCAATTCAAAGCAAATGTACAAATAAAATAGTGCAATTAATTCCTTATGAAATACCCTTTCCAACGATGTGCCACACAAAGTATGGTGCCATTTGAAAACTTAGTGGGGGTGGCTATGGCGGCAAAGGGGCTGATGGCAGAAATTCAAATCCTACGTAAAAAGATGTCCCCCTTGCAATCTTTGTTGACGTGTCTTAGCATTTTTTAACAGAGAAATTATTTTGGAAGATATTTAGGGTGGCTACTTTTCATTGAAAAACCCTGTATAACCAATGTTATGTTTTATAAAAAAATACAGCAAATATTATGTTAATACCTGGCTGAAAAAAGTTGTTACTAAATATATGTTTGTCAATTCGTTAAAAAAGTGACAAACTGTCTTTAGACAGTATGACTTTTACTGTTGGCACGTCCTCCCTAGGGAGAAAAATGAGATATTTTCATCTTTCAAATAAAGGAGGAAAATTTTATTTCCTATAGGGGTCGTAGTAAAAAGGTTTTAAATCATATAAAAAGTGCAAATTCTCAACCATATACCTGACAATATGTAACTAATTCTGTTGTCAGATTATGTTGGTGAATGTAATTGCAAAATGGTTATTTAATAAAACGAAAATATAGTGTTGTTTGGGTGTTTGCGATGACGCGCTCTGCAGAAATTAATAACGCCGCTGTTAAGGGCGCATGGGACGAAAGGGCTTCTAGCATACAATTTTTAATCCGGTATTTCGATAAAGGCCTTTTAGGCCCTGGGAAAGTCAAGTGGTAATTACTTTTCACGGGATTTTTTGCCGCCCGATTACGCCTCGCGGCTCTTGAATTATAATCCCCTCCACCGTGCTGTTATTTTCCTCTGGCTGATTTATTACACTAAAGGCTCAAGTCTTCATTTGAAAATCGCGGAATTTTAATAAGATACAAGAAGAGAGTTTGAAAGACATGTAAGTGATCCTTAATATAGGTAAGTGGGCCAGGAAAAATCACAATTAAGAACTCTAATTTGTACTCGTGTCTATTTCTCAACTTATAAGAATCATCATCAGATGTATTATGAAAAACGTAGTACAAAATTAGATTAAAATCGCCGCTTGTTTGCTAATTTTGAGAACTTTCTATTAAGGTGGAAGTTTTACTTCACTTTCAGGTTTTGACCAAAATATTTCAAAAAAATTCGACTGGTTACTTTCCGGCTGTATAAGGCATTTTTGGATATGGAACTTTTTAGAGGAATATCAAGCAAAATTCAGGAAACTGGGATCATAGTCATATCCTGGTTTCGATTCTTGGAAACTTAATGGAAAATTACTCCATATCTTAATGAAAATTTTCCTTGATAACTGACTGTCAAACTTGTCATACATTCTAATGAGAAAACTCAAAGCATCTAAATTTATTACTAAAAGTACGGTAAACTTTAATTTGTATTGATATTGGATGTTTGGTAGCATTGAACAGCTAATCTATTCAACTACTTAAAAACGAATTTTTTTTGGACTAGAACTATTGGAACTAGAATAAATCAACTTAACCAAGAGTACTATTATTCAAATGTCATGTTTCTAAGTCGAATAGAAATTTTAACTAACTAACCTAACCTAACTTTTAAACTAAACTTTGTGTTTGTCTATGATTATTTATTACATTGCCGGGTCATTATAAATACTAAATACTGCTATTATGGCCCTCCGAGTTACCATCAGCTTAAAAGTTAGGTTAGGTTAGTTAGTTTGTTAGTTATAGTTAAATTAAACTGCCCAAGCATTATAAAAAATTAAAGAATGTTTAAAACATCATCATCCTTGTTCTTTTCTGCTTCACCTATTTTGCAGAATTACCCAATAAACACTTTCCTGTCATTATAAAAAATGCCCAATTATTTACATTTTCCGTAACATAGAGGTGTGGTAAAAAAAAACCGTGTAACGAACAGAGAAACATAGATAAGTGCATGCGCGAAGCAAAGATAGAAAACCTAAAAAATCCCCATTAAGCGAAAACTTCGAGGCAATGTTGCCAAAATCTTATCTGAATTAAGCCACTCAATTAGTTACATAAATTTCCAAGTAATCCATTCGACGAATTCAGAGAAACGTTTGACAACATCGCAGCAAAATTTTCGTAAACTCATTTTTTTCTGTCTTTTTTCTCGCGCATTCAATGTTTCTCTTTCAGTTACACGGTTTTGTTATGGTCTTTTACCACACCTGTACATATGACAAAATATGAAAATAAAATATGTTTTTGGTTAATTATTTATTTTTTTGGTTACTTTTGATACTTTACATGTAATTACTTTTGCAGGTGTTTGTAAAGTCATAAAAAAAAAATGTTGGATAATATTAGTACTTTGAATAAAAAAGGAGGTGTGGTTATCAAAGATATTTTTGTCATTTTGTGAAGAAAGTGTCAGAAAGACCGCATTTACTGAGAGAGGCCATATAGAAAATAGTTATTAACTAGGGAGGAATGTGCAACTTTTGCTCGCGTCGGGTATCAAAGTTTAAGAGTGCAAAAAAACAGTTTACTCCAGAGTTGCGCATCTAATTTTTTCTACGACCAATGTTATGTTTTATGAAAAAAGCAGCAGTTAAATGATATGTTAATACCTGGCTGAAAAAGAAGGTGTTGTTACTAAATATATGTTTGTCAATTTGTCAAGAAAGTGACAAACTGTTTTTAGACAGTGTGACTTTTACTGGTGGCACTTTTCCTCCCTAGGGAGGAAATATACTATTATTTTCAACCAGGTATGTAATAACGTTATTTCTTATGTGTAAACCAGGTGGAAAAATACCGAGTGGAAAGTGTTAGTGAGTACTTTAATCTCAAAATATTAAAGACACAATAGCACAATAATGACGTTGTCAAGATAGTAAATAATATAATATACTATCTTATTGTTAGAGACTATTAGCAATCAATATTTCAACTGAATGATTTATTAAAAGTTCAATGAGATTTTGATAAATGATTGAAAATAAAATAGTATACAAACCACGGTGGAAAGTTTAATTTCTGTCTCGAGATAAAGTTCATCCCGACTTTGTCTTGGCGAACTACCTAATTTCTCGCCAGAAATCAAATTACTTTCTACTACTTTTCACTACTTTCCACCTGAGTATGTAATATACAATTTCAGTTTCTCTGGTGGCACTTTCACTCCCTAGGGAGTAATATGAGCGAGGAAAACAGTGCTAAATGGAGACGTGGCATATTAACCCGGCTATAAGAAAGATATCAAAACCAAGATGGTTTTAATGCAGATGCAGTGGCATACATTTTAAATGTCTCCCAGCTAATAAACCGGGAAAATATTACTTAAACTAAAAGTCCATAGTGGCATATAAAAAATATACGAGGTGTTACAAATTCGATGCATTAGCATTGCTATCTCAGAAACTATAGTTGATAGAGCTTTAGTTAAATGGAGGCAAAGATGCGCATTTTATTGTTAAACAATTTGGTAAAAAAAAATTCAACAAATTTTCATTAGGTATTTTTTTACCACCCTATTATTAGACTAGATTTTTTTTAGCAAATGCGCAACTTTGCTTCCATTTAACTAAAGCTCTATCTATACAGAGAAAAAATCATTGCTGCTTACTAAGCAAACTCAAGATGTTGTTAACCAAAAATTATTTGAAGACATAGAAATACACACTATTTTTATTGACAAATGACAAATCCGCCCCGCGATGTGCCAGGCGCCATAGTCATTATAGGGGGCGATTCAAAAATCGTGCTAATGTGGAATCGGTTTCACTTCGTTGTTTATTACCTACCAGCACTGAATTAAATGTTTTAAATTTTAATATAATTTTTGTAGCAGTTTAATCGATTTTCCATGTCAGCTTTATCCAATACTTTTACCTATGTAAACAAAGAAACTAACCTCTTGAAGTACTATTTAACATGAATATCATACAACGTGCAACATATCGATCAACTAGATCCGTACCTTGTTTGTTGATTTTGAACTGAAAACATTTTCCGATAATAGCATTAAAAACAAACTTAGTCACCCAATACCATAGAGAATAAACCTGGAAGCAATTCAATAGCTCTGGCACAACAAACTGCGATCCAGCTAATTAGGCATTAATAGACATTAAAAGCTCGTTTCCGCAGTGGTTAGTATCTGAAACGTTTTAAATAAGCAAAGCTTTGAACTTGGAACGAGCAGGCAAACTTTCAGGGCCTTGGCCGAAATAAATCACCTAGAACTATATTGAAAAGCTATCAAAAGGGCAGGGAACTGCCGGATTCAATCAAACGGGGATCATGTACTTTATTATTCCAAACCCTTGCAAGGAGTGATTTAGCTTCAGCCGTCTTTTTCATGGATATGTACCTAATACATTTTGATTTTTTTCTCGGGGCGAAAAATATTCATTTCTTCTTTGAAATAGGGAGTATCCTTTTAGGAGCAGGAAATAGTACTTACAATGATTTCAATTCTGCTCAATGTGACTTACCATGTGACTCAAGGTAGAGATTAATAAAAAGAAGTTGTCATGAGAGTTGTGAATATGGGAGTCGTCAACGCTTGAGAAAGCAAGACACTGTAAGAGGACCCTTCTTCATCTACCATAGTGGAATTTAAGGTTCCAAATATAAAAATTTTAAAATACATGCATTAAAACGAGATATTACGTCTTACTAACATTTGTAGGAGGTTCAAACTCATAAATCTCATTCTTAGCATGACCCCAAAGATAAAAATGTAAAGGGGATAGGTCTGGCGATCTAGCTGGCCATGGGAGTGGACCGTTTAATGCAATGACATTGTTTCCAAAATTTTCTCTAAGAAAATTCACGAGCGCTGTGTTATGCGCAGGACAGCCATCCTGTTGAAACCATAATTTTCTAAAATCAGCTTTATTTGGTACAATTTCTCGAAGAGCTGGTAAGATCTCAGCTCTCAATAAAAAAGTTAACAAATGTTAATGGCCCTATTACACGATTTCCTAAAATGAGAAACATTGCTCAATTACTGAGTCGCAACTTTATTATAAAAGTAATATTTTATTTGCATACCAATGATTCCACACCAAATATTTAAGCCAAATCTTGTCTGCATCCGTTTTTGAGCAACCCCATGGGGATTCTCTACAGCCGAAAAATGTCTGTTGTGCTTATTAAAAACACCACAATTAGTAATCCTGGTTTCATCAGTTTATACAACAAAATTAGAAAATTCTGGGCCCTCATTACATTTATTTTTTACTAGATTTCTAAAGTGGGTCTTGTGAGGTTGGCGTCGTTCTGGATACGTCTCCAAATACCTAATTGAAGTCACGTCTGTTGGACTGAAGATACATGCCAAATTTCTCTTCATTTGAATTGAATAGGTACTTATTTTGTGGACTTGGACATACCTACTCTATACCGATATAAGATATAAGGTCTAAATAATTAACATGTATAATAACTTCATTAAAATCACAATTAAAACCACCAATATGACAAAATGTTTATTTTAATAAAATTCCATAATTCATTTTAAAATTTAAAATATATATTTACTCATACTTCAAAGAAGATTAATCATTTTCTGGAATATTTAATATGAAAATTTTTTTATTTGAAATAGGTCCTACAAATTTGATTTCAAAAAAATCATTGAGAAAGAGGTTTGTGTATCTATAAACTTTCTGATATTGATCAAAAATCAAAAGACGCTGGGATTGGTGAAACAGAAATCTAGTCAGTCATTTAAATACTAGGTTAAGAACCAGTTAAGTAATTAAAAGTAAGTAACACAAACAGGTAACACTTTCCTATCACTTTTTTAATTAGGTAGAGAGTTGTGTTGTTGCTTGATCAGTAAACGTCATAAAGGATTGGATGATTGGAATTTAGGACCATGAAGAGAAAATCCCAACCTGCCCGCCATCATTAAGGTCACTTTGTCCCGCTACCTTCTTTCAAGAATCTACTTAGCTACCTCCACCTAAGTAACATTTTCTTATATTAGCTGAAAGCAAACAACTCTTAATTAAACTTGTAGGATATTCATCGCGTTCTTTAAGTTAAGCCTTAGGCCTCAAAAGCGGTTTGTTTACACACTGCACTGCGTTTATTTACTTATTGTATACGGTACGAGTACCTACGACATTCAGGCACAGGTGAAAAATCTACACTTACCTATGTTATATTCTTGACTGTCGGAGGCTGTCACACAGTATCCAAACACTAATATACACAACATCTGCGCCACAGGCATGCCTGCGACGTGTTTCGACATGGCTACGAACACTTTTTACGCGATTTTTCTATCAGAAAAACACGATTTATTCACGAATAAAAGGCCAAAAAGCCACGAACAACCACAGAGTCGATGCTCAACTCCCAGATTACCGACACCGACCGTTAGTTGGCGCAATGGTCGTCGCGGGCGCCACCAACGCCGGTCGATACTTTGATAGGAGGGGATTAATGCAACGTCGCCACAATGTCGAAAATGTTCTGTTCTTTCAGATATCTTTTACCATTCGCATTTAACTGGGCGTAAAATTCTTCAATTTTATAATAAAGTAGATGGATGGGTTGCGTAACTAATGTGGGAAGACTGGCTGAATGTAAAAGAAGCAATTTGAAAGATCGTAGAAATGTCATCTTTGAATTTGTTTTTAACACAGTTTCTAGACAGCTTATTTTTTATTTTCAGATTTCTTATAAAGAAATGTCGGTAATTGCTTTCTGTTTGAAGTACAGGAGGTAAATTTTTGACATCATACGTTATGGCGTTTTCGATTGATATGTTTAGTGTAAAACCAGT
The DNA here is from genome assembly GCA_018691245.2 of Ips nitidus. Taxonomy (NCBI): domain Eukaryota; kingdom Metazoa; phylum Arthropoda; class Insecta; order Coleoptera; family Curculionidae; genus Ips; species Ips nitidus. The sequence continues at coordinate 1,146,391 of CM042789.1, forward strand.
ATATTGCCACACTGTTTCAATGACATTTGATAGAGCAGGATACGGATACAATATACATTAGTTTTGCACTAAACTTGCCAAACGAAAATGCCATTAATTTACGTATACAATTATACGTAAATATAGATATAATAATGCGTGCTGCTGTCAAAAGCTTCTTCGCAAATTTCCTTATAATAAGCTTGCGAATGATCAAAAATAGACCCCCCCAGGAAGTCAAAATTTTGAATTTTTCTTACTATTCTCAACTAGTGATGGGCGTAACTTTACCGTGACCGGTCCTTTACCGGTAAGGTAAAGTAAAATTCAATGTGACCGGAAAATGTACCAATTTTTACCAGTAAATTTACCGGTCCAATTGAAATTTGCTTGAAAGATATCAATTTCTTGTCATGGCTGACATTAACTTCAGTAAAGTCATTTTCGGTCAATATTGTCAAAATAAAATACTGAAAAATTTTGAAATACAACCTCAATAAATGAAAATATTGAGAATCAATTAAGAAACAAGAAGTAGAAGTTAAATAAAATAAAAAATAGGGTCATAATGGAAAAAGAGGAATATACCAATGTGGAACTATTACGTATAAAATTTTGCGTTTAATAGTATATTCTACTATTAAGAGCGGAAAGTAGTTATTTGCCGCATGCACATGAAAATTGCAGCTTGAGGCGAAGCCGAACGCTGCAATCATGTAAAAGCGGCAAAAGTACTTTCGGCTCGAAATATAGACGATATTTTTTCGACGACTGCTGTGGGGTGGAGTAGAAAGACAATTCACATCATTTTCGTAGCTCGAACTCATTGTCCCCGATAAATCACTTTGACGGAATGGCTTTATTTCAAACAGGTATGTCAAGCGTTGTTATGGAAAAAGTTGGTGAGTAGATTGTTAGTAGAAAGCGAAAACGCTCTAGGACAAAAAATGACTCACTTTCTGTACACGTGCGGCAAATAACCACTTTCTGCTTTGAAATGGAAGCGTACATGAGGTACTTTCAAAGTCAGTAGTCGAAAAAATAATTTTGTTGCTTTGTTTTTATTTAATAATTTTGTTTAGAAAAATTTATTTTAATTTAACTGTAAATTAAGACTGAATAAAAGGCTGTTTTGTTAGGTTTTAGAAATTTTTATTTATCAATAATAAAATAAATGAAGTAAAACGAAGTGATTCTTGTACCATGTGGGTAACCAGGGGCGGCTCCTCAATAAGTGCAGATGTGCACGTGCACTCCCAAATTTTGAGTCCAAAAATGCATGTTTTCTTTCTCAAATTTTATAATGATTGAAATAATTTTCTAATAATACCAAGTACCTATTGGAAATAAATAAGCTTTGAATAATAAATAAACGAAATCTGGACGAATTACGGATCACCGCCGCCACCGTGCACCGTGTGTCGTGGTAAAATCAAGTGCACAGCTCATGGGTATAGTAAATCTTATTGGTTGAACTTCCGCCGTCCGCCATCTCTGTGCCCCGCGAGGGTCGAGAGTCAGTCGATGTTTTAAGCTGGCCCGTGTGCACAATTAGATCGTTCACTCGGGGTTTTTTCTTCGCGACTTTTTAAAATGCCTCCAGTATTTCCTAACGTTAGTGTGCAATATTTGAAAACAATTACATATTTTAAAATTGTAGGAAGTTGGGCGTGGTCTCAAAAAATTTTTCGCCTTTGCGAACTTTGCTTTGACAGCAACAATGTTGTTGTGTATGTTGTGTGTTGTGCCACTAGCATTAAAAATAGCCTTAAGTACGTTCGGGCCTTAACTGTGACGTCACGAGCGCTTTGCCGCTGGGAAACTCACTCGGGCAAACATTCCTTTACAGTCAGTCTGGTCTGTCGAGTGTCAAATAAATTGTCCCACGTCTACGTTGTCAAGTTGTCAACTATCAAAACTTTAAACTGTCAGATTCATAACAATTAACTGTTTTAAAAATTCAAAAAATTCAATTTTTTTAACATCTTAGCTAAATTTTCTGTGTATATTATCATTAAGTTGTTTTTCTTTTCTTATTTAGTTTTGTACTATGTCGTTTTCACCTACTTTGAGTTTGGTAAGATTGCAGGAGTTAAAACAATGGCAGGGAAGCTTTGAGGATCTCTTGCAATCCAAAACAAAAGGACAAATTCAAGATGTTCAAAAAGATTTTGATGGTCCAGGCCCCTTTGGATCTTCCGGTTATCTTGATAAAATTACTACAAAAAAAACAGAAGAATGGGACACAATGAAAATAACCCCAGCAAAACCTTTTGCTCAATTACTGGAAGAAAAACTAGCTGAAGATCATCCAATTACTGTTAAAGACAAACCAAAGAAGCCTTTTTTGAGGAAAGGGGATGGATTAGCTAGATTTAGGATGGCTCCTATTAAAAAAACAGGTAAGTTATTAACAGTGTTTATTATTCTAAAATGATCTTGTAACTGCATGAATGGCATTTGCTACATAGTCAGAGTTTTTGCTTCCGAGTGATGCTACAGCCATTCTTCCATCAGATGTTAAATATACACTATGCTCATCAGCAAGCCGAGCCACTTCTTCTTTAGTTAAACCTAAAATCATATAATGTTTACTCTTTAAAATATGTTTATCAAGATTACCTACCAGTGAAACTAAACATTCCAATTTGTTTAGTAACATGATCCCAGTTTCTGTGTGAACCTGCTTTCTTCAAGTTGTCAACCAATTCTTGACGAGCTCTTTTAATTCTGACTGCCATGCCTAGATTATTAAAACCAAGGATTTTATAAAGAACAAGTCATTGATCATAATGCACATTATGACTTAAAAGATACCTACAGAGTGTTAAAATTTTAAAATAGTTGCCAAGTATTTTGGTATACACAATCAAGGTAATTTGAGGTATTATGAGGCACTTTGCCAGTATTACCAGCATTTTGAGGTATTTTTCAGGCATTTCATAGAATTTTGAGGCATTGACTGTATATTTTAAAATGTTTTGCTATATTTTAAAATAAAACTAACAATATAGGGTATCAATATAACAAAATTGACTGCACATGTAAAATCTTAAGTTGAAACAATATTTATTATAAATTATTATAATAATTTACCAATTTTTCAACAATTAAACTAAATTTAGAGTATAACACTTTCCAGAGAAAACTTAGTAAGTATGCCTGAGCGATGGTGATCCTACTGGTTAGTCTATTTTTATACTGTGCTATAAATTTGTAATATGTAATCTGAAACATCCTGTAAAATGAATTTTAGGCCAAAATGTCTGAAATCGTGAAAGGCAACAGTAACACTACAAAAAATGGGTGTTGCTTTATCAGATGAATGAGCTAATACCAGAACAGAGATTCAAGTTTGAGACTGTCAAGCAGAATATAACCTGTTAGAACGGCAAAAGATGAGGAAAAATGAAATACTATTTTCCTTTCCTGTGCTGTTCTTCTGGTGTGTTTCTGTTGTGTTTTTTAACTTTATAAGAAAATTGTCTGAAGATGACACTTGGTTTTGTTTAAAAGCCTCCTTGAATCAAGCATCTGTTAAAAAAACTATTAGGGTAGTTCAGTGAAACCGTTTACTGTGCACACTTGGCATTACCCCCTAAAAAAAACTATTAACCTTTAACATCTTTAAGCCATTGACACTTCAATGGGTGTTCGTTTAGGATTAATGACACAATTCTTGCCCCTTGAGCTGGTGGATTAGAGTACAACGCCCTGATGACAATTTTCATTTGGGAATTTACTCGTTCAAGTTCTTCTTGTGAGCCTTAAATTACTGCTTATAAATACATTAGCAATAATTGCGCATCACAATCTTACTAGTAATTAAAGTGAGAGCTCCAACGCGTTCTCCATAAAGCCCCATGTTCTTGGAAAAGCTTTGAGCCAAAGCGATTTGATGGCCGTCTTCAATAAATTGCCTTACTGTCATAGCATCAGCGTCGGTGTCTCCACTGGCAAATCCTTACAAATTACGGTTAGGTCAGTTTCAGATATTTTGGGGTCTAGGTTGTAATTCACTTACCCTGGTAAGCCATATCAAAAAAGACAAACAATTTTTTTTCCATGCACAAATGCGAAAGTTCGTGCCACTGCTCTATATTGGGATCTAGACCGGTGGGATTGTGGGCAACCGCATGGAACAAAATGATGGAGTTTTCGGGCATGTTGTTAATGTCTTCACACATCCCGCAAAAGTCAATATCAATGCATTGAGGATTATAGTATTTATACGGTTTCCACAGCAGTCCCGCATGCATCGAGATTTGTTTGTGGTTTCCCCAAGATGGATTTGGAATGTAAATTACCTATACAAAACTTGTCGAGAAATTAGTAAATTGTTAATTGTTCCTTTTTGCTAAAATAACATTCAATTTTTTAAATTTATTTTTGGCAAATTGTTTTATGATTATTATATCATATGCACGGTGTTCCCGAATAAGAATCAGTCTGCAATAATTTAACAGCTCACTCTACGTCTAAAAATATTACAAAAATATTCTATATGAACATAGGTCCGATATTTGCCAGTACTATCATGGACTAGTGTGCACTGTTTTCGAGAAAATGGCCACCAAAAATCCACATTCAAAAATTAATAAAACCTAAAGTATTAAACCTAGGAAAATGCCTTTTGTGTGTCAGGTAATTTTTTTTGAGAAACTTTCAGTTGATTTTGAAAAATTTGGACACAATTCTGTGCTTCAAATTGGAATGATCAAATAGCTTATGAAAAACTAAGAGAGAAATGTGCAAGTCATTTTGTTCTCTTAAAGTTCAAAACATTAGGTTTTTGCAAAATTCTAAATGTGGAAAGTTTTGATTTTTTGTGGTCATCTTTTTATAATCATTATTTAATGCCATCTGCACTTTCTAACTCATAGAGTTGAGTACAGATGTCACCAGATGTTGCACAACAACTAAAATAAAGGGTGTTAATTAAAATTATTTCAATTTAAAAATGCAATTTTAGGACGTCACAATTTTCTGCAACACTGTATAGTCCTGTCTAATTTCAAAATGTGCCGAAACTAAAGAAAAAGTTTTCTGCTGTTCAAATCGAATATTAAAAATACACAGGGTGTCTCAAGTTTTGAGCAAGAAAATGCAGCAGATGACAAAGAAGAAAAAATCTTTATACAACAAACATTTGTTTAAATGCTTTGTTCTCGAGATACAGCCTATCAAAGTTAAGTAGTAAACATTTTAGAAATGGCTTGAAATATTTGAATAAATTTAATTGTTTTTACATGTGCACCTTGAGTACATAAAGTCACACAGAAAATAGGACTGACTTCAGCTTCTGTGTGTAGTAGTAAAAAATAGTCAAAAGAGAAAACAGTAAAAAACAAAAATCTTTCAATTAGCAACAACAGTTTTCATCACAGTTAAAATAAGTTTTAGAAATGTTTTGAATAATAACACAATTCTTTGCTTTTTACCTTACTTCCCGGGTAAAACATTGATAAAAATGTTGTTCCTAATCGAATTGCCCCAGTTCCTCCTAAAGCCTGTACGGTCAAGTTTAGACCATCTTTCAAAATACAAGAGTTTTCGCCCAGTGCAAGAAGTGCTGCTGCTTTATTAAATTCAGGCAAGCCTCCTTGTGGCAGATATTCATGGTCTAACTGTTTCTGAATCAGAATTTCTTCAGCCTTTCGAACACAGGGAAGCACAAAGGGTTTTCCTTAATTGTTTTAATGTTATCGGGTATGCATGTTGAACTTAAGGAAAAACATACCTTCATCAGTTCTGTATGCTCCTACACCCAGAAGAACTTTGTTGGGATTAGGGTCGGCTTTAAATTTCTCTGTGACCCCAAAAATTGGATCTGCAGGCCCAGTTTGTAGCCCTGCCCACCAAGATTTGCTTCTTTTAACTGTTGTATCAATTTTCCATTTTAAGTGCCGCGTTTTATTGGACGCACGTTTAATTTGTTTTAACAGGGTCATCACAAAAAGTATATTATATTAAAAAAAACTTTAGAATTTGCTGAACCAAAATGTTTACATACCTAATTTGAATACTGACACTGTCAAATACCAGTAAAACCTTGACGGGTTCCAGATCCACCAAAACCGAAGGCCGAAACTACATCGAGGAAAGGTATTCTTAAAAAGACCAACCCTCAATATCACCGCGAAGTCGATCTCAGTCCTTTGGAAGTGCCGGATTTCGTAAAGACAGTCGGAACTTGGAAACAGGTGTTTGAAACAGCCGACCATCAATCTCCTCAACAAGGTCTTGAAGATTTTGAGAAAAACGAATCTATAGAGAATTACGAACAGTTTCGTCGTAGTTTAGGCTCTAGCGAACGTACTCATAATATCAACCAGGGCAAGAGTTGCAGCGGCCAGCATCAGAGTTTTGAACCACCAGTCAAATGGGATGATTTTCCCACCAATCAAAGGATATATTTTGATGGCCAAAATCCATTAATATCCAATGATATTCCGTAAGTGTTCTAATAGATTTTGTAATTCAATGCTACAAGACAAAGGTTTTAGGGATAACCTTTCAGGTCTAGGATTTGGTAAACTGGTTGAGCTTGCTGGGGATTTAACATTAGAAGACCTGAGATCAGAACGAGAGCTCAAGGTTTTTGAAACTTTGGAACAAAAAGTGGACAACAGCTCATTTTGTTCCACAAATACCAGCGTCCTCAATTTATTAGTCAGTACCCCGCAAAAGCTAAAACGATCTGTAGGACAGAATGAACCCATCATTGAAGGTATGCATAGAAAAACCTTAGAAATATCCTGTTTTTTTTTGCTTGCTGCATAATCCAAAAACAATATAAAATTTGATGGATACCAAAATGTTTCACTTGTCAGGGAAATAAACATTATCACATTATCTCCATAGGCTGCTTTCTGCTAAACAAAAAAATAATAATTGTAAAACTAATTTATTAGAACTTCAACAGCTGAGTTCTGCTGTGATTCAATAACTAGTTTACTACAGAGTGTTACAACATGGTGTAGGTAATTTTGTTATCCACAGATTACATATCAAAATTCAATCAAGTAAGTATTGTTAACTTCATCAACCTAACCACAATCATTAAATCTAGATGAGCCAACTGGTGTCAGCATTGTAGACGATTCTGTGATATCAAAATATATCCCTGACAACATCCAAGAAAAACTGCGTGAAGTGACCACTAAAACCAACGTTTTACAACAATTTCTTCTTAATCTCTACAACATGGAATCAGGTTTTGGTCTTTCTCCTTTTTTGTTCTGTTACATTATTGCAAATCCTTGCAGATACACATATTCCTAAGAAAACCGCTTCAACCAATACAAGCTTCTCAGACGAAAACACTCGATGGTCGTCAAAGTCATCTAGCGTCAGCAGTAGCTGCACAGAGCTAGATTCGTTGGACTGTCGAAATGTCAACTGTGAGAAAATTGATGTTGCTGTCAACACTAGTGTTAACTTCAGTTCCACTACACTGGATGAAACTGTCAAAGGATGCCAGGGTTGTGAAGATTTACGGTAAGTGTGTAATTGATACTCGATGCGAAATTACACAGTAACAATTTTAAGAACAAAGTATACTGAGTGGAAGGCTAAAGCGTCTGAACTGAAATCCAAAGCATCACAATATCAGCTAGAGGTGAAGCAATTTCAAAGTGAGCGTGATGCATTGAAAAATCAGTTGAAAGTAGCTGAAGACAAAGTCGAGAAGTTAGAGAATGAATTAGTGTCGGAGCGCAAAAAGTTCTTTAAAGAGCGCAACTATTTCGAATCGTACGGTTCCTAGTTTTTAGGTTAAATTACGGCTAACCTCAAGCTGTTTTAGTTATGTCAAAGAAGCCCAGAAACGACCTTCCAAGAAAGATCGCGAAGAAATAAATGGTCTTAAGCAAGAGCTAGCCGACGTAAAAGAGTTGGTGAAGCTGAAAGACGCCAAGAATGGTGCAACGCAGGCTCGCTTACGCACCCAAATTAAGCAACAAGAAAAGGAGTTGACTGAGCTGAAGACAACATTGGAAAAGCTACAAAAGGAGAATGCCAAATTAACGTACTGGATTCCTTACATGTATTTTATGGATTTGTGGAGTCATTGTGTTGTAGTGCCAGTCAAAAGTTTAGTCGACGTCCTCAAGAGGTGAAGATGCTTCATGAGATTAACAAAAATCTAACGATGCTAGCGGAAAAAACATTGAAGAAGCAGCTAGATAAATCTGGTCATGGTGATATGGAAGATGGGGTTTGCATCGAGACGCAGACTTGTGACAGCAAGCCAGACAAATGTGATAAGGAAAACAAGAAGTCTGCTACCGTAGCTGGTAGGGTAAGTTATTTTTTTATGCAGTTTATCATTTATTTTACGAGACATTAAACCGTAGTTTTTTAGACTTTGGGTAAAATAGGCAGGTGTGTACTCTGAAGTTAAGTTAATTTATCTTACTAATTACTAAACTTAAAATGCTTTTTCATTATACTGCTCTGAAAACTATCTATTTCTCGGTTGATTCGAAGTCGACAAAATGTACCTTTTCCGTGAATCCGCTGGAAAGTGTCCATTTTTGGTGCCCGGTTTTGACCTGGTGGGTTTTCCCGTGCGCTGACAAATATAGTCAGATTATTATAACTATAGTTGCACGTCATAACACAAGTAATTTTATTGCCAACCTAACTTGCCGGACAATAACATTGCACAGATTCGGAAATTTAATGTTGTCGTCTGTTTTCCGAATTTCTTGTTACCGAGCTATTCCGATCACCGATTACTAAAATTACTGATTGATTTTCAAGTTGGAGACAGTTTTCTGCGGCTATTTAAAATAGTTATTTGTCTATTTCCGTTTAAAACCAATATTTTGCAACATATTTTCAACGCAGAAATGGCTCTTCTTGTAAGTTTTAAAATTTTCTCCAATTTAGCCCAAAAATTCTTTTTGCAAAATTTCTCTTTCTACATGATAATTCTATAACAAAGTTGATGCTACTTTTTAGTACAAGTGGAATGATTCAACTATTTTATATTAATAGAGTGTTACTCATTATCTAAACACGCAAATTTTCAAAATAATCAATAACGAAATGGTAAAGAAACTTTTTCGGTTTTTGTCGGATATCTTCGGATGTAACAGAATTGTTTTTGTAAATTATTTAGCAATAAAATGCGCAACTTTGCCTCCATTTAACTAAAACTCTATCAGCTATAGTTTCTGAGATAGCAATGCTAATACATCGAGTTTGTAACACCTTGTAAATAATTTTTATCAGGTTAGTCAAAGGAGAAGTACTTCACCTAAGTTAAGCAAATTGTCTTCAGCGGATCACAACTTAGATGGTTTATCAGTAGAGCGACAATACGAAACTACTTTTGGATGTTTTGACAGAGAAAAAAATACTAGTGGGTCTAATAACATCGGTAAAAATTATTGTTTTAAGCTACAATATGCCTCTGTTCACCATGATGATTTTAACAGAGAAATCCGAAAAACATCTTCCTGATGGTTCAGTCGAAATAACCTACAGCAATGGCAATTTAAAAAATATCTCGGCAGATGGAAAACTGATTCTAATGAAATACTTTAATGGTGATGTTCGAGAAACTGACTTGAATACTCAGACAATTAAGTAAGAGGTAACACAGTGCACAAATCGAATTTTTTAATGAAGTTTTCAGATACCACTATGCTGCAGCAGACTCATGGCACATTCAGTATCCGGACGGCACTGAAGTGATGGAGTTTAAAGAGTACGGTTGAAACATTGTTGAGCGGGTATAAAATTTATTTATTTATAATTAACAGTGGACATAAATGTACCAAGAGGATAGACGGGAGCACCGAAGTGTCGTACCCGGATGGAACTCTAAAGACGATTAATGCAGACGGCACTGAAGAACAGATATTTCCAGACGGTCGGAAAACTATCAAAAATCTCCAGGGAGAACATATTATCTTGTTACCGAATGGACAAAAGGAGATTCACACAGAGGAATATAAAGTAAGAAACTTTGTTTATTTATTCAGTACCATATTGAGAATACGTTCAGTGATCTAATTCTTGGTAGATAAGCAGTTGGATGATGAAAGGAAAATACCATTTATGTGTAGAGCTTTCATTTAATGCATCTTTTCATCGCCTGACCCATTCGGCCATTTATATCGAATACCTTCTTTAAAGTTTAGACGTCAAACTCTTTTTCTATATATTTTTGATTGCGGAAAATGTAACAAATATGGGATGACTTGACAATGTAATAGACAGTACAAACGTCATCCTATTTTTTATTTATTATCCGTCATTCTCTGAAGTTGTAAAATGTTGTGGTTCGTTGTACCAAAGCATAAAGAGACCCAAATCAAATATTAAAGAAACTGTACCTGATGCTAAAGTTTCATATATTACGTTAAGTAAAAACGTAGTGACACGTGTTTCGCTAAACTGCACATTATCAGACCTGTTATTAAATAGGGTGTCCAATCAATAATAGATACGAAATCCGTTAAATTAAGATAAAGTCTTCGTATAACTTTGAAAGTTATGTGTCTCATTTTTTAAAACCTTGAGAAAGTATTTATAGTTTTTTGATATGATTTCATGATGTGAATAAAAACAATATTCCAAAAAGTCAATTTTTTCCTAAATATCTCAAAAATTCAAACAAATATTTTGTTATCAAAAACGCCATCTTGTTCCTATGAAATTTCCTAATTTAACCGACAACTTTTTTATTACGGTTTTGGAGATCTCCATGCAGTACACTCTTATCTTGGACACCCTGTATAATTTATTAACGTAATAGTTAATTTTCCTGTTGAAACAGAGGCGAGAATACCCTGATGGTACTACACGAACTCTACACAAAGATGGGACAGTCGAAACTGTGTACGCCAATGGCCGTGTTAGGTTGAAAGATGCTAGTGGAGCGCTAATTATGGATACTCATCAAACCTGAGCACTTTTTTTTATTCAGTGAAGTGCAAACCGTAGCTTTATTTGTGATACTTCCTTGTTATGCTTTTATTAAGCACAGTATAGTTCATGACTTATTTATTTTCTAAAAAAAGAACTGGTTTTAATTATCTACATGGAAATAAACTTATTGTAAACTGAATCGAAAAAAATTGTAGTCGTTTTATTGTTGGTAAACGAGAAATTCTGAAATGATGATCGAATAAACGGGATTGATTTTTTTTCTATTTTAAGTCAGAAAAGCCAGAAACTAGCATAGTTTCCAAGCAAAAGAATAATTATGGCCGTTTAGAACAACAAATTGTAATAACTTTGGTTAACTTAAAAAAAATTCTATTTTCCTAGTACTTCCAAAGATATCCGAAAAAAACTGAAATTTTGACTTTTTATTTTTATTTATTTATGACTTATTTGAAGAGATATATAAGCCATCTTGAAGGCGGCCATAAGAATTTACAAAGTTATCATCCATATCTCGGAAACCAATGACGATGGATTTTTTCTAATTACGTCATCGTGGTCTACGTAAAAAAGTGCCTTAATAATGTCTTAGTTTCAAAACTCTCTTTGGCTTTGTTAAAGAGTGTTTAAAATGCAGCCTTTCCGGAAAACGGAGAAAGATAATTTAATTTGGAAACCGGAAATAAGTTTTACATAAAATTCTCTAAAACTTTCCCCATTTAACCGACTCTGTAGCTCTTACCGTTTTTGAGACCCCAATACGTGCAGCACCAATTTGGACCACACTGTATAGTATTCTGCTTGCGGCTAGTGGCTAATGGCTATTATTCACTCGATATATTACAACACACGTCTTCGGCTCGTGTAACAAACTTCATCTTCGTGAGTAATAACATCATTACATGCTCCTTGAATACCTATTATTTTCAAAGCTTTATTTTTCATAGTTTCCGAGATATGGCCGATGACTTATTCTGTTAGTGGAACGGTAACGTTGATAGATTTAAATTAAACTGAATATTTATAGAAAAACTAAAGTTCCGTTACTACAATCTAATCCGAAAACACACACCGCTGTCCCATTTAATTTTATCGTCAGGACATTATCGGAGATAATAACAACTTTAGCGTCCTATTGCAACAATAATATAAGGTAGGTACTTTTAAATTTAAATTCTGCCCGATAAAGCCAAAAGCCAAATTGAGTATTTACATACAGAAGGAAACAGCATACATATATAAAACCTACTTTTCAAGAATGATTTTTTACTTAATCTAACATGTTGTTCGTGGGGCGTATGTGTAACAATTTTTTAGTGGAAATAATTTTAATAGTTTTACTGGTGCGGTTGATTGTTACTTTACCTATTAACGACGATGAAAACGAAGCTTTAATGCCAGATCTGTCGTATCTTGGGGACAGAGTATTTCGGTAAGAAACTGAATTATTGTATGGTTCTTTTTTGAAACTGCTATGGTAAATTTAGTGAACCGAGCAAGGAAACTGGCAAATTGGTAGAAAACTGGAATGAAAGTTCAGAACTAAACCCCGAAGAGTTAGGGGAATATGCAGAGGGAGACATCGTACACCCTAAGCGAACACGGAACGGTTTAATTGGAGAAACATACAGGTACGTTGAAATAATTTACATACACCCTCTAGTTTTCAAACATCCGTAGATGGCCCAATGGAGAAATTCCTTATTCAATCGATGGTTATTTTGACGCTGATAGTTTAGGTGCTATTAAACGGGCAATGAATCTGTATCATAAATATACATGTCTCAAGTAAGTATTACACTTTGGTATTACTATTATTGTACTGGCTTGGTTTCCTTGTATACATTATACAAGGAAACAAGCCGTATATACAGGTTGTCCGAAAGTAATATTGAAATATTTCGGAAGGTGATTCTAAGGATTAAAATAAGAAAAAAGTTAATAGGAAAAACCATTTCGGACTACACGTCCTGAATGAACGATACTTTTTATTATCAGACTCTGAATAGTTATTTACCTAACTAGTGCGGAAAGTGGTACTTTCCCGCACGAGACTGCAGTTGCCCTGCAAAGCGGAGTTTGGGCAAGCAGTTAAAGGACGGGAAATACGCTTTCCGCATGGGTTAGGTACAAAATTTTTCCTACGAGTATCAATTTTCATTAAATTGAACGAAAATGTATAGTAAAATTACTAAAATAAAAGCCTCTGTTTGCAAAGATGATTAAAAGTGTATTCTTAATTGAGAAATCAAATATACAGTTATGGTTTTTTGATTTAAATGTTTTTGAAAAACCAAGTGAGTGCGGAAAAGTAACTTTAATTTAAATATGTTATTAGGAAAATACGTTGACATTGATAGACAAGATAGTTATTGTTGTTATAAAATTCATGCAGGTTGTTGTCGTATTGTGACATTTTATGTCATAATCCAATATGAATTTTATAAATTTAGTGCAAACCGTTAAAAAAAAATACTGAAGTAAACTAAACTCCATGGTCTTTCTTTTGAAGAATTCTAGCCTCCTTAAGAAGCATTTTTGTCGTTGTAAAGTTTTTGTCCTATTTTACTCCCAAGAATCACCTTCCGGAATATTTCAATGTTATTTCTAGACATTCTTTGGACCGAACGACTTTTCTGAAAGCTTTTTAGTACTCAAACAAGTTTTTTTTTTACTTGGTCAAGTCGAAGCGAATAATGGGGCTTGATTTAATGGATTTTGACTGACGGGAAAATCTTTAACATTAGTTCGTAAATCAAAAGGTTTCGAAAACGCACGGCAGCAGACACAGACTACCTTTCCATAGTTAACACTAATACTGGATGCTGGTCTAGTGTGGGTCGTATCGGCGGTAAACAAGAATTAAACCTTCAAAGTCCTTCATGCACCTCAAGGGTAGGTACACCAATACACGAGCTGATGCACGCCGCTGGCTTCCTACATGAACAAAATCGAGCAGAACGTGACGATTTCGTTTCCATAGCTTGGCAGAATATCAAAAGAGGTTTGTTTCACGGATGTCTTCTAACTAGTTCTAATCTAAATATTTTACATGGATTGAAAACTGCTTCAGGTCACGAAAATAACTTTGATAAAGCTGATGAGCAGAAGACCACAGGTTTCGGTGTGCCCTATGATTTCCGATCAGTTATGCACTACTCAAATATGGCGTTTTCTGCTAATGGGCGTCCCACAATAATACCCAAGGTTGATTTTTTACATACATAAATATACTTTATCTACGTCTGTTTTTGAGTAGGATGGATCCAAAATAGAGAAAATGGGACAACGGAAGGGATTTAGCAAGGGTGACTTAACCAAAATCAACCAAATGTACAACTGTCCCGAGAAGACTTTAGAAGTTACGAATAGTACTACAACGTCGCCACAGAAAGGACAGGGGACGACCTCCGAGAATTCTAATCCGCTGGTAAATGTTGCTCAAGGTATTCTAGGATTGATATTTCACCGGTAATTTTAAAGTACATAATAACAGCTAGTAATTAAATAAGTAAATCAAACAATTTCAAGTTTATTGTTATCTGAGATGCCTTTAGAATACCTTTAGAAAACTGAACTTTTAAAATCCGCCAAATAAATTCGTATAGACAAACAAGCTTCTATATTAATACAGGGTGGTGTACCACCCATTGTACTACAGTGTATACACCCTGTATACAATCTGTCAAGCTTTGAAACTTTTTTTTTTCCTGAACAACATTCCGCGAGCCAATTCACTGTAGGGTATCCGGTACTAAAAGTTGGGTAATCAATTTTTTTTATTTCACATATCATCAAAACAAAAATCAAGCGAAGTTTTACCTTTTTCGTTGTCTAATATATAGTATAGTATGAGGTAGAAATAAGATTGCCGGATCAAATAATAAACTCAGTACAAAACAGTCGGTTCAGTATTGTATTTTTTGAACTTGGGTTTTCCATTGAAGCATTTAAAATTAAAATAAATTAAATAAATAAAATACGTTAATTGACAAACCTATGACAATAAAACAATTTTTACCACTTACAAACTTTTTGAACAATATTTGTATAGAAAACAACAAAGTCGGTAATTCATAATTAAAATTCTCCTGAATTTCAGTTTAAATGTCAACAATTTTAAAACACTGACCTAACTATTAAGCAAACTTAAAAAACGTGACCAGAATGAAAATGT
Source organism: Ips nitidus (assembly GCA_018691245.2). Taxonomy (NCBI): domain Eukaryota; kingdom Metazoa; phylum Arthropoda; class Insecta; order Coleoptera; family Curculionidae; genus Ips; species Ips nitidus. The sequence goes on from CM042789.1 coordinate 1,161,449, forward strand.
TAGGTGAACAACAAAGTACAAACAACCCTGTTTTCCGGACCACTGGTATAACAAAAAACAAAAAGCAACAAATGTCCGTTTTAAAAAACGGTACGTTCGCTACCACCGTATTTACCTCAAACTTAAGAAAGATAGAAGACACACACAAACACGCAAGAAACTACTCGACATAGACCAAGCAGCTCGCTCCGTATACGCTGCCCAACGTGAATAAAACGGGCACCTCTAGGAAAACAACGGACGCAGTTTCATCATCTCTTTTCAAGATACCCGTTTTTATCTTAAATCGACCTTTAGGATGGACACGACCAAGCTCGTGGCGAGCCAAAAATTGTGGCTTGGGCTCAAAATGGAGCTGAAAGAAGCTGGTCAGTTCAGGGCGTCATAAGTCGGGAAATCTGCAAGTTAAATATTGAAAAAACTTTAATATTTAGTCACAGGGTGCAGTTCATCTAAAATATTTTCATTATCTACTTGTTGCGGATTAACCGTAAGTAGATACCAACTCGCTAATTTTAAATAAAATACCCTGTATACTGTTTGTTTTTGGATTCTACAACAAATTATAGACATATTTCATGTATAATGATAAATTTTAGTTTTAAACTGCCTAACTTGCCTGATGCCCTAGTTTAACCTACCTTTCACCTCTTGAAGTAGTCGAAATCCCCATAATAAACTATGAAAAACAGATAATTGGTACTTGTATCCTCATCTAATTTAAGCAAAGAAAATCTGACATTTGGAAAGAATTGGTCACGTGTTTTTACTCACAAACGTATACAGGGTGGTCCACTTTTAAATGTCAATAATTCACCATTCGATAGAAAATCAATAAATTCAAGTTCAGTTTAAAAAATCGGTTTTTTGTCATAACTGTCTGGACCATTGGAGCAATTTTGATCAAATTTGGAACAAGCCTAAATATTGTGTTTGTAACCAGTTTTCATGCAAATCGAGAGACTTTAATACTAAAAATTGACTTGTAGACATAAAAACAACTTTTTCAAGAATTTGTTACTACAAATTCATACATTTAAACCTTAAAAATTGACTTGAACCCCAAAATGTAACTGAACTAATGAAAAGTGACATCAGAAGCTTAAAATTTCTATTTGAAGTAAGTTTTCATAATTTGAAGACAAATTTCAATATTTTAGTCTTGAAAATAGTCTCAGATGCAGGACATTGACATTAGATTCATGAAAATTGTCTTGAAAACTAACTTTTCGTGCTTTTTACTTTGCTTTTCATTTTTTTCGAATTCTGGACTATTTTTAGTGCTTCAAAACTGCTTTCAGCTTTGAGTTTCAAGACTATCTTCACCAAGTTAGTGACATAGCAAACTTAAACAACAATTTTTACATTTTTCATAGACTTAAAATGGCATTTCAAGCTTTGTCACTATTAAATCGACTTCTAGACACCTCAGTGCTAAAAATGCGGGTATTTCTTAATAAACTAGACTGTTTTTAGTGTTTTAAGGCTGTTTTCAGTGCCTCAAATCGAGTTTCAAGACTATCTTTACAAAGTTTTTGACTCAGGCCTAAAAGCCAGTTTGTCCACTGACCATAATCTTGAAAATGTTATTTCAAGCTTCTTCACTATTAAATTGACTTCTACACTCATAGGTGCAATAAATTGTAGCATTTCTAAGAAATTCAGACTGTTTTTAGTGCTTTTTAAGACTGAAAAATCGAGTTTAAGACTATTTCCAAAAGTCAAGTTTCTTCAGTAATAAAAGTAAAAAATGTTGGTACCAAATACTACAATAATAGTCTTGAGAACTAATTTTTAGAAATAAAATAGTCCGAAAATTTAATTTACTTCTAGACTTGTTGTCCAGTCCAGAAAATTCAGTTGTACACCAATTAAAGTCTTGAAAATATACTTTTGGACTCTCTTTAGTCCTAGTAAAGTCAGTTCTAGCATTAAAAGTCAACTTTTATATTATTTTTAGTAGTAAAAAATGAGTTTCATGCACAATACAATCTTTGTCTTGATTTCCGGAATTTGTTTAGTTCTTGAATGCGAGTTTCAGACACTCAACCAGGATGGCAGTCTGAGAAAGCGAATCATAAGACCATTCCTAATAGTAAAAAGCAAGTTTTTAGACTATTCAGTACAAATTTGGACTTTCACAAGTCTTGAATGTTCAGTTTTAAACTATAAAACGATTTTTTAAATTGAAATTTGGAGTACTGTATCTTCCTTAGGAAACGTTTTTCAGAAAAATGACACAATGCAAGTCAACTTATTTTTTGATTGGCTATCAAATGGTGAATTATTGACACTTAAAACTGGACCACCCTGTATACTGTCCAGAGTCGGTGCAAAAATTGAAGCATTTCTAAGAAATTTGGAATGTGTTTAGTGCTTTAAGTGTGAAAAATCGTTTCTAGCCTTAAAAGTCAACTTTTAGACTATTTTTAGTTATAATGAGTTTTATGAGAAATAATCTTTGTCTTGATTTCTGGACTTAGTACTTGAAATCCACTTTCAGACACTCAGCAATGGATTGCAGTCTGAAAATACGAATTTTAAGACGATTCCCAGTAGTAAATAACAAGTTTTTAGACTATTCAGTACAAATTTTGACTCTCACAAGTCTTGTTCAGTTTTACACTACCTATAGCCTAAAAGATTAAACGCCAGTAAAAATTAGTCCAAAAATTCAGTTTTTTGAGTGTCAAAAATAACCTCCTAGATGACCAGATTTGAATCCCTTTGAACCATTTTAAAGTAAAAGATACGATAACCCAGGTAAGCATTTCTGAATAATGTGAGCGTAGAAAATAGAGCGGGAAAATGAAGACCATCCTCCTATATCGACGCGGCTAAATAATTTTGACAAATGTCATTCACATCGCATAACTAGTATTCATTTCATAAGTACTTGACAGACAGAAAAAACGATTTTTTTAAACTGATGAATTTTGGAGGACTGTATCTTCCTTAGAAAGTGTACTTTAGGAAAATGACTATTATATTTTGATGGGCCATTGAATGGTTAATTATTGATACCTAAAACTGGACCACACTGTATTAAATAATTAAAGGCTCAATTACCTTGATGGATCCTCTTGATACGTCGGGGGCACCTCAAATATAGTCGGCTGTATGTCACTTCGAAATTCAAACTCTTGGAATGTGATTTTTGCAGTTACTGTTGGCAGGATGGGCAGCTCGATTTTAACGGGAAACCCGGATGGCAGTTTAGTGTTGATAAAATCTCGGAGTTTGGAGAAGTGCTTGAAAGGAGCAATTACCTCTAGGACGTTAAGCAGCATCTCCACTGATAAAGGGAAGTCATTGCTCTGAAAATGTACTATTGTTGTTTCCATTAACGACAAAATAAGATAACTAACATACCATAGCAACGGTGGCTTTAAAATGTTTTGATGATTCTTTATAGACTAGGTCTCTCCCTAACCGAGGATAGTTATTGACTTCAGCGTTGATGTATTCCTCCCAAGATATATTCTTGTCTGGAGGCGGAGTTAGACTAGTTCGTCGCACGTTCTAACACATTTTAAATTACCTGTACAGTGATCTTACAGCACATTATCATATTACTTACCTCATTATAAACATTGTAAGTGCCTTTAGTAAAGTGCTGCAAAAGGGCTTTATTTTTTTCCAAATCATCGGACGATAAGTGCTCCCGCCGTTTTCGACTTTCTAAGGTTAGTCCATGCACAGTATATAATTCAGCGTCATATTGCCCAGATACCAACTCCTATTTAAATAACAAACCAATCTAATGAAACGTAAATACATATATAAAGGAGTGCAAATTCCAGAAATATCCAGAAGAAATCAACAGTAAAAAGGAAAATCTGTCTATGATGCAAATTGCCTTAATCCATTTTTGGCCAAAACAAAGGTGTTAGTCTACCTAGTAACAAACTCACAATCTGAAGGTTTACGCCATAATTCCATTAAATCAATGATTTATTTTCATCTAAATTAAAAATTGAAAATTTGTCATTTGTAATGATTAGCGCTTCTATTCATTGTCAGTTTGAAAACCATCAAAATTTATTTGATTTGTTTACTATTAATTCTTTTCCGTTTCCTTGTGTTGTTAATCATTTATAAAGTTTTCTATTTATCACACCACCACAGTTCTCTTAAGAGCTATTGTTTCTACGATTTTAACATTCTGTTTTAACAAGTACTTTCATAATATTATTATTAATATTTTTATTTTTTTTATGTCGGCTGTCACGACCTAACCAAAATTGGCACAATTACTAACCTGTTTTGAAAAAAAAGTGGGAGTGTTTATTATGGTTTTTATTTAGCCATTTGGTTTTTCGTAAATTCGGAATTACTTACTATTACAGTATTTTTTTAGAAAATGCCTGGAAAATTTCTCCACAAACAAGCCCAGCAGTTAATTCTTAACCTTTGTAAATATTTTGAATTGGAAAAAACCAATGGAGGACCTTTAGAAGCTTTATCATCTGTTCAGGAAGAAAATAAGAAATTTTAAGACCTTACATATTCTTACTGATGTATTTTTTTGATACTAGAAGGTTGCAGCTGCTTTGAAAATTTCCCGCAAAACTGTTTATTCGATTCGGGAAAAGAAAGCAAGTAATCTTTTGATTTCCTCACCTAGAAAACGTAAATCGAGATGTTATCGACGGGCCAAGACCACTGATTTATCTGAAAGCATTAAAATGGATGTTCGAAATACATTATATGATATGTACAACGATAGTATGTTAATAATAGTAAAATAAATATACTTTTGTAAGAAACATCTATTAACATTTCATTGTTTCCAGAGACTGAGATTTTTGGGTTGCATTATAGATTTTTCATAAAAATTTCTTCAAACATATTAATAATAAAGTCATAGAAAAAATAAAATAAGCGTCTAAAATGTTTTCCAGCGCGTTTAAAATAAAATAAGTGGATTGCAACCTGAAAATGAGATATGAGATACTACAGCATCACTCAGAATGTCTTATTGAATTTTTAGTTTGTTGTATTTATTTTAGAGAAACATGTAACCAGAACCATCCAGAACCTAAATCAAGAGCTTAAAGTTAAAGAAATACTACATATTGGTGATACATCTCTGCGAATTTTGGTAAATAAATTAGGTTTCAAATTTAGGCGTCAAGATGTTTTTGATTTGCTTTGGTATAAGGTTGTTTTAGTGCAAATTTGCAGCCAAAGATCTCTACTTTCTGACTGACAATACAGGCAAAATTTTAAACGTGACAAAGCTTTAGACACGCCTTTTTCTATAATATGAACACACCAGGTTTGTTGACGAAAACTTGATTTGATTCATATGATTATAAATGACGTAGCCTTCGTGACGCACGGGTAAACTCACTCCGCGAGAACAATAACTACTATAGTTTTCGAGATCACAATGTAGGAAATCAAATTTATGACACACTGTATACACTAAATTAGATGCTTCAGGTTGGTGGTAATTATTTGGAAATCTAACAAAATTTCCTATTTTTAAACATTTTAAGTTTTCTGTTGACCGTTTCAAATGGTATTAAATGTCTCGCATATTGTAAATAGGAAATATTGTGCAAAAATCAAAATACCAACAAACGGCAGTAATGAGTGAGCAGATAACTTTGTTAAAGTCAGTTGAGAACGTTACTCTTTTCCACACTAAATTGTCAGGATTTTTTTATAATTAAGTGTATGAAGATGCAATACTTTTTTACATAATAGATCAAACCACAAAACACCGTCACTTACTTTGCGGTCCTCCCTAAATATCCAGCCACTTTGAGCGCGTGTAAAAGAAATTTTCTTTGTCGAGATCTGCGCTGCTAGAATATCAGTGGACATCAACAAGTTAACCTCATCTTCAATTTCCATTTCATTTTCCTTTGCATAAATTCAAAGTCAAAAAATTAAAAATGGTTTTTCCAAGCTTACTTACCTCATATCTAACTCGCTGATATAACTGCCCCACATTATCCATTACGGTAAGACTCTCAGTGGGGTCCACATCCCCTCTAAATATAAATGATATATCTCCTCGCTCCCATCGCATATCTGAGAAATCCACCAAAGTGGTATCCAATCTTATATTTGAGCCTCTCTTGTAGATTTTACAGACATCTGATGGTAATATCCTAGACACTAAGGGGACTGCAAACTTTTTTTTAATATAAACACTTAGAAAGCATTGTTTAATGGCATACCCCAGCTTTGAAAATCCCACTTTAACTCCATGTAAAAGTTGTCTATTTTGTTTAGAGCTACTACTAAATTGGGACGCCTGTGTTCCATTTGCTCTTTCGATTGCTGACGGAATTTTCTCACCAAAGATACAACTAAAATTAGATTATGTAAATTAAGGATTGCAAAATAAATGTGTCACCACCAAAATGACAAATTTAAAATAACTTATGTAAAAATAGTATATCATATGAAGGGCTTAATGTGAAACAATGACAAGCCACAAAAAAGTAAAAAATGAGATATTTAACTTCGATTGTTAAAAATCATACAGGGTGGTCCAGTTTTAAATGTCAATAGTTCACCATTAGATAGATAGCCCAACAAAAAATAAGTGGAAATATGTTTCCTAAGTAAAATACAGCTTTCAAACGTCAGTTTTAAAAATCGGTTTTTTGTCATAACTGTCAGACCATTGGAGCTATATTGATTTGGAATTAACTTATGAAATTAATACTCATTATGGTTGCATTCGTTTTCACACTCCATGGGGCTAGCAGAACTTTTTTGACGTCACGATGACGTAATTTGGAAAAACCATAATTTGACAAACTGTCAAATTACGTCATTGTGACGTCAAAAACGCTCTGCTCGCTCAATGGAATTTGAAATCGAATGCGGCCTATGTAATGTTAATGCGGTTTGTCAAAACTTTTCAATGGCCTAGTTGCATTATTTTCGAGGTCACAGAATATTTTTAAAAAAATAGAGAGATGAAGTGAGTAAGAACGTAAACGTGGCACTTTTACGTTAACGTTAAGTATTACACGTTTGCGTAAGTTTCTGCTTGATTCCCATGGTTGAGCTCGTAAAATGGACACCCTGTATATGAATGCAAAAGTTTTTGACAAAATTTTTATTTAATTTATATGGTTATACTGATGTCAGCATTAAGTGCTCAACTGAGACACATTTGAGTTGTTACTCTATTAGATAAGAATAATATAAGTCACTTACTTGTGGGGCGATGGCCATAACTGACAGCTTCTGCTAGAACAGTCCATCCTAAACCATTTTTTACTTTGACAGGTGCATCATGGTTCAGAAGAAGTTGCACACATTCTACACATCAGAATAAATATTTTGTTCATTTACATGCGGCAGTGAGATCAGGGAGAGATTACTATATCAGAATGGTTAGATAGTCTGGTAATCTCAAGTAAACCCTGATAAGACAATTCTAGAACTCTAAACCATAAATTACCTTTTCTGCCAAGCATAACAGCCAGATGTAGGGCGGTATTTCCTGTAACAAATGGTTTAAAAAATTACGAAGTATTTTCAAATCTAAGATGATTAGAAGCATGTGTCAACTTTGCAGTAAAGAATGTTATAAACAGGAATTAAATAATGATAATAAAATAAGTTATATTAAGAAAGATAGTACAGAAATCAATTAAAAACAAGAGGATGTACCTGAACAATTGGAGGTATTGTTATTATAACATGAGAAAGATAAAGTACAAAAAATAAAATAATTATGCTTACCATGTTTGTCTTTAGCTGCTACATCGTACTTCCTCAAATATTGTGATAACTTTTTTAAATCGTTTTCAAAAACTGCTTTGTGTACAGGATAATCGGCCTCCTCCTCCATTTTTGACACTATCAACAATCAACAAACAACTGGAACTGAAACAACAGAACACTGTCATGTGCAGTGTCAATAAATGTCAATAGTGTCAACTGTCGGCCGATTCCTCTACTACTAGTAATGTCATTTCAAAACTACTAGTAATGTAATTTAAATCCTCGTCTTCGACTCGGATGATTTTTAAAACCACTCTCGCTCATGCTATTTGTTAAAACAAATTACTTAGAAACTCGTTTTTCCGAATTTTTCCGGAAAAATTAAATGCACTAGGGATATTACCCCCGAAAATCTGCGTTCCTCTTCCTCCCCGCTACAACCGTTTTTTAAGTCAACATAAGAATCTGGCCAATCAGGGACACTTAAATCCAACACTGCTCCAAACGCTCACGGCTGCACGGCTTAAATTCAAAACTGTCAATAAGTGTCGTAATCACAACATCCCTTATCAAATGATCATCCATCCTCAACCTTCTCTAGGACTACTGGCCCTACTGGTAGGGCTACCCATGCCGGTATAAGGTCTCGAAGGAATGAAGGTGAGCAGAGAGTTTTTGACGTCACAATGACGTAATTTGACAGTTGGTTAAATTATGCTGCACCTTAGAATATGCCTTTAAAACACTAGACTAGGAAAACTTTGGCATTAACATCGATGGAAAAAGGCTGAACAACCTGCGATTTGCCGACGATATTGTGTTAATCACAGACAATCTCAGGAAAGCTGCACAAATAATCGAACAACTAAAACAGGCCACGGAACAGGTTAGACTAAAGATAAACCAACAAAAAACAAACTCTATGACAAACCTGGTACTTGGAGGCTCCTTCACACTGGACTGGAGAACTCTGTAGTGGAGGAAGTTAGCGAGTGTAAATATTTGGACCATGAAATAAGAATTAGTAGAGACAACCAGATGCAGGAACTTGCTAGAATACTAATAAGCCTAAAAAGTAAGTTGCGTATTACCGGTTTTTAGATATGAGCAGAAACGCTCACCCTAACTAAAAATGTCGTATCCAAACTCAGAGTCGCCCTAAGAAAAATGGAAAGAGCAATGCTAGCTATCAGGCTGCAAGATCGTATAAGAAATACAGAAATTAGCCGAAGAACAAAAAAAAAGACACAATCGGTCGAATCACCATACTTAAGTGTAAATGGGCAGGATATGCTGCGAGATTCAGGGACGATAGATAGAGCATCAGACTTGTAAATTGGAGACACCGTGCTGATAGAAGAAGCAGAGGAAAGCCTCCAACGCGGCAAAAAGATAGCGGGACATTGTCCAGAGCTGCTCAAGACCGAGCAGAATGAAAACCTTTGGGGAAGGCCTATGTTCACCAGTGGACTCAATAGGCTGAATGATGGATATTGTTGAAAAATACGCGTCACCTCCCCATATCAACTAAACATACATTGAAAATTAAACTACGTTTTAGATTAATAACTTAACAATAAGTTTTAATCGGGTTTTCAACTGACACTTAAAAAAATATTTACCTCAATCACAGATACCTATTATTTACAGAATACAGAATACAATAACAGCAATATTTAGTAGGCATCGATATTTACAATAAAATCAGCAAAAACAAAAAGTGACCCAGTCCCATGAATCAAAAAATCTTTGACCTAATGCTAATATTTACAAGCTAGATTTAATCACAGTAGTTTTCCAGTCAGGGTTGGTTAAGGAAATTGGTTCTACCATGGTAATTTCTATAAACTCCAAATTCCAGTTTTTATCAATCAGCACGACTGTATGAGTCCTGAAACCAATAAAGGTCATGTTGCTAGAAGATATCTATCTAACAAGAAGATCCAGCTAAAGTATCCCATTTATAGTACTGGAAAACACTTCGCTGGTAGTATAATAAAAAACGGTTTGGTTGAAATTTGTTAAAAGTAAAGTCTTATTAGTAAGAAACATAAAAAAATCTCTGTAAAATAAAACAAAAATGAATATATTGGCCACACTTTCTGGATGATCACAGTCTGAAAAGAGGCTCCTTCTTTGTTATTCGGCCTTTAAAACAAATTAATACTTTTTATAAACCACCTTACTTTTTCCTGGCCCTTTAATAAAACTCCTTTTTTTCAATCAACTTAACAAATACAAAACATCTAAATTTAACTTTCATTTATATCAAACTTACCGGGTGCCATATCCAGCTTCACCAAACTCCACAAAAATTGATGACAACTTTTCCAAATGTAGCGGACTTCTTTTAGCAATTTCTGGATCGGGAAGATGCCTGCAACCTCATACATTTTTCATCCTATTCTATTTATTAATTTAAAGTAAACAAACTTCGTATTGTCCTTTAACAGAGCCACCAATTCTTCCTTCAATTCTTCTTTGTTTAAACCTCGTTCAATAATGTCCTGGAAAGTATTGCGTCCATTCAATACTTTCATGTACGGGCTGGAGATTGCGCTGTTTCCAAAACCCAAAGTATGTTTTCCCGTGTACTCTGAGTCAATTTGTGGGAAATTACTGGAGTGGTAAACTTTAGTTGTACCATCTTTACTGCAAATCCATTGATCAGAGTTTAAATAATAAACAATAACAAGTTACAAGAATTAGATTTTGAAACTCAGGTTGTCACTTATTATCAGTCACTTATATTAATGTAATTTTATATAATGGCTGAAAAAAACTTTAAAAAATAGCGCTAGTTACAAAGTTACTTAAAACATCTAAAAATAAGAACAAAAGACAAAAGTAATATTGATTTAAAAAAAAAAAGTTGAAAATCTCCTTTTACAACAATCATCAGCAGTCAGGAGAAATGCCAAGTGTCAATTCATAGTGCTACTTTGAGTTAGTTTGCAAAATAGTTAGCAAAAACGATCAAAATTGGGGTGCAAGCATCCAACCACCTCGATATTAAACGGGACGATCAAAAACACATTCAACTGTCCCACGAGACAAAAGTATTAGTAAGAATACCCCAGATACATCTGTTAACAGTATCTCTAAAATAGTTCTCTTCTTCTCTCTTGTTTAAAACATTGTAATCAAGTTTATAAGCAGTGTCCTTTTGGTACCTCCACTAAAGTGAGGAAAACCGTATAGGCGAGCAGTGGCGCAGTTTAATGTATAAACATTATGTAACAGACACGACAGCACACGTTTTCATTTAAATTAACACACGTCCTTGATTTTCTTTTTTGTTTCTTAAACAATAAAGAAGTAAATCCCAAGTCAATATTTTAACAGGCAGCATACGTCTCCGAAGCAACCATGAATAGGCAAAAACACTCACCTTAATTCCACACCAATCAAATTGAAACCATTGTATACTAGTCCTTGTTTTCTCAATCCATTAATGTAGTCAGGAAAATTTTCCTGGCCAGCCAAGTAGTCTACAACGAGGCCACCTCGTCCTCTAGGGTTTTCAACTTTTTCATGGTTAGAAATGTTAGTCAAACAGCTGAAACAATGTTTATCTGATAAGCCATTTTCAGGAAACTTTTTCGTAACAAATCCCAGCCAGCCACCACCTTCTCGACCTGGTTCCATATCTCTTCCTGTTAAGTAGAAAGAAAAAAAAAGTCAAATATTTACTTTTTTCCATTATTAAAGTATAGCGATATTAAATCAGTATAATATTAATAGACAATTAGTCAACATAGATATTATAATTAATTATTATCTTCTGAAGTTTTTATCAAATATCATATCAAATGACAATAACTAAAAAAACTTGAAACCTTGAACATATGTGCATTACTGATATAATTTTATCAAACTTGTTAAAGTATTCAGGTGGAATATTTGCTAAATTAGCAGGACTAAATCAATGATAACAATCAAGGCCTAGAAACAATATACAGACCGCTAAGCCCTTCAAAATTTTCAAAAATTCTTTAAATCGACTATGTGTTTTTAATTAGGATTTCTGGGAAACCATTATCTTACTTTTTTTACATATAATATACATACTTCTTATTTTTTACATACCCTGAAGAAAAAAATAAAGTTTATGCAATTAAACCATAAAATGGTGTACATCATCGAATTTGAAATAAAAAAGGCTTTCAGAATCTGATATTAAAAGACAACAACAGCATTTAAAAAAATGAGGTGAATGATAGTTGGTCAAAGAAAAACCATTGGAAAAAACTGACAATGACACTTTAAAGAGCTTAAAAAGTTGCTTTAGAGAATTACTTTTAATCTAGCTCCAATATAAAACGTCTCAAAAAATAAAACATAAAATCAAAAAATTCACTTTTCTCAAAATATCTGAAAAACTGAAACATAATTTGAAGTTTTCTAGGTGTCATTTAATTAAGACCATGATTACGCAACTTTTCTCCCATTTAATGAAATCTGTATCTATAACCATTTTCAAGGCTCTTATAGTGACCCTTTCTTTGTCCTGGACACACTGTATAGTTTTTATATTTTTTTAAATATTTTGAAAATTAAAGTTCCACAGTCTAATACCAACAACAATACCAACTAACAAAATGAGGTGATTAATATTTGTGAACTTTAAAGAGTTAAAATAATAAGTCAACAAAATTACTTTTTTTCAGTAATAGAGCATATATTTAAAATCACCATCAAAATGTACATAAAAATTACAGGAAATTTATAACATATCTTTAAACTTACCTGCAATAATACCAGATTCATCACATTGGTAGGCTGTCCTAGCAGGCCTTCGATAGAATTCATCTCTATTGGTGGCAACGATCAGGCGATATTCATTATCTTTTGGGTCTGGGTTAGTATGAAGAAATAAGATACACATAGCTATTTGCAACTAGTTAATTCAGGGAGTAAAGTTGATCAAGGTGATGAAAAAGCTAGTTCTTATATTTTGAATAAGATTGTTAAACTTTATTCCCACCTTGAACTTTACTCTGTGCAGGCTCTGATTAGAGTGAAACTAATTTAAAATGGTTTACACAATGATTGTTAAAGTATTTTGTAAATTTACTGTTTAATCTCATTGAAATTATTAAAATAAAATGTACCACTGCTACTTTTGTTTCCTTTCCGACAAAAATAAATTGATAAACGTTATCAATATCAAGGGTAATAAATGAGTAAATTTACATTATACCTTATTTTCCTTTTGTTACTCGAATTTCAATAAATTTTTATTGAAAAATAGAGAAAGGGATGAGTGGCTAGGTCACCACACCACACAGATCACAGCTGATTGTCAAATGTGACAAAGACAGCAAAACAGCCATTCCCATTCATTCCTATAAAAAACAAAGATGAACATACGGTCAGCTGATTGTCACTTCCATAAACTTGTGACGTATGATCTCTGACGTCAACGCAACGCATTTTTAAAAGTTGAACTATTGGCTGTTGGACTTATTTTGAATATTTTGATACAAACCACAGACAAGTTTTGTGTGATTGTCTGTGTCTAGACTTGGTAATCTGTGGTCCAGCCCAGTGCCACGACCCTATTATTGAAGATAAACATTTATTATAAACATATGTCAGTACATAATCGCTTTCTGTTTGAGATACAGGCTATTAAAGTTTTGAATGGTTCTTGTATTGTAAAATATGTTTTTGTTAGTGTATAATTTATATTTCCTTAGACTGTAAATCAGACCAATTTTGAAATAAAGCCCATGTCAGCCACAGTAATATTTATGGTGTAGCTATTTCCCTTGAAAAGACATGGTTGAGATAGCCATTGTCTATTGAGTTGATAGTCAGATACCGAACAGATAACAGATATCCAATAATAGATACACAATAACAGATGTCCGAAAGGACTTCGTCTTGGGTCTTGGGGAAATTCTGGTACTGAGAACTGAGAGTTTGATTTCAGCAATCGCCCTACTCATACTTAGTTGATGTGTTGAGTGACGACCAATTGCCATGATAGGAGAAGTAGTAGTTCTGGTAGTAAACACAGTAGTTAGATTGTAATTATGAGCAACATGAAAGGGGTATGGTTGTTATTGTGACATTACCAGAGATTAGTAGTGTAGAGTGTACGAAAGAGTCAGGTGCATGCAGGGACTTAGGTATATTGTCCACCTAGTCTATGTTACCACATCTTTTAAAACTTGAGTTAATTACTATTAATACTTTGATTAAAATACGAGGAGCTGTTAATGTCGTCTTGTTGTATGGGTCAGATTTTTAACTAATTCCTACGGTCAAAATTCTTTTTAAAAGAAATTCGATCACGCAGGCATCCGTGATGACGTCACTCGCTTCCCGCTTCATCAAACGTAAATTCTAAAAAGTCCTCTGTGACAGTGTCACTGGTGACATTTTCCCCTCACCCGGCACCCCGCACTCCCCGAGCCCAAACCAAACAATCAACAGATTGTTTGAAATTTTTAAATTGTTTTGCACAAAGTTAAGCAAAAACTCAAATTAACCACTAAAAATAATAATAAATAAGCCAAATGTTAGCAAACTCAAGTAAACAGTTAACCTGTTAAAACGAGAAGTAGATTTTACTTTGCTGGCCCTTTTGTTATAGTGGGTTCTGTGATTTAATGTTAATAAATAAAACAATTTAGTATACAATTTCCAGGCTTACAGAGGTTTAAAAAATGACTGGCTATGGGCACTGCTTGTATAATGCCAATCACTTAATACCAGTGTTTGATCCAAAAGGTTCAGAAAACCGAAACATTAATGTTAATGTTTTTGATAGTGGTGACAAACTAGTTAGTCAGTTTATAAACTATTCAAATTTTTATGTGTATATTTGAAAATCTTTAGGAAATTAAACTTCGAGATTTATCCGAATACTCATTCAACTATGCAGAGTTTATTGATCTGGGTGACTTTGAAGTCCTCAGACTGAAACAGTCACTTGATGTTGATTATACAGAATTTAAAATGAATGTTGTGGAAATGCTTCAACAGTTTGAAAAAAAAGAAATGTGTGTGACTGATTAGATGTTGTATTAATTGTGTTTTCATAGCGAATCCTTTTTAGGCTTTTAAAATGTGAGAGAACTGATACCAAGACATGCACTCTAGTGTTCTATGCTAAGTCCAAAATAAAAAATATTATATACCTTACCATAGATTTGCAACTGACCAATCCTGAGCAAATCATCAGAGAAATGCATATGGAAATAAATAAACTACAGGTATGTTTTGTTGTGTGATAATCACTAACATTTACAACAGTTTGTTTTTCAAAATTTAGGGAGATGTCAGCAAGTTTAAAAGGCAACTTGCTACAAGCCAGGATGTGATTGATGAGAAAAGTGAGAAAATTAAAGACTTACAGGGAAAGATACAAGTTTTAATACAACAAATATGCAAGGCAAGTGTCAAATGGTGATGGTTTTAAAGTATTTTTTATTAAACCAAAGTAGTCATTTGCAGGAAGTTCATAAAATAGATACAGCCTTTACATCAAATCTCCTGCAAGCAGAACAAACAATTCATCACAATTTAACATCAAAGATAGAGAAGTTGATGATAGTAGAGGGAAGGGTGGATATTTTAATACAGGAAAATCGATTAAAAGTTGACTCTAACAATCGACTAATAAAAACTATGGACAATTTGCGTCTGGAAAATATACAAAACTATAAAACCATAGAACAACAAAACAAAGAAATTAATTCTCTAAATACTTTGAGAGTGAGCTTAGAAAGAAACATTGGTAATTTGAAACAATTACTTGAAGAGTCACAAAACCAATGTGCCACACTTGAGAGAGCTAAGGTAAGCAAGACTAGATTATACAGGGTTTTCATAATTTTGCTGAAAATCTTAGAACATACTGTAACAGCTTATTCTCCTAGTCATTTAAGAGGGAGGGTGAGGGGTAGATTGCTGAAGTATTTTGGTGTACACACTTGAGGTAATTTGAGGTATTATGAGGCACTTTGCCAGTATTACCAGCATTTTGAGGTATTTTTAAGGTATTTATAAGTCATTTCATATAATTTTGAGGCATTGACTTTAAGGAATACATTGTAGTAGACCAAGCAGTAGACAATATAGTGTATCAATATAAAACAAAACTGACTGCACATGTAATTATTTTATTGATTTTTTTTGTTATTTATGAAGTAAATCATAAGTTATCATACATCACTGAAATCAGAATAAAACGTACTATTTGGTGGGCTAAAAATCCAATATGGCGCCCATAAAAAAAAGAAAGTTGATGATGACTGCCAAAAAACGAAACGTTGTGTGACAAATTGGAATCCATCATCGAATAGCTGGGGAAAAGTGGCAATGAAAAGATGTTTTTAGTTTTGGGATATCTCTTCAAATAAGGTTAGAAATAAATACAAACAAAAAATCAAATTTTTTGTTTTTTTTTCGGATATCTTCGAAAGCACACGGAAAATCGAAATTTTTAAAACAGCATTTGGTTGAGCTTTAAATTGCGCAACTTTGCCCCAATTTAAAGTTAATCATATCTCTTATGGTTTCTGAGATCCCAATGGTGAGGGTCGAATTTGAATTACCCTGTATATCTTAAATTTACCTAGGAAGAGATGCAACGAGACCTGCAACAACTGAGTGTCACACTGGCAGAGAAGGATAGTAAATTGGACGAGATCTCGAAAGACTTGATTCAGGCCAACAATATGCTTGTACAATTCAACAATCGATTTGACGACAAAGTTCAACAGTTTGAAGAACTACAACAAGCGTTTTCAGACAAGGAAAAATTGTTAACTGAACAGAAAATCAAGACTACGCAAGTTTTGAGCAATTTCGCTGATTACAGAGCAAAATTCAATCAACATTCTTTTGATTGCTTGAATGCTGAGCTAAAGCATTCTCAACAAAAAGTATACGGATTGGAAGAAGAGTTGCGAAAAGCTAATAAAAGTATGTATTAGAGCATTATTAAAACTTTAGTCGGTTTTGAATGTAATTTCTCTTTCAGTAAATGCAATTCTTACCAAGAAAGTTTCTTCAACAGCTGCCTTAAGTTAGTTCATAAGTCATGTTTTTTTGTTAATTTAGAATATAGGTTTTTAAGTTGAAACAAATTGATTTATCGAATGTTTTTTTTTTACTTTTGTATCTTTAATAAATAGTTGTATTTTTTACCTAACTTTCCAAATAATTTGAGTACAGAAAATAGTGTTTGGTGTGATCAGTTTAGCTTGGAGTTTTAACTGGCTGTAACTCAGTTACCTGTAAAAGTAATAAGGAAAGATTAACAAGTTTTTCCTGATGTTGAATTTTAGGCGTTAAAATATAATATTTATGAACCCGGGTAAGTGCATATAGTTACTTATACAATAAGTGACTTCAACTATTTCTTATTTATGAAAAGGGCCCAGGAGCGTAGCGAGTGGCCTAAGTTCTTCGAGTGAATAAACAGGTTTGAATCACGTGTTTAATACAATATTTTATTAAATTTCGATGTATGAATTCAGTGCTATAAATTACGTATTAAGAATTAAAAAATTGTATTTGAATTCAGCACTATAAATTACGTCTGACGCGACACCTATCAGATTTTGATTAAAACTCGGAGAAATCAGAGATTGTACATTTTGGAAGTAGGTCCCTTAGATGGCACCCCTGTCTGCGACATGCGTTATAATTTTCTGTTTCACTTTAACTCGCAATTAATATAGGCAGTTGCTAAGGTAACTGACGCCACGCCTTCTCTACGCTTGTCCTTTGACAGAACACAGCTAATCCAATACAAGATCATTTATCATCCTTGTTCAATACTTGTCTAATGTATTTAAGCGAGAAAGAGACACATACATAAACTACGACCCGACCAGTGGCGAAACGATACAATGAATCAGTCGTTGAAAAATGACGTTCATTTAGTTGGCGTCAGCCATTGTGATTGTGAGTGGCCATATTTGTTCGTCCATCTTTTATTATTATAAACAACACTCGAGTCATGGCGGACCATCCGAATGTAATGTGCGAGGTGGAAATACAACCGGACATCCAAGAATGCGTAGAAATAGAAACAATTCCAGTGGATATGAACGATACAGTGGAAACTATCGTCGAGTACGGCGAACCGATGATGGCTCAAGGCCTCGAGGGTCGGGAATTAATCTTAGAGACCCACGAAGAAATTATTGATGATTCGGGAGACCCTTTAAACATTTACGACGTGCCGGTACCCGACCAGGGCGATATGTACATAGAGGCGACGGCCGGGCCGTCCAAAAAACGGAAACACATAAAAAATCGCGGTATGATACGTAGGGAAAACGAGTTTTTGCTCAGTGACATGCACGTAGAAACCAAGCCGCGAAAATGGGAACAAAAACAAGTTCAGATCAAAACCATGGAAGGAGAGTTTTCCGTCACTATGTGGGCCTCAGGGGCAAGCGACGGTAAGTTCCCGTTTTTCTTCTATTGGGGCCTAAAAGTTTAACAAAGAGGGTTACCTGGTTTGGAGTGGAATTTTTTGCCTGTAGAGCCTTTGGATTGGCTGACGCTTTTGAAGGTCAATGCGGTCATCTCTCATGAACGTTTCTAGGACCTTTTGTTCTCAATATTTCTTCTAAAATAGAAGGTTTATTAAGAAATTAGCGGAAAAACCGGGTTTGTTTTGGTTTAGAGCGGCCATACTAAATTTTCTGCCATGTTTTAAATGGCCGCATTATTTGCAATGGAGGACTGTCATGGCCGCCGCCGCCTTTATTTGAAATTCAAGCAGCTGTCTTGATTTTCTTATTTTTGTTTATTATTTTGATTTTTACAGATTTAACATAATTATTTATTACTTGCAAAGTAGCAATTTTTTACTCTTTTATCAATTTAGTGCTCTTTTATCTACCACAATTATTGTATGCATAGTATATGTTTTTGACTGATTTAGTACCACAGAAATGGCACAGTAATATTTTTTAATCTTTATTAGTCTATTGTTTACAATAGACTCAAAAATTGACTCCCAGCTATCAAATGACATCACAACTATGGTCCATTTCAAGTGTCCCTATTCAGATTAGTATGCATTACGATTGAATGCGCCCTTTAAGGAAAAACTGTTAGTAAGTCAGAAACAGTTGAAGTTAGGTATAGGAAATGTATACATGGATTTGTTCTAAATTTAATATTATTTTATTAGAAACCATAAAACACCGATAAATCCATTTAAAAAAAAGGACTTTTTGCAGTTTTTTATCTGTCTGACTAAAACGTAAATATTGACCACTCTGTAGGTTTTTTTTCATTTTCTGTCTCTGGGCTTTTCAACCATGTAGTATTGTCTGAGGACAAAAGGTCACATCTTTCAGGACTTTAGAGAGGAGAATTTAATTAAAGTTTAGACCAGAGCTTTGCTGACAAATTCATCATTTTTATAAAATATCTAAGAAACGGTGCTAGATAGGTATAGGGAAGTATTAACCTTAATTACTAGCCTTCTTGCCAGGAATTCAAAAATGATACTGGAAACAGGGTGTTCCATTTGAAAATCAAAAGTTGGTGTTCTTTCCGACTGATCTGGCAACACCGCAAAGTTCAAAATATTTTAGATAGAGAGTTTGGACCCAACCTAGGCTACACTACTACACTCCAAATTTCAATGAAAATATTTAGTCCTTCTCTAGATACTTCTAATATACCATCAGCCATTGCCAATATTTGTTTATTGCAAATTTAGGAAAAAAATATGCATTAATAACTGACCTAGACTAACCGAGTGCGAAATCCACCAATATTGTAAAGTAAACAAAGGAAAAAGGCGGCAACTATGCTTTAAACCACCGCCTTCTTTACAAGAAAGCCTAGAATGTGTCTTTTAATGGCGGCGTTATCGGATTTTTTTTTGTACACAAACCTATGGAGATGCAGTAGAAAATATGTTTTTTTTTTATTTTTTCGTGTAGTTGATTAGAAGTTGTGAGTGAAAAATCAAAGAACGCTTCATTCCTGATCCAGATATGTATAGATATGGCTTTTTATATCCAATAAAGTCCAGCCAAAGCAAGTTTGGTTAGAACCCTTTGTCTTGGAAAGTACAACAAACTAATGTAAAAACTGCTCAATCAAAGAAAATTTGGAAATCCTTGAATCTAGGTAAGCAAAACTGGTAAATGGGTTTTATATTATTACCAAGACCTTTCTTTTAAAATGTAAATGTGCCAATAGAACTTCTAAAAGCTGTCCTGTTTCTTCAGAGTAAACCTTTGTTGCTCTCAAAATGCAGGCGGCCTCAAAATGTAACTCACATAAGTCACATACCAATGTATGTAAGAGGCAATAAGTTTACTGAATGAGAAAGCATATTGTACTTACCACTGAGTATTGTGTTGGAGTAAAATCATTCCACTTCAAAGCTTTCAACCACTGTTGGGTTCGAGCAGGGTCTTTTGGAAAGTAAAAGACTGACACTTTTGGGCTTTTCACCAAATTGCTTTTAGAAATTTGGCAAACAACCAGTGGACGGCATATTGTAGAGGCAATAGAATTTAAGTTAAAAAACCAACAACAAATTATAGAACAATGAAGGAACAATAACAATAGTGATAACACAATAAAATGAACACAAACTACACTTTCACTAGAACAATAAACATATAAACAACAATTACTTTGGCAAGTAATCCCAAGTCTTGACTTTAAACCTTAAAAATTAATTTAATCATCCAAAAACTCAATTTCCACAATACAAACAAATGCAAACTGTCAATCCCATATTTCGGCCATATTGGAATTTTTGGCATGCACCTTCTTGGCTTTCTTGTACAGAAGGCGGTGTTTAAACTCATCGTTGAATGACATCTGAAGTTGACGTACATACTGTCAAGTATCAGTTATCCTCTGTGAATTATGCGGCGTTGCCAGACGGTTTTTTTTTTCGTTATTAATATTGTTACGATTTTCCCGTGGGTTCACACAAAGTCAATTTAACTCAACGATTAATAAATTTATTACACTTCAAAACACTCCGTACAATAATTAACACAGCTACTAAAAACACTACCACAATTATTCCGCTATTTAAACTTATCCGCGTTCCCAAATTCACTACTACTCACTACTCTTAACTAACTCCCTGTCGTCGACGACGCCGCTTCTTTTATATTCGCAAACCACGTTCTAGAATGACCGCGAAACGCTTCGCGGGTTGCCTTGACCATTCAAGAATATTCCAGGTAGCGCCTCCTAACTGTGGCCTACTTTAACACGCGCCCGGCCAGATATTGCGGCGCATCGATTTCATCCTGACTCGAGTATAGTAGGCCCAAACCGTAACACTGCCCCCCTCTTAAAGCTGATCGTCCCGATCCGCTTCATCTAGTCCCTGGTATTTCTTGAGTCTGTCCAGATGGACAATTTTCATCTTGCCTTTGGGGCTGCGTTGGACTCTGTACGCGACGTCGTTTAACCTTTTTACCACATTGTAAGGTCCCTCCCAGTGTCGTTGCCATCTTTGACTTAATCCTTTGCTCCTCCTGGGTTGAAACATCCACACAGCATCACCTTCCTTATAATTGCCACCAGTTGGTCTGTGGTCCAGCGTCATCTTCATACGGTCGTTGTTTGGTTTCATCTTCTCTCTCTCAAGTTCCCGAATTGGGATGAATCCCCTCTGTAACGAACACTGGTCACACCGTTTACACCATTCCTCAACGTCCTTTCTAAAGTTAATCCAGTAAAATCGATCTCTTATTCTAGCCAAAGTCTGGTTTACTCCAAAGTGTCCTCCTCCGCGACTGTCATGTAGTTCTCGCAGCACATTCTCTTTGCAGGAATTGGGCACTATTGTTTGGTAAACAAAGCGTTTTCCGTCTGGACTTTCCCATTTGCGAGTAATTAAGTCATCTCGCAGTTGAAGCGAATTCCACTGCAACCAGTAACCCCTTACTGTTGGTCCATATCTGGAAATCTGTTGCCAATCCGGTTTCAAATCCTTCTCCAACCATCTTCTAATTACTTTCAAATCAGAGTCTGAGCGCTGTCCTTTTATTATGTCCTCCTTAGAAACGCAGCTCTTCATTCTTTTTGTAGCCTCTTTATCTGTCACCTTCGCGATTTGACCAATCCTCCAACCATTATGAATTTGTCCTTTCCGGTACCTTAAATCACTATCAAAAGCTTGACGATCCTCTACATATCGCGGTAAATGTCCTTCCGGGTTCTTCATTTCCCGCTCCTGGTTACGCCAATTCTGCGGGGTCGGTAAACGAGACTGCTGTCTGCAATTCCATTGGTAATGTCCTTTACGTCCACAAACATAACATGTAATGTTTCTTTTAGCAGAGGAATTCCGGTGATTTGTTCTGATGTCCTGATTCCGTCGGCACTGCGGGTTTGGAGAACAAGACCGCTGTCTGCAATTCCTTCTAATGTGTCCCGTACGTCCGCATCGATAACACTCCACTCTCGTGATCGGACGTGATCGTTCCAACTGTCTGGACTGACCATTTCCTAATGCTGCCATTTGTTGCACTAATTGGCCGAACATTGATTCAATTTTACTTATTGATGTAGCAACATGATCGGCTGGCGGTTCTCTTTCCTCTTGAATAGGCTCTGGCTTTAAATCATTGCACGCAGCTTCAATTTCCAGCGCTCGAATCAGTAATTCGCTGTTGTTGCTCCCCTTGAACATCTTCAGCCATTTCTTTACCTCCGGATCTCGAATCCCATCTACAAAATACTGTGCCACAAGTTCTTCTTGGATTTCATCCGGGACGGCTGGGTAAGCCACATGCACAAGGCGACGAATTTCGGTTTCAAACTCTTCTAGATTTTCACCAGTTTTCTGCTGTCTTGCCGTTAATTGCGTTCGATACAGTCCTTTCTTATGTTGATCCCCATAACGACGTTCTAATGCAGCTACTAATGCGTCATAGTTGCTTTGTTGGGCGATAGGCAGAGTCTGTAACAGCTCCAATGCAGGTCCTCGTAATGCCACCACCAGTGCTACAGCCTTTTCCTCGTTACTCCATCTATTTGCATTTGCAGCGGCCTCAAATTGGAGTTGGTACGTTGCCCATGAAGTTTGACCATCGTATGTGGGAGGCTTGATCTTGTTGAGCCCGTTTCCGGTGAACACTGTAGAGCTGACTCCTCTGCTGTCAATTTTCTGCTCTAAGTCGCGTAGCTTTATCTCGACATCATTCTGAATTTTATTCATGTCCTCCCGAACATCATTAATGTCCTCCCGAACACCGTTCTGAATTTTATTAATGTCCTCCCGAACATCGTTCTGAATTTTATTAATGTCCTCCCGAACATCATTGAGACTATGGGTTACATACTCTTGGATTTCTGTCTTGTTCCGTGCTAGAACGTTCAATATTTCTACGTTACGTTTTTCTTGCCGCTCTCTATCTTCTTGACGCATTTCTATATCTTGTTGTAGCATTCTTTCTTGTTGTTGTCGAATCCTTTCTTGTTCTTCCTTCTCTTGTTGTCGAATCCTTTCTTGTTCTTCCTTCTCTTGTTGTCGAATCCTTTCTTGTTCTTCCTTCTCTTGTTGTCGAATCCTTTCTTGTTCTTCCTTGTCTTGTTGTCGAATCCTTTCTCGTTCTTCTTTGTCTTGTTGTCGAATCCTTTCTTGTTTCTCTTCTTGTTTTTCCTTGTCTTGTTGTCGTTCTTCCTTGTCTTGTTTAAGCATTGCCATAATAGCTGCAAATTGGGCCTCCATGTTTGCACTTTGACGTCTTGTTATTGGCATAAAGTAAATTTAACACACCACTGTTCCGAAAATCTCTAGTCCGGTCCTGAACACAAGTCTCTAACCCGAAGTTTAGTTCCAATTCACGTCGCACTAAAGTCTGATCGCACTTCTGACACCAATTGTTACGATTTTCCCGTGGGTTCACACAAAGTCAATTTAACTCAACGATTAATAAATTTATTACACTTCAAAACACTCCGTACAATAATTAACACAGCTACTAAAAACACTACCACAATTATTCCGCTATTTAAACTTATCCGCGTTCCCAAATTCACTACTACTCACTACTCTTAACTAACTCCCTGTCGTCGACGACGCCGCTCCTTTTATATTCGCAAACCACGTTCTAGAATGACCGCGAAACGCTTCGCGGGTTGCCTTGACCATTCAAGAATATTCCAGGTAGCGCCTCCTAACTGTGGCCTACTTTAACACGCGCCCGGCCATATATTGCGGCGCATCGATTTCATCCTGACTCGAGTATAGTAGGCCCAAACCGTAACAATATTGAATACTTCAACTAATTGTTATTGTTTTTAATCATAAAAATATATTTGGTAGTCTAAATATCCGAATAGTATAGGTGGCAAAGCTTGTTTTTATAAATTGTAACTAATTGTACTGCATTGTTGATAATACAACTCATTGTGTAACAGCTATTTAAGACTATATTTGACAACATTGCAGAAGGTAAATTGTAGCTCCTCCACCAAATCATTGTAAATTTTTGGATTTTTATCGGAGATTTTTGAAGAAAATTGTGATTTTACCGTAAGTTTTCTTTTTTCTCTGGACTATAGAAGCCGTATTCTATATGCAAAAAAAAATTGGTGACCAAACTCGTGGATGCTTAATGTTTACAAGACCCAAAATATGTTTATTTTGCTCATTTGCTTGATTAATCCTGATTTAACTTAGGTTAGGATTATCCAGATTATCTACTTCAACAAGTATTCATGATTTACTGATATAAAGTGTAAAATAAGCATTTTCCATTAACATTTAATCTGGATCAGAGTTCTTAAGTCAATAAATCTTTGAAATTAAGAGGATTGGTTGGACTGTGATTTCTAAACTAAACTCAGTTAATGAAACCCTTCTATTTTATGAAAACCCATTACTTATTTATTATCTGAACAATAGGAATTTCAACCTCAGTTTGTCAGTGCTTTGTCTTACAATTTTAAAAACTCCAAGAATTGTTGGTTAGGCTGAATTTAAAAATTGTATTTATTTAAACAATACAGGGTTTGTCAAAAACTCAATGTCTCAAAATGTTGGTTCTTTTTACTTATTGTGACTTGGGTTTTGCCCTTAAGGCGGATTCACGTTCACACTTGAGACTTCTCTGTTGTAAAAAGTCGTATAACACTATAACGTAGATATGCGTAGAAATTATTAAAGCATACAAATGGAGTTTCTCTTGGTACGCGGAACGTCTGTCTCACGAGTCATGAAATGTGCCAAGTAAAATTTTTTAAACAATGAAAACTGCCCTACGCTATACATATAAACATAACATTCATTTCAAAAGACAATAATACAATTTAGGTTTAATTGCGACAGATTTCCGGCCGACGCCGCCAAATTTTGATTCATTGCCACTTGTCAGTCGACTGTCAACTTCAATCAGGAGTAAAAACGTACTAATTTGTACGTCAAAAGTTGAAATCGTACATACTTTTACGTCACGTAGAAGTACGCCGTATTACGAACTTCTATGTTGCGCCGTTCCACGCACTACTGAAAACTGCCTCATATAATTACATACAATTTAACTTTTTACGTGTGCGACTTTTTACGACAATGACTTTGTAAGTACGAACGTGAATCCGCCTTTAGGCATCCTCAGACAAATAGGATGTTAAAAAGACATTTTCACTACAGGTAAAAACAACAGTAAATCTTAAATTTATTAAGTTATTTATTATACATCTTAAATTTATTGTTGTTTGTAGGGGTGCAGTGAAAATGTCTTGCAGTGAAATGCCTAAGAGCTAACCCAGGTCACAATTTTAAACAACAAATATCCGTATACATGTGTGGTAAATTCAAAACCGACCATAGGAAAACCGTGTAACTGACAGAGAAACGTAGATAATTGCATGCGTGGGACAAAGACAGAAAACGAAAAAAATACCAAGTAGGCCATATTTTCAGTACGCTGTTGCCAAAATCCAATACTAATCCAATACATTTTGTCGACGGAAACTAGTTTGTTGTGTGTTGTACTTTCCAGGACAAATGTTCTAACTAATTTGTTTAGGCTGGAATTGATTGTGTATAATAAAAAGCTCTATCTATACATATCTGGATCAGGAATGAACCTTTCTTTGATTTTTCCTTAACAACTTGCAATCAACTACACGAAATAAAAAAAAAACATATTTCTTACTACATCTGCATACGTTTGTGTATAAAACGAAAACCGCTAACGCCGCCATTAAGAGTGACATTTTAGGCTTTCTAGTATAGAGGGCGGTGACTCATTGGCTAGCAACGTCGCATTTAAAGTTGAAAGTTGCCAAAAATGTCAATAATTTTGGCAATTGACATTGGCTTTTAAGGTTTTGTGTTTTGTTCTTCAAATATTCAAAATAAAGAAAAGCCTTTGCCCTTCTACTGTATTCTGCAACTAGTTTGGGTTCGTAAAATTAACGCAAGAAAGAAGAACCAGGATTTAGGATTGTTTTTAACCAAATAAGGAGCAAGTAGGGTGAGTTTTTTGAAAAATGCAACTGGCTTTCAGTAGACCATCTTTTTGTTCAAACTTGTTGAATTATGTTCTAACTAGGTCTATTTTAACGATAAACCATTCAGAATTTATTCTGTGGTGCGATTATGTCTATTGAGATGATAAAACTGATCCAATCCTGAATGCAGAATGCTCTAGCAGTGAATCGTTAGTGTTTTGACTGTGAGTTTCTAAAAGAACATGTTACAGCCAAAATATCATTATACAGTCAACTTTAAATAAACTATAAAAAGTTTAAAAATTATTTATAAATATGAAATTAGATGGGTTAAGGTGCGAAAACCATAACCATAAAATAATTTACGTCAAAAATAGTTTGCCCGTTCGACACCAGCTGTCACTGAAATAGTTTTTGTGGTTACCATAGATTTGTTTGCACGGTTATGTTTTTTTTTCTTCAACCTCAAAGGTACCTTGATGTAAATACAGCACCCTCTGTCGGCCTCTGAATGAAATACAAACTAATTTATCTGTCTCTGTCAAGTTAAGTAGGATATTTCATATGTCATATGCCTCAATTTAATAAAGCGCCCTAGATATAAATACATCTTATCTATACTGCAAAATAATTTCTTCCAAGTTTTATATCTGTTGATTGGATATAAAATTATCTTCAAGAATTTACTACGTTATTAATCCTAATTATGTTTTTCACTTCGTACACATCGATCAATATTACATTCTGCATTCTGTTATTATAAACAATGGTTTATTATTGCTTTATTGTAAATTTTGCTATAGTATCAACAAATCATATTTTTACTGGTTTCCTAAATGCCTTTCAATAATTATAGTAATTAAGATACCAAGAGCAGTATAAGGGCATTATTTCCTATAATTCAGTGTTTAATGTCCGACTGTCATTCTGTAGATATTTATTTAAAAAATGGTCAGAGGCATTATTTTTTATAATGATCACCTGAAGGCATTATTTCTTAGATAATTAACCTTAACAGGTGTCATTATTGATGAATTTTATTTTATTTTTTAATAAAAATTTGAGATTTAAACGATTTTATTTAAAAAATAATGGTATACCCTATTTATTCAAAGAAATTTGAAGTTATATTGATTAAACATCATATTTGTGTGATTTTCACGGAAAAACTTATTTACAGATGAAGGTTCTAATCCTGAACCAGATCCGGACTATACCGAATACATGACGGGCAAGAAATTGACACAAGATGGCATTCCAGGCCTGGACCTTTCCGATCCTAAACAACTAGCCGAATTCGCTAGACCGGGCTTGAAAAGTCCAAGAGTACGGCGCCCTAATCAGGACATGTCCGAACGGACCATCGGTAAGGGAAAGGCGCGCTTCGCTCCAGACTTGACGTCTTCTGTTGTAGCGTGTCCCCATAAGGGTTGCAACAAAATGTTCAGGGACAATTCCGCGATGAGAAAACACTTGCACACGCACGGTCCTAGGGTTCACGTATGTGCCGAATGCGGAAAAGCTTTTGTCGAGAGTAGCAAATTGAAACGACATCAGGTTTGTGTAGACAATTCAGTTTTTTTTTGCAAACAGTGTTCAGTAAGGCTATTTCCAGTTGGTACATACTGGCGAGAAACCGTTCCAGTGTACGTTTGAGGGATGCGGCAAGCGGTTCAGCTTGGACTTTAACTTAAGGTTAGTTTTTCTATTTCGTAGAACATTCTTTATTAGTACCAGAACAGTTTTTCTGCTAAATTTGTTACGGTTTGTTTTCCTTCTTACGAGGCCCAACTACCTTGCTATTTTATAGCGACCAGGTTGAGGAATCAATTTGCTTCTGAATTTTCTCCTTCGTCAATCAAATACTTTAATACTTCTTCGTGTATCACGTTGCCAGAAAGATTTTTTTTATTCCCTAATCCTTTTGAAAATTGCTAAAACTATATGTTGTGCCTCTAAAAGCAATATTGTATTAAAAAGTTACGACCTTAGAAAACTAATAATTTATTATTATTTATGTAATAAGTTTAAAAATCTGTATGATTGCAAATAATTAATTAATAATAATTACATAAACTGGTTGACAAGAAATATAACATTAATGGACTACACGAACCTAGTATTAGGGGACTTCACCAGAGCCAGTTAAACCAGAAGTTGGATAACGACTATTTGACACTAGGAACTGAGGACCTCTACTCACATATAATGGAATCCGTAAAATCGGCTGGAAATGAAGTTTTGAGTATAGACGGTACCTCTCTCTTTAAAAAACATAATGACATAACCTGGAATGAAGAACTACAACATCAAAGAACAATAAAGCAAAAATCATATCAGAAATGGCTAAATACGAAAGACCTAGATAATAGTACAACCTACAAGAGCCAGCAGACTAAATTTAAGAACATGACAAAGAAGAACAAAAACGACACCTGGGAAAGAAAATGTATTGAAGTGAACAGCTACGTAGGAGGAACAAGATCATCGGAAGCCTGGAAATTAATCAGAAATCTAAAATCCAACACCGTAAATAAAGTAAACTTCCAACCAATTCAGATGAGCAAATGATACCAACATTACTCACAACAACTCAAGAAGATAGAGTGCCATATCTTACAAACTCTCCAAAAGCGTATCAAGCACAGGGCCCACGAGTGGACGTTAGCGAAGCGTCGATACGAAAAGCAATTGAATCGATGAAAAAAAGCTAGCGGACTAGAAGGAATACCAGCGGAATTACTGAAATTTGGGACAGCAAAACTCGTAAAGCATATAAGGGAACTATTTTCCAGATATATTGACGGCGAAAGAATTCCCTCTAAACGGAAAGAAGCATGGATTACCCCGATTCACAAACTATAGGTGTATATCTCTTACCAGTACAATGAGCCGTCTTTATGGGAAAGTTCTTAGAAACTTTATAGAGGAAGAGTACAGCCCTCTGGAAATTGAAGAACAAGCTGGTTTTCGAGCTCTTGTCTGGACCACATATTTAGCCTTCTCCAACTAAATGAAAAGAAAGTCGCCAGGAACAGAGAGGCGTATCTTCTGTTTGTTTTCGATCATACAAAAGCATACGACATCTAAGATCAAATTGAAAAACAAAATCTCAGATAGCTTTCCAGTTACGAATGGCTTAAGGCAGGGCTGTTGCTCTCCCACACTATTTGAAATCTATCTGAACGAAGCTTTGAGGCGATGGAGAAGATCATGTAGTGGGATGGGCATACAAATAAGTGATAACAGAACCTTATACACCCTGCACTTTGCAGATGATCAAGTTGTTATCGCACAAGACAAAGAGGACTTAGAGTATATGACAAGAAAGCTATTAAAAGAGTACGAAGAATTGGGGGCTGTAGGTAAACCGTTCCAAAACCAAATATTGATGTATGGAGACGACAGAGATGACCTGATAAGCTGCTGTACTGAATATACATACCTGGAGACAAAAATTGATAACGGAAGTCGTACAGAGAAAGAAATAGAGGCCCGTTGAGCTTTCGAATCTTCGAATGTCGATTCGCAGCCGTACATGATGTCATGTTAGGTTAAGCTGGGTGCTTATTCTATAGGAGCCTAGCGAGATGAGATGAGATTTCTCTCATGATTCAGGCCATAGGAGTGAAATCTCATCTCATTTCACTAGGCTCCTATAGAATAAGCATCTTGGTAAAAAGCAGAATATAAACAACTTTCGGACAAATTAAATCAGTGTCGTTATTATTTTACTTGAATTGTGCAGGCTGATGTTGGTAGTGATTCTGGACTGTGTGTGTGATTTTCTTAGTAAGCCTTAGTAAACCTGCAAAGTAAGGTAAGCAGCAACAGAAGAAGAAAAATACAATTTACACAAAATAATAACCTAATCGATAAATTTAAGTTGCAACGGGAAAAGTTCGAAGAAACTGTCAACAAACGCCAAACAACCGAAATTATAAATTTTAACTCGCGTTTCGGGCAGCGCCGACGTCGGATTTCCCCGAATTTTAACGATTAGCTAAAGAACATACGTTAATGACGTCAAAATTCCGTCTTGCTCAGTTGACAACTAATAGACAAGGAACGACAATTATTACGTCACTGCCTCTAGCCCTGGGATAGACTTTACTTTGTATATTATTATTTATTATTATTTTATATTATATTGTTTTTTTATTCTCCTAAAGATTTAAAGTATGTTTCATCTATCATAACCTATATCTATATGCAACGGTATTTAAGATATTGACGTTTCAAAAATGACGTTTTTACACTTTGAACCGTCATAGCTCTTAATCAGATAAAGATAGAGCAAAACGGTTTGCATGTTTCTATCTTTACTTTTTGAGATCTATCACCCGGTAACATTTATAAATTTTCAGGTGTCAAAAATTTTAAGAGTAAAAAAGTTGACACCTGTCAAACTTCTCAATATAACCTTAGCATAGGGCTTCGCCATTTTGGTCTAGGGGCCGATTGCACCGACATATTTAAGGGCACCCTAGAGAAGGTTTTAATTTGACTGTGACATTTTGCACATGATCTGTCATAGTCAAATTGCAACTTAGCCTAGGGTGCTTCTAATTACGTCGGTGCAATCCGCCATAACTCCTTTTGCTTAGGAGCTATGACACTTCAAAATGTAAAAATGTCATTTTTCGTACGTTAATATCTCGAAAACCGTGGGTGTTATATTTAAAACAGTGGAGTTGGTACCAACTTCAGGTACCTACGGTGATACTTCAAAATATTTTACATGTGGAGACCCCAACGCAATTAGCTGAACGGGAAGTAACATATAGGATTAAAGGAAATTTGTTAGATTAATTTAATTTTATTTAATAATTTAAATTATTTTTTTTACTGATCTCAGACAAATTAGGGGCTTCACTTTGCTCAGCCTCCAAACTTTGCCATCGACCAGTAAAGCTTGGTTCTTAATACTTAATATACTATTTAAGTGCATATACGCAGTGATAAGAAAGACTAAATGACTAGAATGTGATGGTTTGGAACAATACATCTAACTCCCGCTTGAGGTTCTAAAGCTGAAGGAGTTAGATGTTGGTGAATTATTATTATTTAGCTTTTTTATTGAAAAACTTGGTTAAAATTGTTTTTTTTTTGTTATATCAACGGAAGTAGTAAGTTAATTGTTAACAGGTTGACAATGTTTATCAGTGACTAACTAAAATAGTGGGTTTGGTGATGATTTCATACCTAAAATAGTTATTTTTGTAACAAGTGCGTACTGCTTTCCAAATTTCTTCTGCTAAACTTAATGTAAAAATAACCTTTTTAAATAAAACTTATGTTTTAATGTAATATAATTTCTTGCAGAACGCACGTGAGGATACACACAGGGGACCGGCCGTACGTCTGTCCATTTGACGGTTGCAACAAAAAGTTTGCTCAATCTACAAACCTCAAGAGCCACATTTTGACTCATGCAAAAGCAAAGTAAGTTGTGAGTTTGGTATTTTGTCTTTGAAATATTACCTACTAGGTGCAATAATTAATTTTATTGTTCAGGTCGAGAAATAACATTCAAAGTAGACCGTCAAATAATATGCAAATGATTCAGTCAAACTTTGTCCAAGTGGAAATGGGCGACCCCGAATACATCGTTTATACGGATTAGTAGTAATAACTTAAGTACAAATCAGGATTTCTATTGTACAGACTGAACTAGTTATTAAGTTGTAAAGTTGCTAATCTTTCCTACATCCGGGAAGGGAAAGAAGGCAAAATCCCATACAAAAACTACCTTGTAAAAAAACCAAATATAGTTAGGAAGTCTTTTTCGCTTAGGTACAGTTGAGTTATTTTTTTTATTTGACAGTTTGATCTGAAGGTTAGTAATTTTGATTTTCATTGTTTAGAAATCTGTAAGATTGATGGACTAAACTGCCATCAGTTTTATTTAAGTTAGGTTCTCTAGGTATATTCAATTTTGATGGGATCAAGATGAAGATGGTCATTTTGGTTAATTTCAAACAAAACGGGTAAAGATGGGAGATTTACAAACGTGGCGCCTGGAGGTGATAAAATGGTGTTTTGACATTTCGAAACTCTATTAACTAATTTTTTTAATATTAGTTTTTCTGTTTTTTAAAGTTTTAGGTATGGCATTTGAATATTGTGTATTTTTTTTGTTATACTTAGTTATTATACACAGATATAACATACGAGATGTGACCTAAAACATTCTGAATGAGTTTATTACTTACAAAATACCTAACAAACTTTGTCGTTTGAATTGCTTTACATTTTTGTAAAGTCGCTTTTATTTTAGAGCTCCGCAGCTTATGTAGAATAATGACAGAACAAAACAGTTCTAGAAAAGACCTTTTTTTTCCGGTTAAAAACTTAGAACTACTTCTTCGTGTTTAGCTGAAACTTATACTACCGCCAATAAGATTTTGGGATAAAAAAAAATAATGGGTAAATCGGTCATAAAGATTCGCTAGAAAATATTTTCCTTAGTTAAAAATGACCACCAGAAGGCGTAACTGCCATCTTAAATTTTAAAATTGCATTTTGCACTCGTATATTATATAATCAAAATTTGTCAAAAAAAAAACAACATTTTACAACTTTCAGGTTTGTTATTGGAGGTTTTAGTAAAACCTACTTCATTAAAATAAATTCTTTTTTTTCTTTGAAGATATCCGTGATACCCAAAATCTTGATCACATTGAACTTATGTAAGAAAATGTCAAACGTCAATTCTTACAATTTAAAAACCCCGATTTACTATAACAATGACATTTAAATATAATGAATTGTTCAATTATTCTTGATAGACTTATAGTTTGTTACTTTATTTCTATTGTATTAAGCTCTCGTTAAAATATTTAATTCTAATATTGAATCTTAATTCGGTCCTAAATGCGTGTGTGATTAATAAATTCTAGTTTAATAGGATTGCTGCCTTTACTGGCATGAGCGGCGGCATACAACCTCATTTATGGTTTTATATTTAATTAATTAAGTTTAATTCTATCTAGTAAAGAGGAAAACGATGAAACTTATTGACTAACTAAACTTTACATCTTATCGGAATAATACTCGTTTTCCTACTTATTGAGCACCAATTCAATAATGTATAGTTAAAAAAACAAGTTGTACATTTTGTGAGAAAACCGTGTAGATTTAAGTGCATGTAAGAAAGTGTACATAAAATACAAAATAAATTTCTACTTAAACATTCAGCGGATTGAGTTTCTGTGCAAAAGTTGTGTTATTTTCTCAAAAATAGTTATTTGTATATCTAGGCCGTAAAATGCTCAAAAGTTGCAAAAATCAGGATTTAAAAGCGTTTTCGTGTAGTATTTGATATAAAACGTGTTTCTGAGAATTGTGACAGTTATTTGGACAATTATTACGTGACGTCTAGCTAAATAGTGTTCTACAATCACGTGACAACTGTCACTCACGTCGAAACTGTCAAACCATGCTCAAAAGTTGCAAAAATCAGGGTTTAAACGTCTTCTTGCAGAGTATTCGATATAAAGAGTGTTTTTTAGATTTATGATTTTTGACAATGGTCACGTGACTGCCTAGCTAAATTATCTTTTAAAACCACGTGATATCTGTCACTAATGTTAAAAATTAAAAAACAATTATTAATTAAAAAATCAAGGTTTAAACGTCTTCTTGCAGAGTATTCGATATAAAGAGTGTTATAAATTAAAAAACAATTATTAATGAAAAAACGAAAAATCTGTATTTTTGAAGTACGACTTTTATAGCAAGAAAGGGTAAACTGGCTCAGCGAGAAGAGTAAATTCCTTTCAGTTAAAATATCACTTAAATAAAACTTTCTGGCGTAGCGAACATTTTTTCTTAATACAGGGTGTACTGCTTAGGAGTTAATGGAGATGTGATGGACGTTTCATTTACTATTTTATATTTGCAGATGCGGCTGTGTCAAGTGACACAAAATAAGAACTCGGTGTACTGTCAGTTCAAAAACTAAGTTCAGTCAGAAACAAGACGTTCGGTTATTCCTCTTTTCATTAATCTGACAGTAATCACGTGATTGCGTTAATCGTATACGATGGAGTGTTACGTGACAATTGGCAAAAGTTTGCTTGGTGTAACGACGAATAACGGAACACGGAAAGCTCATCCAGTGTAGCAAACCAATTTTTTTTTTAGCAGCAGCTGTATGTGAAATTAAATTAAGTGATCAGCAATACAAAAACTGACAATTATTTAACAAACATCCATTTAATTAAGAATTACCGATATTAATAAATATTCTGAAGTGGTGATAATAATATTAAAAAATCGGCTAGTTGATAGAAATAACTAACTGAACAACAATAAATTAGTAAGGACAATTAACAACAATTAACATATGGGAAAGTGGGTTTTCAATCTTCACCCACAGTACTATCAATTTAATATCATTTTTCTAATAGATATTTGTTTTAAGATATTTTTAGTTCAAATAGCAACGTTTTTAATTGACACAATTAAACTAACTTTAATTCATAACACTAGATACGAGTTTTTACAGCAAACTAAGGATTGCGTTGACGGGCACTTAACCCTCACATTGTAAATTAAATAACCTACTATAAAAAAAAATACTGGAATACACTAATTATAAACTAAAATAAAAAATTCATTTTACTCACATTTTGAATAGGGAATCACTCCTCATGGGGTAAAGTTTTTGTGAACTCTATAATATTTTGGACGTTTTTTTCTTTACCCCGCAAAATCCACGTAGTAATTTTATGTATAGCTTCGAAAGCTTCACGCATTAAATTGTTATCTAAAACTAAAGAAGAAATATTAACGTTATTATAAAAAACAAACAATTCAATTCATACAGGGTGTCCAGTAAGCGCATGATCAAAAGGGTACTGCGACATTCTTTAGATCGAAAGGTGACGATTTGACGTAATTGTCATTATAAAAAAATCTATTAATATATAAATAGATTTAATGATATTTAGATTGTTAGTAGAAAGCGAAAACGCTCTAGGACAGAAAATGAACTTTCTGTACACGTGCGGCAAATAACCACTTTCTGCTTTGAAATGGAAGCGTACATGAGGTACTTTCAAAGTCAGTAGTCGAAAAAAACCATTTCGGACGTGTAATGAACGATACTTTTCATTATCAGACTCTGAAAAAACTTTTACATCATTTAAATATGTTATTAGGAAAATACCTTGACATTGATAAAGACAAGATTGTTATTGTTGTTATAAAATTCATGGAGGTAGTTTTTTTTTTTTATTTACAAAATGTCAATGTGTTTTAACCGATTTTAGCTGTAACTTGAGCTCATATTGGAGCATAAAATCAGCATATAAAATAATCTCATACCAGACTCTTAAAAAAATTGTTTTTATGCAAGAAATAACACGTTTTTATTAGCCCACGGGAAACCCCACCAGTTTAAAACAGCGCACCGAAAATGGGCACTTTCGTGCGTTCTCACGGAAACGGTACATTTTCTCGACAATAAATCAGTCGAGAAATAGACAGTTTTCAGAGTCGTATAATGAAAAAAAAAATCAACTAAAAGTGTTACCTGGATGATCATATGGCACGTTCACAGGTAAAAATTCATCATCTTGATCCAGTTTAAGCTTTTTTGGTGAGGGTTCGTCACACAATTCAGCAACAGGATGCAATTGTGTTGGTTGTGCCTGTTTACATCGAAAATGGATAGTTAGTTCTCGCGGAGCCAGTTTACTCGTACATCATCAACTTATGATAAGAAAGCGTACATGCAATATTGATTTCTTCCTTGTCTATCGCTAACTTTTAGAAAGTGTAAATGTCTTCCGCAAAAAAAACATTCACTGATTAGCGTTTTAATTTAAGCAAAATTTAATTAAACAAACCAATCTGACTTGAAAAACTTACAACAACGATGTTCTGCAACACTCTTATTTTGGGTGATTGTCGTTGTTCATGGAAATTGAATCCAATCGGTTCAGTTTCCAATTCAGGTAACTTTTGCGATGATGCCGTTGAACCGTCAGTAAAAAATGGTGAAGAATCGCTACTAGCCTGAATAATCGTAGATTTTGAAGCTGGAATTTCGCTCACATCCCTGAAACAATTCTACTGGTAGAAAGGGAAGCAAACTGATGTAACAAAATCGAGTGTACCTTGCCACTGCATCCCAAAATGGATCGTATTTGGAAAACGTTCGTTTTGTCTTGATATGTGATACACCACAGATCAATCCTTGCATAGAGGATTCAACTAAAATGAATGTTAATAAATGTAGGTACAGCGGTTGTCACTCAAATAGTGATAAAAGACAAAGTAGTAATACTTTACTTTTTTTTCTTGAAAAATTAACTACTTACTTTTCATTCTTTTTGGTTTTCTTTTTAGTTGTTTTTTGTCTTTTTTTGAGGTACTATTATTTTTCATATTCCTGAGTTTCCGTTTAACCACCTTAATACTTTCGGCGTGGTTATCGTGATAGCTCTGAACGCTGTCGTAATCTGGCGTGGACCAATTCACTGTAAATCATCCATAATAGTTATTAGTTAGAAAGAAAAAATAAACGAGCACTGCTTACAAGTGTCCATATAAGACAAGTTATTTTCATCGAAAAGTGTTCTAGGCGGGTACTTTTTTAGTTTACTTTCTTTTTTGCCAGGTTTATCCGTTTTCGGTTTTTTATATATGCGTTTTTCGGCCAACGATTCTTCTTCTTTATGGTTTTCTTCCAAAAAATTTATTAATTTTTTGAGTATATTTGCAGCGCTTTTTGTTGCATTTGTATCGTGGTAATTCGCAAAAACCTCCGGTTCAGGTTTTTCCAATATAGTTTTACGTTTTTCTGTTGTTGGTGAATTGATTACAGTTATTTTGTCTATGTCTTCCTGGATTTTGAATCTTGCTAAAAATTCATAAAAAAACATGAGACTAAAAATTTGAAAAATCAATGACAAACAAAATTAAAACCAAATAACAGTATAATCGCAGTTTTACCTTCGTTCTGATCTTGACTTTGTTCTATTTCGGTTGATGCACATATTTCGACGGTTGTATCCGCTGGTTTAGCTGCAGCAGGTGATAATACTAAATAATATATGAAAAATTTCAGAGTTAAGCAAATTCAAACAAAATTGGTATGACGTGTCAAATCTTCAATAATTTATGCCAATGTAATGACCCAAAAATTCCTTCTTCCAATTTTTGAGTCTTACAAGTAAATTTTTGGCGTTCGAGGGGCAAGCGATACCCTAAATGACACAACCACCAATCTCGGATCAAACATTTATTCAGGTTCCATTAACATAGAAATACTCAGCTAGGTACGGTTCGATTCCAAAGTCTTAGGTCTACTTAGCAATTCTGGCTTTAACGTACCTTTTGGACATGTGGAGTTAAGTTGAAACTGTGGTTGAAGTGACAGGCTTTAGGTCAAGCGGCTACGTGGTTTCTTTTACGAGAATTTCGAAGGGTTTTTCAAACACTTTAATTTTTCGAATCTTGCGCACTTAAGAATTTTGGTAGAACTTATGCACCACTGAACATGACTAGAACTAGACCCTTTTGGGCCTTTTTTTGGACTTTGAAATGGAAGCGTTGAAATTTGAATTTTTTGGAATTTGAACCGGTGAAATTTCAAAAACATGTCGCCGGATGCAATTAAATTAAAATAATTTTTGCGGACCATGTACTGGCAAACTCAAAGAATTTTTTCCTG
This sequence comes from Ips nitidus, assembly GCA_018691245.2. Taxonomy (NCBI): domain Eukaryota; kingdom Metazoa; phylum Arthropoda; class Insecta; order Coleoptera; family Curculionidae; genus Ips; species Ips nitidus. Next base: position 1,199,268 of record CM042789.1, read on the forward strand.
CAGCTGCAGGTTCCATTAACGAGCGATGCATTTCCTATAACTTTTTGTCAAATAACCATAAAATTAATTCAAACTGTTTCCAGGGCAACAACCTTCATGCATGATTTACGGCAATTTTATATGTACTTAACATATTACTATCGACTATATCCCTCATCCATTGAACTACAATGCAATTTTCACTTGATTACAGCGACAATTGCACTCCTAAGTGAAAATTGCATCCTTCTGGTGACTTAACCAGAAAGATAGGGAGAAGAGTGTATTAACATAACCATTTTCAAGTGAAACAAACGCTTACCATTAAGGGATTTTTCTGAGACAGTTTTATCGAGTACGGTAAGGAGCTCCTGAGTACTCAGATGTCGATCCTCCATCACCTCAATCTCAGCCACATCATCATTGGTCAAATCGGTAAAAATCTCCTCAACAGCCGACTCCACTTCGGTGAACTGTAAAACGTTCTTATCCACTGTTGACTCGTTAGTAAACACTCCAACATTGACTTTCAAGCTCAATTGGCCTATAACGTCCTGAGTTTGAAGATTGAAAACGTCATCGGATGATTCTTCGGGAACTGTTTGACGTGTTTGCGTATCTTTCAAGCTTTCTGCTTTCTCGTTGGGCACTAAATCTTCAACTGGTTCCACCATATTGGCCTCCTCCAATTGTGGGTCAGAGTCTAATTGGAATTGCGTCAACCTTTTAGCCACATTTTCGAATTGGGTGTAAATAGATCCTTCAGATCCACATTTGGCTTGGTTTAAATCGGATGGAATAAACGAATTAGACTGTGTCAATTTCTGGACTGGACTAGCAGTATCAGTGACTCCACTGTCTATTTTCTCGGTTCGAATTTTGATTAAAGGTTCTCTTACTAGATTAACTCGTAAAAGTTCTTCAGTGAGTTTTAGAGAGACTGGTAATTGAGTAGATTGACTTGATTCTGGTGACACTAGTTTCTGTTCGACTTCAATTCTCTCTGCAGCATCTTTAGTGCTTTTTAAAGGTGACAGATGAGAAGACTGAGAGTCTCTTATTGATTCGTGTGCCATTACTTCCTGGTTATCGTCAACTGTATCTAGAACTTCTTCAGTGATTTGTGGAGCTAATTTCGCTTTCAGGTCAGTCAATTTTATCTGAGAGTGACTTGATTCTTGGGACATACTTTTAACTTCTTCAGTGTTGTCTGTCACAGATTGTTGGCTAGGTACAATGGCATCCATGGGATGACATTCCTCAATTTCGCCGGGACTATTTAATTTAAACTGTGTACCATTAAGGGATTTTTGTGAGACAGTCTTATCGAGTACAGTAAGAAGCTCCTGAGTACTCATTTGTCGGTCCTCCATCACCTCAATCTCAGCCACTTCATCCTTGGTCAAATCGATAAAAACCTCCTCAACAGCCGACTCCACTTCTGTGAACTGTAAAACGTTCTTATCCATAGTTGACTCGTTAGTAAACACTCCAACGTTGACTTTCAAGCTCAGGTCGCCTAAATCTTGAGTTTGAAGATGGAAAACGTCTTCGGATGATTCTTCAGGAACTGTTTGACGTCCTTGCGTGTCTGGCGAAAGTTGAGCGAACAAGTCCTGCGTTGTCTTGTCAAAATCTGGAGTGAGGGAGTGTTCGACTGTTTCTACATTATTGGAGGTTAAGTCTTCTGGGACTGTGATCACATCTTCAGCTATTATAGTGGGGTCTCTAACTAAGTTTACAATAAGATTTTTCAAGCCATCTGGTTTCTGATTGGGCACTAAATATTCAACTGGTTTCACTATATTGGCCCCCTCCAATTGTGGGTCAGAATCTAATTGGAACTGCGTCAACCTTTTAGCCACAGTTTCGAATTGGGTGTAAACAGATCTTTCAGATACACATTTGGCTTGGTTTAAATCGGATGGAATAAACGAACTAGACTGTGTCAAATTCTGGGCTGGAATAGCAGTTTCACTGTCCATTTTCTTGGTTCGAATTTTTATTAAAGGTTCTCTTACTAGATTAACTCGTAAAAGTTTGGTTGTAAATGGCACTTTCTGAGTTTCTTCAGTGAGTTTTAGAGAGGCTGATAATCGAGAAGACTCTATTCTAATTACTAATTCCGGTTTCAAGTTAGTCAATTCTGTCTGAGAGTGGCTTGATTCCTGGGTCATTATTCTTTTAACTTTTTGATTAACTTCTTCAGTATTGTTTGTCACAGATTGTTGGCTAGTTACAATGGCATCTAAGAGATGACATCCCTCAATTTCGCCCTGACTGTTTAATTCAAATTGAGTCAATCTCTGTGCGACGTCTTCATTTCTTAATTCAGTTTTACCTAAATTTTTATTAGTCGCTTTTACTGCTCCCTGATCTAAGCTTTGTTTTTCGACTACAGTTCCTACATCAGTATTTTCCAAGTTCCCTGAATCATGAGTAGCTTCAGTAGTATCTTTTAAAGGTATCTGAACTAAACTACGATTCTCTACCACGTCAGTTTTACTCAAATTATCGCAACTATAATCCGGACCTTCAATTGCAGTTTCAAAGTCGCTATTGGTCGATTTAAAAGCAAGTTGATCTAAGGTTCGCTTGTCGCCTACGGATTTTCCGTTAGTATATTCGACCACTGGCTGTTGTTCACTAGACTGAGTGTTTAGCTCAAACTGGGTCAATCTCTGTGCCACTTCGAATTCTTTATTGCTCACGTTTAGATCATCCACGTAAATCTGGTTTTCAACGGCCGTCTCAAAATTAGTGTTAATGGCCACGCTATATTTATCATCTACAAAACTGGATTCTTTCACTTCTACAATTTGAGGAGGCCCCAAAATAGACCGTTTCCCACTAGACTCATCAACTTCCATTATGAAAGTCGATTTTTCCTCAAATTTCTGCGAAGCATAAGAGTCCAAGTCAAATTGCGCGAGTCTAAGAGCGGCAACTTCAAAATCTTCTTTCAGGTTCTCGTTTGCGGTTTCTATAAATTCTTGAGTATTTACAGAGCGATGGAATGGAGAGGATGAAAAGAGTTCGGACGGTTGGAAATCGACACTCTCAATGATCGAAGGTAAACCGCGAGATTTGGATTGGCCTGAAACAAGGATAGGTTAAAACCGGGAATAACAAAAGTGGTGTGGTATAACCTAACGGGATATCTGAGGATGATATTATTATTTCGTCTTCAAACATATTGCTGGAGGTGACGATGTTATCTTGCAAACTTTCGATTCCTGAAATAAACCCAATTGTAAGTACGAAAGGAAGGGAATATAACTACTACTTCTTTTTGAAAACCAGTTGTAAAAGCTAAGTCTAGATGTGCGGCATTTGTGTAACCTAGGCCTGGTTGTACAATAGCTGAACTATGACTGGTAGTTGAACTTTGTCAAATGAAGAGTATAAGAGAAAAAATATCAAAGTCCATTATTGAGAAAACATGTGAAAAAGCGCTATCTTATAGTTGTTTGCCTAAATTTGACGATCGAAAATAAAACCACTATGCAACCCTAAAACGATCAGAGTCTGGCATAAAAACTAAATCAAAATATTTTGACGAAAACTAAAACTTTTATTTTCTGTACGGCAAGGCATAAAAATTGTTTTCGTTTTATATTTTTTGAATAAAAAAGAAAAGTGTATTTGTAGTACCTAATAGTAGATTTAATTTTTGCTGGTTTGTGGTCCCTTTGTAAAGAGCTCTAAAAGTTATTGCAATGATAAGTATGAGTTGAAGAATGTTTTTTTTTTGCTAAGGTATGATAAAGACTTTTCAAACTTAAATAATGTATGACAAAACAGTTAGTTACAACGTCATTGCTAAAAATAGTTTCTTTTATTGTGGTAATTAATCTGAGTCTGTAAACTTTTTTTCCTGTACCCACAAAAATGTTCTTTGTGACTCTGATCTATTTTCCCCTGTACTCTTCGTATGAAATGCATTGATGTCAAAGTGACGTTTCTGACTTGAACCAGGTTCAACGATTGAACCACTGTTGTACAACTAGGCTTTAGTGTGTGATTGGTTAAAAAAATCACAAACTACTAATTGAAAAGCTTTGTTGTTACTAGTACGTTTTAGCTAATTTATCTTGATTGAAATCAACCTAACGTTCTATGGACAAAAAAGATAATACATCGATTTTACTTACTTTCTAGAGCCGGTGTTACTGGCCTACTGCTAAACGCATTGGAATCAGTGCGACTAAAGTTTGTCATATCCTAAAAAACAAAAAAAATCTAGCTTGACTTGTAAATTTTTGCATTTTTTATGACTAACCAAAGAATTGTTGCTGCATAATGACGCAGTAGGACAAAACGAAAATTTTTTTTGAAGCTCATCTGTTGGTTTGCCCTTGGTCGATTTCTGATTTATTGCCACCTGTAAACAAATCATACTTTTACTAAATTGCGGGCCATCTCAACCAGGTCAGTGATTTTTTTTTCAGTCACTTTTAAATCCTCGCGATGTGTCCGCCATTTCGAAACGAAACCACAGACATACTTCATGTATTGACTTTGACTTTAATGCACTATAATTGTACTATACTGGGTGGGAAAAAAGCGGGTGCAAAAGGCTACATTTTCAAGTAGTACTCAATTAACCATTTTTTTTTTGGTTTTATTTTAACATAGAAAAGTGTTGTTTAGTAAAGCCAACTAAAGTAAAATTAGTTTTTATTGAATTATTTATGGAGCAAATTATAAGTTATTATACATCACTAAAATCAGAATAAAACGTACTATTCGGTCGGCTAAAAATCCAATATGGCGCCCATAAGAAAAAAGAAAGTTGATAATGACTGCCAAAAAATGAAACGTCGCGTGACAAATTTGAATCCATCATCGAATAGCTGGGGAAAAGTGGCTTTTAGTTTTGGGATATCTCTTCAAATAAGGTTAGAAATAAATAAAAACAAAAAATCAAATTTTCAGTTTTTTTCGGATATCTTCTGAAGCACCCGGAATATCGAAATTTTTAAAACTGCATTTAGTTGATCTTTAAATTACACAACTTTGCCCCAATTTAAACTTTCTCGTATCTGTTATGGTTTTTTTCAATTGTGAGGGTAGAATTTGAATTATCCTGTATATTCAAAAAAATATAACAAATTGAAAACTAATTTTGGTAAGACCGTAAATGCTGGAAATGACCACCATTCAATTCAGTACAAGGTCTATACACATTTTTTTTAATTATCTTATCCTATTTTAAATCCAGTCGGCATAATTCTATTAATTCTATTCACTTCATTTGTAATAATAGCATTTTGAATTATGTCAGCGTAGTTTGAAAGATTTGCTTTTTCTCATTTTTTGAGAAAAGTATTACAGATAATACCAACAAACCATATATCGTTGAAATCGTCTTAAAGTGCCCTATTCAACAATTGAATAATATATAGGATGTTCCATTTAAAAAACATAAGTTTGGTCTGTCGCACTTAGTGAGAGAACAACTTGTGCAAACAATAATTTCAAGTTTTACTCACTGTCTCTGGACACCCTGTAAGGTCCTATCAAACATGGGGCTTGTCTTGAAAAGTACTCAGGATATTAGAGACAGATAATGTTGAACATACAACAGCATTCAAATGACAGATAAGAAGCTGATGTTATGGCTTAATTTAAGACTGAACACTGTTATATCTATAATGAAAAAACGCCTAAAAACGTTATGAGATTGATCTAAACAACACTTTCTTAAAAAATATTGGCGAATTGGGGACTACTTCTTTCCTACTCTGTATAGTGCAGTAAAGTAAAAGTTTTTTTCTAATTATGGCATATAAAGTGACACTTTTCAAAACTGATTAGAGTGACAAAACGTTTTACTTTATGTAACTAGTTACATAAAGTATCACTTTATGTAACTAGTTATGAAATGTTCATTTCATCACTCCCTGTTTTTATGCATTGCCGTAGAAACATATGGGCGACATCCATCATAACATGTCGTTGTCACTGTTTATACAAGGTGCTATGAAAGTGAATATTTGTGTTAAATCACTTTAAAAGATGGTTTTTACCGCTTTTTGGTCAAAATTAGAAAAAATTATGTATGCGACACGTTTCGAAAATGTCTTATTGTGTAACTCATTCAAATTGTAGGACCTCGCTGCGCTCGCCCTACAAACATTCATTCGTTACACAAAATCGATCTTTTCGTAACTGGTTACATAAATAGCTATTTATATCAGCGAAAAGCAAATAAATCAAACCCAATCCAAACAGCATTAAAATCCGTTGTGAATGACCAAAAAAAATTCACAGTCCTGGTTGACGTGGCGCGCAGTTTTTATGGGTGCATATAATGACAGAAACTCGTGATACTAGTACTTTTTTGACATCATTAGGCCATCATCAACACTCTAATTCGTCAGAGACCACCACGCAACCAGCCACCAATCTGACGAATTAGAGTGCTAATGATGGCCTAAACGGCCGAAACCGGTTCACTAAGGATAAATAAAATTTGCACGTAGCATACGTTTTTCACTGAACCACCCTGTGTTCTTTACCGTGCACACTTGGCATTCTCGCTAAATTAAATAATACCTGAAAATATCCTTACCGTTTTAGTAGAAATCGTGACACAAATTTTTGAAGTAACACAGGATTGACCTAAAATCATACAAGAACAAATGAGACAGTTAAGATGAAATAATTAATAATAATTACCATCAAAAGGGGATTTTTCCTTGGATTCCAAAGACCCCTGAAAAAATGTCCAAATTAGTGAAAAAACTTAAAAAGTCAAAGTGAAAAGGGTTGGGAGTCATCTAAAAATGTTCCTAGCTTTTTCGGCAAAGAAAGATAAATGTATAGAAATACAAAATAAATAGGTACTGCCAAGATGTTAGTTATTTATACAGCAAGTGACTTAAACCATTTTTTATTAATGAAAAGAACAATTAGGTCCACGAGCGTAGCGAGTGTGACATTGATGTTTGTTTGTTTAAATCTGTAAATAGGCGAAAGCCATTCAGAGTGATTTAAAATTTTTTTAAATCGTTGCTAAGCGTTGAATAATTGACTAGTAATAGGACAAATTTTAATAAAATATTAAATTATATTACAAAAGTTTAGAAAGCTATAAGTAAGTATTAAGATCTCTTACCGATAAATCGCTTCCGTCCACATAATCACTGTTGTGAATCGAAGACTTGCGTTTACTTCTTGATGCCTAAAACCCACTATTACTACACTCTTCCTTAAATTTACGGTTTTTACCTGAGAACTTCGAGATTTCGATAACTGGCGTTTCTTTAACGGTCTATAAACTCTTTCTAAAAAAAAGTTTTCACTGATTATCAAAAAACACGACTCTACCAGCTCTTACTTGAATTAGTTGATCTGCGTATCGAAGATCTGTGTTGGAAAACTCTACCAAACATTTTCGGTAAAACGTGGGAAATTAGCCACGAGGTTTGTTCGTTTTTCTCATCGCTTATTACGATTTCAAGAGTTTTGCCCACCGTATTCCAATAAGATTGATTATTAGCACTAATGCAGGGTTTCGTTAGGATCATGTTAACCACCGTGGTTTTTTTGATTTCAACGAACGACTGCGGCCTGCATAAATCACAGAAAATATTAGTGTATTAGATTTACCTAAACATGCTTTTTTGAGGGTGATTTGAGTGGAATCAGAACACTGCTGGTAATTTGTGATTGGTCAAAAAAAGCAGTAAGCTAAAAGCTGTTTTTTACCAATTACAAACTACCCATTAGATTTTTCAGACACCGTCAACTTGTGGAATTGTATGCTAAGTCCATATGTGCAGTAATTGCTGCTTTATAACTTATCACCGAGGGGTAGATCGTCGAGGTATTTTGGTGTACACATTTGAGGTATTATGAGGCACACGAGTGTCTGCAGTACTAAAGCTAAGTAGGTATTACCCGAGGGGTAGACCGCCGATAATTTTTTGTACACCAAAATGCCTTTTCGCATACAAAATACCTTTAAAGTACCTCACAACGCTTCTATTATTGCTCAAAATGCCTCAGAGTGGTAATACCTTAAAACTGCCTAAAGTGCTTCATATTGCCTTGAAATACATCAAAATGCCTTTAAATTATTTAAACTGCCTCAGAATGCATTCAAATGTTGACCTACACATTTGTGGCATTCTTAAATTTAGTTATACGGCCCCTGGTATTGAGACAATTAAACCTTGATGAAATACACCGTTGAATTTTTTTTGGTTACGTGACAGTTTTTAGGTCCAAATAGTTGATGACCCAAAAATGTCATAAGGACTAAAAATTGATTTTTTTTTTAAAGTCACGTGACAGTTTTTAGGTTAGGTTAGGTGACAACGTAAAAGTTTTTCCAAATTTTTGACTCTTGATTTGACCTTGTGCGGAAAGCTTAAAATTGATTTTTTAGTGGTTAGGTGACTGTTTTTCCAAATTCTGACAAACAAAAAATATTTTTTGTGCGATTGTCTGAAATTACGGGTTATATTTTGACGTTTAAACGAATCTTCTAACTATCATAGTAATCAAGTTAGCACGTGTCAAATAGAGACACTTATCATTTAAAAGAAACAGTTGAAAAATTAAATATTTAGTAAACTTTAATTTAAAGTTTTTCCAATCCTTAAAGTGGCCCATGTTTTTTACTCAGGAAGGGGAAGAGAAAAAAATAAGTTGTTGCCACAAATTGTTTTAAACCGGTTACCGGTTTCGGCTCTTAAGCCATCATCGGACCTTGAAAACTTTTAGGTGGTCAGGATCACACAGTCAACACAAAACGAACATTGCACATTACAGAACACACAGTGAACACCTAGGTCGATAAATAAAAATTTTAAAAATCAAAATCATTCACATATTCTCAAAATTTTTTGAGCTTTGTAATACTGGCAAAATGCCTCATAATACCTCGAATTACTTTGAGTGTGTACACCAAAATACCTCGGCAATCTACCCCTCGGTATTCAACCAATATAAAACATTGAATTGTTAAGCCCCTACCTGAAAATCTACGCAAATAAACATATCTCTACTATTAAAACACATCAGATCTCAAAAGCCTCAACTCAGGGTCTCCTAAACACGTTTAAACTAAACTTTCGTTATCCTCAATCCTCAATACCCCAAAAGTTTAATTAAAACAGTAAAAAGCACTAATTTGAAAGTAAAACCATATTCTTCAATTTTGGTTTGTTTTTTATAACATTGACAATGCCGCCCATTTTCACCTTGATGACGTGCCACTAAAGTTATAATAATCAGGGTATATGTGAAGTGATCATAACTATTTAGTTTTTGTTCCGTAAATCGTAATTATTAGGACAAAACTGTGAGCTACTCACTTGCATACTTCAACCGATTTAACATACTGAACTGGAAAGTACAACAAATTCCATTCACAGTTGTTAACACCGGTTACAGTGCTGAAACTCAACACTTGATCTTTTAGGTTAAAGTCGAGCCAAATCATATCCTAAAAATATATTTTGCTAAAACATTAAGAAATACTAGCTAAAAGTACCAATATACCGCCTGATGTGGAGTGCACCGGACGTTTCCTAGAGTAACTTTTCTGGCTTTTATTGAAAAAATATGTGGTGAATTCCTGTTGAATTTACTTAACCAGGCTCTAATATCGGAATCAAAGGTGTCCGGCGATATTTCTAAATTATATCATAATTTGAATATACATTACAAAAAAATATGTGTGATTTACCAGTTGACAAAGCTGCACCCAACTCAGGCATTTCAGGCAATATACTATATTTCAGGTCTTTGCTCTTAATCAAATGTGGATACAATCGAAACACCGTTTCCATAATGTCACACTGTAAGGAGTAGTCTCCATATGTAGGTAGTAAATCCATCAACTTGTATCTAAGGTAATAGCTTTAAGAAAAAACACATAAAAAGGTAAATGCTTACATGTAGCTAACATTCTCAGTACCGGTAGCCTCTTTGGTCTCCTGGTCGCATTTTTCAAGATTACGATTAAACACAAATAGTAAATGCCGTTTTGCAAAGGTAGAAAAATTAATGTAAATTAACAAGTCTAGTATTCCCATAGTGCTGGTTGTAACAAAAAGATTACATAACTTTTGAGCATTCAGTGCTTCCTACAAAACCAAAAAAAGATGTACCTAATAAGTAATGGGCTTGAAAGAAAAAATCTTGACTCACAGGCAGAAAATACAACAATTTGCTAAAGTACTTCATCTGCAATGCATATTGAGTTATTTTGAAACTGGACAAGTAGCTCAAAGCCAATTCAATGTACTTGAGTAAAAATTCTATAAACTGAAATTGATAGTTTTCAGGGATTTGCTGATTTAAGGTAACCTCCAGGTTGATTAGTAGTGTCTCAAAATCGCTCCATTGTAATTCAAGACAAGATTGGCTCTAAAATTTAGAATAAAGTGTTGTAAAGACTCATATTGCTGAATACTGGATAAGAATTTGTATGCAAGGGTAGGTACTTACTTGCTGTGTAGCGTATAAGCCTTCTGTTAACTCAAAAAACTTGCCTAAAGACATTTTTCTATCTAAACTAATGGATTTTGCTTCTAAACCTTAAAATTTGGATTTATTTAGGAAAGCTGAAAGTGTAAAATGTCTGCCATTGAGACCGCTTCACCTACCAAATCACTAATACAAATGCTACCCCAAACTCATTTCCTCATCACCACCTAACACACTATTTTAGTAAATCGATATTTTTAATCAATAACAATCATACTGCATGTAATGCTACAATATGTATATTACTGATTTTAGGTTTAAATTTTAATGCTAAAATTACGGCGTCACTTTGGCAGACATTTTGAACACGAAACTCTACACCTACTCCACGGGAAAACTAAAATCATTAAATTCAATAAATGCATAGCCTCCTACGAAAAAAATAAACCATTGTAGTGTTTTTAATTGGGTATTATTTGTAAACAAAAGAAGCACGATTTAAAACGGCCAATCAGCGCAAAGCACGATAGCCGTTGACGTATGTCACTGGTTTAAACAATGAACTAAAACGAACTACCAGAGGTGACACCAGTTTAATTTAATAAAACCTGTAAAAACATGATTTTCAAATGTTCAATCCGTTTTTCATCTGTAATGTAAATTACTAGTAAAATCGAAATCAAATTCAACTTTTTTTGTTTGTACAAACAGACAGTTCAACTGTTTAACCCGTTTGTTTGGTTTATGTGTTTCGATTAGTAATCGATTTATTTCAGTGCATTAATAAGAAAATTGCCTAGCAATTGCTAACCGATGTGTTCTTACTTCTTATGAATGCGGCCATTCTTTTTTTTTTTTCCGTCAAGTCGACTACGTGCCGAAAAAATCAAAAGTTCTTGAAAAGAACATGTGAAAAAATGAATTGCTGCTGCTCCCAACAATATATTTTTAATGACAAAGGTAAATTAATATTAAAGTCATTAAAAAAAAAATTAGGTTTTGTGCTTGATACTTTGTAGGTTGCATTAATTTTTGGCGTCGCTGGTGCCTTAAGAAAGGATGAAATGCTAAAACTAGAAAAAAGTAATGTTCAGGATATGGACTCAAAGTTTTTGATTTCCGTTAAAGTCAGTAAAACTCATACAAATCGAATATTTACTGTCGTAGACAATGAAGAACACACCCTCCTTAATTTAATCCGACAATATATTTCATTAAGACCCCTACATACACCACATCAGCGCTTTTTAGTTTTTTATAAAAATAATAAATGTTTTACACATCCTGTGGCATCAATACATTTTCAAAACTACCATCTACAATAGCGACTTTTTTGAAATTAGACCAAGTGCATCTTGGTCATTGTTTTCAACGCTCTTCAGCTTCTATACTATCAGAAAGTGGGGCTGACTTTTCAGCAATTTTTTTTTTAACTACAGTCGACGGAAAAATGTTGTAACCAACTCTTATATTAATGAGCGATTAATAATCTCAATTTAATTAACGCGTTCACTGCGTTAAACCATTTCGATTATTAATCGCTTTCATTAATACACTCGTTGGTTAAATAACTAATAAAATTCAAATATTGAAATAAATACATATAATAGGTATTCTGATTAAAGTACATTAAAAATATGTTATATACAGGGTGATGGAATATTTAGAAGTATCTAGCAAGCGGCTTAATATTTTTCGTAAAAATTTGGAGTGTAGCCTAGGTTAGGTCTAAACTCTCTAAGATATTTTGCACTGTGCGTTGTTGCCAAATCAGTCGGAAGGCAAGTTGATCGGACCCCAAACTTTTGATTTTCAAATAGAACATTCTGTTTCTATTCTCATTTTTGAATTCCTCGCAAGAAGGCTAGTAATTAATGTTAATACTTTTCTATACCTATCTTGCACCGTTTTTTAGATATTTCATAAAAAGTTCAGTCAGTTAGGCAATACCACATGGTTGAAAATCCCATAGACAGAAAAACTACCAAAAGTTCGTTTTTTTTAATGGATCCACCAGTAAGTAGTTTGTAATAAAAGTACATTAAACTGTTTCTGACTTATTAACAGTTTTTCTTAAAAAGGGCGCATAAAATTGTAATCCATACTAATCTGAATATATACTGTTTGTGCTTAATGACTAGTTGTCGTTTCTATAACTACATGTTCTGCTAGATATTTGTCGTATCAACACTGGTTCAAACCTAGCACGAGCAGGTGTCCGCATTCAGATTGGTATGGATTAAAATTTTATGCGCAATTTAAAGAAAAATCGTTAATAAGTCCAAAACGGAGAGTATACATGGATTTGTTCTAAGTGTAATGTTCTTTTATTACAAACCATAATACATTATTGGACCAATTAAAAAAAAACAAACTATTAGCAAATTTTTATCTGTCCGACCTGGCAACACCTCACAAACCAAAATATTTTAGAAAGAGAGAAAAGAGTTTAGACCCAACCTAGACTACACTCCAAATTTCAAGGAAAAGTATTGAGCCGTTCCTAAATACTTTTAATATACATCAGCGTGAATCACCCTAAGTACAGGGTATTCGGGTATTCCAAATGTTTCGAAAAGGTTTACCTTTTTGCACAAGGTGAAAGTTACAAATACGTAATTTTTAATTATCATGTAAGGTTAAAAAAATCTATCTCTTGATAATTGTTTCGAATTTTTAGGACCTAGGTCTTGGGACCAGCGACATCCATTATCATTTTTTTCAATGGATTGGTTATGATTTTAATCAATTTTTACGTTCGACCAAAATTCCTATAATCAGCAATTAAGATTAGTTTATTGTTATTAGAAATGAGTTTTCGATCTATCAAAATAGGTTGACATTTTATGTCAAAAATGTATTAAGATTTGTCAAGTCGCATGACAAATCTTAATACATTCTTCTTTCTCATCTCATCTCTAATCCACCTTCTAAATTGGACCTTATTAGGTATTTTAATCAACAATAAAACCTGTTGTTCTTTGCTCAAAGAACTCTCTTACATGATATTCCAAAATTCTACCTTTGTAGCTTTCACCTTGTGGCAAAAAGGTAGACCATTTCAAAACATTTGAAATACCCTGTATAGATACATAATAAGTATTACTTCTTCAGTATTTTTGACATTTGTTTATTTTGTTGTTGCACTCTAAGATCAGCTTGGTCTGTCTTATCTGTTATTCGATCAAGAAGTTCATTTTGTGAGTCAATTTCCTCTCCAAGATTAGCAGCCAATTCCTTTAAACTATAAAAATGTTGATTTCAAAATTTAATTTTACCAAAAAAAACATATTTCAAGCACATAAGTCACCTGGCATAACAAAAAAAATATTTTTAAATGTCTTAAAAATAATATTATAAAATGTCTTATTTCGGACTTGCAATTTATTGTGGTTTATCTTAACATTTTACAAGATGATAAGTGTAGGTACAGGTATTGGTTTTCAAGTCTTAAGTCTTTATACCTAATGTGATTTGAATCTAAAATAATAATAATAAATAGGTAAATTCAAAATTTAAATTTTTTTCAGGTATGCCAATGTTTTTGTGTACTTATGAAATAATATGTTTCAAGTTTTATATTATACCTTGATATTTTTCCACACATTTCATGTAAATTTTGATCCAATTTTGAGTTAAAGTCACTGCTAGTAGCTTTGATTGTTTGAGATGGAACTTGATTATATTGATTACTTCTCAATTCGGTGCTGGGATTTACTTCATATCTATCATAACTTTGTACAGTATCACTGAACTTTGTATTTGAATTTGATTCCTGCAAATGTCATTTACACTAATTGACTGCTTTATTATACACACAACATACTTTAACTGAGCTAGATGTAGCAATAGTGGCAATGTGGTTTTTATCACTTCTGCCAGACATGTAATTCTTCAAACTACTGAACACAGACTTAATCCCATTAATATGCTTCTGAGAAGAAATAAGGGTATTGTTAATTTCATCCAAGTTTTTATCTGTCTTTTCCAGTTTCTCTCTTTGTCTTGCCAGTTCTTCAGCAGTTGCTATGCCAATTTGCTGAGAATCCTGCAAAATTCTTAAGCTTTGCTCACTGCTTTGAATTGTGTTTTCTTCTATTTGACGTCTTCGTTCTAAAAAACTTTGACCCTGCAACCCACATTATTTCTGTCAGTTAATTAAATCAAGTAACTTCTTTTTACCACCTGGATATTACAACTGTTGCTTGCGCTTGACTTGGGCCTTCGTGAATTTCTTAAAAAAGCATCATCACCTACTTCTTCCTCGTAATCATTATCAAATGGATTTGTTGAGTTGATGTAATTGTGATTGGACATATTAAATAGTAAACCAATCACTTTGAGAGATGATGTATAATAAACGTGGATTGGTAAACAGAACAAAGGGGAACAGTCAAATAATCTGCTTAAAATACTAAAAACAGATATCCCTTCACTGAAAAAAAACAAGAACCAGATTCTAGAATATGACTAGACTTTAAACACATTTAACATTTAACACAAAATGACTCTATGACAGTCCATGATGACACATGCAATCATAGACAACCTAAAAATAGACACTAAACTGACGATAGAGTAACCTGAAGCCAGGCATTTAAGTACGACTTTAATTGTGTCAATATGACAATATTGTCATGTCATACATCAAGATTAACCTGTTTAATTTTTTTTTTTTTTTTTTTTTTTTTCCAGTTCGATTTTCAACTTGAAACGTATCGCACGTCTGTTTCGTGGGCGCCATTTTTGTCGCTAAGAAACCACGTTTCTTGAAACGGTGTTCAGAGAAATTTGAAGTTGACGACCGAATTCCGCAGCCGGTCGAGTGGAAATGTGGGGCCTCTAAGTGGAAACGTCGATTCCTAATGGTCTACGGGGAATTGTCTTGTGCGGTGCACTTCCAAGAGGCGGAAAGGGTGAAAACCTAGGAGAAGACCACGTGGATGTGACAGTGACGGTTATAGTTTCCACGAGGAAGGACTACATCTTTTGCTCGGATCGTGCCTTTAAGCGATTTTTTAGAACTTTTAGTAGCTATCTGGGGCTCAGGGGCACAAGCCCGACTATCTGAGCCTCTTTCGTATCGAGCTGGCAAATACCCTAGTTGGTAACGCCATTAAACAGAGCAAAAAAAAAATTTTTTTTTCTAAATCCTAACCCTATTTTCCATTTCTAACCTAAATTTGTGAGTGTTTCCTTAATCGGTTATTTTAAAAACATGGAAAAAGCTGATTTGTGATTCCTGATTCCGCTTTGCTCCGTGGAAAAGGATTTTGAACTTTTGTGGATCTGGACAATGCGAACAGATATAGAAGTGTATCACACATAAGTTTAGTCGTTATTAGTAGAAGTGCGCAAATTAAGGTATTTTCTCAATATTTATACAACATACCTAATTTAGGTGTTACTAAGATTTTTTTTAATTAAAACAACAATGTTAATCAAGATGTCAATATTATGTTGCAGTATCCTCTGCTATATTTATTTATTTCCTGTTATTTTACTAAATAAATGTATATCTATCATTAGTTGCTACATATGTGACAGAAAATGCAGTCAATGTCTCTGAAATTACATATTTACCTACTAAGTATGATTTTGTAACTTTTATACGTCGATGCTATAGATCTGTGTTGATTTACCTTATAGTTATTTAACGCAAAGATCGACGTAAGAAAGTCGCAAAAATCATACCATAAATTTAACGTCATAAATTATAAAGAGAACCGTTTAAATTTTCCGCCACATTATAATTCCCTTAACAGCCAGTAGATGGCTCTTCAATCAATATGTTGTGGGTACTGATGTCCACAAATAAAAGTAGTAGTATTTTGTAGTATTTTTTTTGCTTTTTCGAATGGCGTAGGAACGAATTTCCTGCGAATTTAAATAAAAGAGCTACGATTTTTCAAAAAGTAAAAAAATTCAATTTTTGTCAAAAGTGCAATTTTGGCAAATTTTTATTTTGCTCTATAAGGGTTCCAATGCACAGCAAAGGGCATATTTATACAAAAGAACCTTAAATTAGGTGAAATAAGCACAAGGAAAGCACTTCTTCTTCTTCTTCTTCTTATTGGTCGGCGGCTTAAAATCTATTTTTAGTTTCTTCCTATGCTTTCTTAAGACAATCCTATCTTCCGCACAGGGGGCAAAGGCAGTGCAGTCCGGTGTTTATAGTTTGCATTGCAGTAGGTAAGCGATTAATAAGCGTTTATACACAGAGTCCCTCAATATTTTTTATTTTCACGCCGCCCATGCTCAACAAAGACGCCGACTATTTTGGTTTTTTCAGTTTGTTTCAACTGACTTCGTATATACTGTTTCGATTTTCCCGTGGGTTTACACAAAGTCAATTTAACTCAACGATTAATAAATTTATTTACACTTCAAAAACACTCCGTACAATAATTAACTCAGCTATTAAAAACACTACTACAATTCCACAACTATTCCACTAATTAAAGTTTACCGCGTTCCCAAATTCACTACCGCCGCCGTCGACACCGCTTCTTTTATATTCGCAAACCACGTTCTAGAACGACCGCAAAACGCTTCGCGATTTGCTTCGAATATTCAAGATGCCTCCAGGTGTCGCTTCCTAAGTGTGGCCTACTTTAACACGCGCCCGGCCAGATATTGCGGCGCATCGGTTGCATCGAGTATCGAGCATAGTAGGCCCAGACCGTAACAATACTATACTATGTTATACTAGAGAGGTTTTTTAGGTACTTTTTGAAATTCAATATCTCGGTAACATGAGGAGCTAGAGAGGTCATTTTTAACCTATTTTGTAGTATTTTATGCACCGTTTGGCCGCCAGAGACCGTCAAATTCTCCGCTGACAAAATTGTCACTTTTTTGACACGGGTTGTTTTGACCTCAAATAACTCTGTTATTTGACAACTGATGTCAAAATGTCATAGAAAAGAAAAGAAAGATCACATTCTAAGCTTTCCAAGAACATCCCTACACGAGTTGATTGGTTGCACCGTTTGGCCGCCAGAGGCCGTCAAATTCACCCCTGTAAAGAACTAAATACAAAAAAAAAATTCGTTTTTAAGCGAAAAACGAATGCGAATTTGTTTAAAAAAAAAAAAAAAATTGCTTGTTTCACCCTGTTTGGTTGGAATTAGGCGGTTAATTTTGGTTTGGTTGGATTCCCCACCCTCGATTTAGTCTAAAACGAGTCCAAACGGGATTTTGTGCAATTTTGGCCAAATTGTCCAAAATCACATAGCAGTTCTTTTCCCTATTACAGGATTTTTATTAAGACCCAAAAGTGCCAACCAGAGCCATCCAATTTCTGGATTTGCAGGAAATCTAAAATTCGTCGCAAATTGTCGTTCGCTGGCTCTAATCTTGGTTATTACTGTCAGCGCGCGCGCCAAGGATATCTTGGAAATCCGGAAACCATCGTGTCCTTCCGTCCATCATTGCATTCTGGCCACGCCTCCGTTTTCCAAGACGCTCGCTTATTTTTAATTTTGTATCCTGGCGCGAGGAGAACAAACTTCACACACGTTTTGTTCCGGTCACTTTGACAGCTAATAACGTCAAAACTAGTCCGATTTCACTAGGCTTGATGGTACTCATTTTCGACTAATTTGGGGACGGCGAATCCATTCCAGCTGTCAAAATGACAGTAACTGTCACTCAATTCGAAACACTGGCGATTTGTGGAGATATCAAAAAAGTGATTTCACCAATGGATTGGGCGCCCCAAAATTAGCCAAAAACCACCCTTCACTCGATTTGTTTTGATAAAAAACGCACTTGAGATGCATTATTGTTAATCTGTCACTTTGACAGCTAATAACGTCAAAACCAGTCCGATTTCACTAATTTGGGGACGGCGAATCCATTCCAGCTGTCAAAATGACAGTAACTGTCACTCAATTCGAGACACTGGCGATTTGGGGAGATATCAAAAAAGTGATTTCACCAATGGATTGGGCGCTCCAAAATTAGCCAAAAACCACCCTTCACTCGATTTGTTTTGATAAAAAACGCACTTGAGATGCATTATTGTTAATCTGTCACTTTGACAGCTAATAACGTCAAAACCAGTCCGATTTCACTAGGGTTGATGGTACTCATTTTCGACTAATTTGGGGACGGGGAATCCATTCCAGCTGTCAAAATGACAGTAGCTGTCACTTAGTTCGAGATCGGCCAAACGGTGTTATCAATCAACTCATGTGGGGATATTTTTTGTTTTCTATGATATGGTCCATTTTTTTCCCGTCGCGGTTACGTCATCATTTGCCTTTCTTGTCTATTACGTGCGTTCCGAGCGCGATAGAATTTTGACGTCATCGGCCGCCATTGTTGGCAAATTAATAGTAAACAAAGCGAAATGTTTTATTTTTGATGTAAATTTTACAATATTTCGATGTAACTACTGCGATACTAGATAGGTACCTAGATAATGTGTGTGTGTGTGTTGTGTGTGTATGTTTCGGGAAGAGAGTTTTGAAAATGCCACCCACCTACACTTTGCAACTATCAAGGGGCCCAGTGAAACATTCTGAAGGAAAACAGAAAAGAATGCCTTTTCTAATAAAAAACACACAATCACAATGAAACAGCCCATGCATATAGGTACCTATTTACTTAGTCCCAAGAACCAAGTTTATTCAAGCCAGTGGTTGTTTCTCAATCAAAGAAACATGGATGCTGACAAGGTGATTTACCTAATATTATAAAAAGGAAGGCCCCTACCTTTTAATGAGCTGCTAATACTAAATAGCTTATGTTTCAGGTAGGTACCTTTCTGGAGTTTGCTTATCATGCTTTGAAAGGGTCCCATTATCAACGGCTGCTGTAAAAGACTCCTGGTGACTGAACAAAAGGTGTTTGAAGCAATGGTTATAATGGTGTTGTCAAAATCCATATGCAGAGTGTTGAAATATTTCAGGTAACATTAGAAAGATATAGGACATAGGTACCTAACTATGTTACTTAATATGTAAATTTGATCAAATGCCATTATTTTACAGAATTAGCCCCCCTTGCCTATACCAAAGTTTACAGAATACAATATATATATTTTATTCTGTAAACTTTGCCTATACTTCTCTGACTACCTATAAGGCTAGAAACAGATGGTGCTACTGTTAAATACAGTATTTTACATCAGATAGTAGGTTAAATTACTATTTTAATTGTATTCATTATGAAATATACAAATAAAATCATTAAGAAGAGTTTATTTTTTATCAAAAGTCTACCTAGTTTTCTTCATAAAATTTGATAATTTACCTACCTGCTCTTTGGTACAATAAATTGAACTGAACATGTTAAATAAATCACACAACAAAACAAAATTGATATGTATTTAATGCTGCTGAGTAAATTTACAAAAGAAAATATCTAAATAAGCAATTTAAATCACAAAAGCAAGTTCTTAAAACAGCAACAATTCTGTTGTAAGTTAAAACACTGCTACATCATCACCAAACTGCAAGAACTTCCTAATAGTCTCCAGGATTGGACACAGTGCATTGCCTGCCTTTCGTTTCTTGCAAATTTTATGGATTGGGCTGTTAATGAGGACTCGTTTGAATGCACCTCCAGTGCTCCAGTGCTCTTTCCAGATAATTAAAATTGAATGTGGTTGTTCCCAAGCCAAAGTTTGATTGGTTTGTTTACCACCAAGTGTTGCAACACTAATTAATAAACTTAAACAACAACCCTAAATTAAGTTTTTATTTCTTCTGTATGTAGTTTTTGCTGTTTTTAAATTTTTTAAAATTCCTAACCTCAAAATGTTTAGCCGCCGACTGTCAGTTGAGACTGTGCCCTATGTTGCCACATCTTCCACGAGCAGATGTGAACCTAGTGTATTGTTTGTTGCAGTAATACCTAAACGGACCGATTTCGAAAAAAAAGTATTTATTCATGTCTCTAAAAAGAGAAGGGTTCTCCGTACAAGAGCACCTTGCGTGTCACCCTTTACGGGGCTGAACTAGACTCGCCCTCCCCCTACATTCATGCACACGACGGCAATTACTGCAGTATTGGCCCATCTCATCTGCGGGTAATATACCTTATTACCCCCAGATATCATCCGCCGCTTTATAGGTACCTTACTTACTTTATTTTTATAATAAACGAGGCTTACTTACTTGTGACCTGAGTGTTTCAATCTCTACCATCCATCCCTTACTACGCACCCCTAAACGTGACAATATGGCGGACGGAGCACTTGATGACGTAAGCGCCACGGAAAAAAAAATGAGCGGTGATAATTTGGACTTTCTTGCTGACTGTCCTTTCAAACTGTGTTCCTGACAGTTATTCAAACCTTCATACCGCTTTTCGCCCTGACTGTACAAAATTTTCTAGTGGTTTTTTATGTTATTGAATGAGGATTCCAAAAATGTGGGGTCATGACATTTTGGCGTATCTTGTTAAATAAGGGAGTAATTTAGGGTCAAAGCAACGAGTGTCACAAAATATGTTATTTTATAGTGAAGGAACTTTGACGCCCTCTAGCAGCCAAACGACGTTATCAATTCGAAAATAATTCAAAATGGCTGCCTGGGACGCCATTTTGTCTGACATTTCTTGAAACTACGTGAAATTTGCTTTAAAATGAGGTGCAAGTCAATATTTTGACACAAAATTTAAAATGGCGTCCTCGAACTGTCAAAAAATACCACTTTTTTATTTGTCAAGTTACAGTTGACGTCTCGGTGTCATTTTATGTTAAAAGGTCCCGGAAAAGACTCTGGTGCAGTCGGTTTTTTGATATCTCAAAAACTAACAGAGTTAGATCTAAAATTTAACATTTTAACTGACTGTGTTAATTGTGTAAAATTTCTTTGCCAGGAACTCGGCCGGATTAAGAGACATGAAATCTGACTGAAAAATATTTACAATATAATATGTGATATAAAATTTTTCACTTTTCAAAAAAATTGAAAGAATGGGGGGGTATTAGAGAGGTTTTTTAGGTACTTTTTGAAATTCAATATCTCGGTAACGGGAGGTTAGGTTAGGTTAGGTTAATCTGTTAAATCTGTCTGGTTAAATCTGATGATTCTCTTTTGTGTGTGTCGTTATCCGATGATGAAGATATCGGCGCATCTTTGTCGAAAAGTTCGTTGAACATTCCTGTTATGTCATTGGACAAGAAGACCGGGAAAGAAGCCCTGAGGGAGCGGTATGAGTCGGTCGATGTAGAGTTTGCCAATTCAAGTTCGGACGACGAAGAAATAGATCAAGCTAGATTGCAACATAATGGACGAGGTATAAAAAAATTACGTCGCTGTCAGGAGTTACTGGATCGGCTGCGTCTCTTACACAATGAAGCACAAGATGCCGAAGAATCTTATGCTTCGAGTGTGCCCCAAATGGATTTGCACTGAGAAAGTGCAGAAAGAAAAATTGCTCTGGTACGTAGGTTAGTAGGGGATCTTACAAGCAGCGATTTTCCAGTTACCTTATAAGTAATTTTATTTTATTTTTTACCAAAACGGTTCTTATCAGAACCACAAATTAATTTAAAAAAGAAAATATGTTATGAGTTGTTTTTTGTTTTCTTTCCTACATACGTATTGCTAAAATTCAATTTTTTCATCACCGGTTATGTTTCAGCTTCTATTACATTTTAGCTTCTGTTACATCTCTATGTGTCCTTGACCTTAACGGAACACCGCCCGGAGGCACGGTACTGCTATCGCGCGCCTTATTGAGAGAGTGATCGGTAGGATAGGCGCTCCCGACTGTAAAAGCCGGCGGACGTGTTTCACCTTAACGGAACACCGCCCGGAGGCACGGTACTGCTATCGCGCGCCTTATTGAGAGAGTGATCGGTAGGTTAGGCGCTCCCGACTGTAAAAGCCGGCGGACGTGTTTGACCTTAACTGAACACCGCCCGGAGGCACGGTACTGCTATCGCGCGCCTTATTGAGAGAGTGATCGGTAGGATAGGCGCTCCCGACTGTAAAAGCCGGCGGACGTGTTTCACCTTAACGGAACACCGCCCGGAGGCACGGTACTGCTATCGCGCGCCTTATTGAGAGAGTGATCGGTAGGATAGGCGCTCCCGACTGTAAAAGCCGGCGGACGTGTTTCACCTTAACTGAACACCGCCCGGAGGCACGGTACTGCTATCGCGCGCCTTATTGAGAGAGTGATCGGTAGGATAGGCGCTCCCGACTGTAAAAGCCGGCGGACGTGTTTCACCTTAACTGAACACCGCCCGGAGGCACGGTACTGCTATCGCGCGCCTTATTGAGAGAGTGATCGGTAGGATAGGCGCTCCCGACTGTAAAAGCCGGCGGACGTGTTTCACCTTAACTGAACACCGCCCGGAGGCACGGTACTGCTATCGCGCGCCTTATTGAGAGAGTGATCGGTAGGTTAGGCGCTCCCGACTGTAAAAGCCGGCGGACGTGTTTGACCTTAACGGAACACCGCCCGGAGGCACGGTACTGCTATCGCGCGCCTTATTGAGAGAGTGATCGGTAGGCTAGGCGCTCCCGACTGTAAAAGCCGGCGGACGTGTTTGACCTTAACGGAACACCGCCCGGAGGCACGGTACTGCTATCGCGCGCCTTATTGAGAGGTTAGGTTAGGTTAGGTTAGGTTAGGTTAGGTTAGGTTAGGTTAGGTTAGGTTAGGTTAGGTTAGGTTAGGTTAGGTTAGGTTAGGTTAGGTTAGGTTAGGTTAGGTTAGGTTAGGTTAGGTTAGGTTAGGTTAGGTTAGGTTAGGTTAGGTTAGGTTAGGTTAGGTTAGGTTAGGTTAGGTTAGGTTAGGTTAGGTTAGGTTAGGTTAGGTTAGGTTAGGTTAGGTTAGGTTAGGTTAGGTTAGGTTAGGTTAGGTTAGGTTAGGTTAGGTTAGGTTAGGTTAGGTTAGGTTAGGTTAGGTTAGGTTAGGTTAGGTTAGGTTAGGTTAGGTTAGGTTAGGTTAGGTTAGGTTAGGTTAGGTTAGGTTAGGTTAGGTTAGGTTAGGTTAGGTTAGGTTAGGTTAGGTTAGGTTAGGTTAGGTTAGGTTAGGTTAGGTTAGGTTAGGTTAGGTTAGGTTAGGTTAGGTTAGGTTAGGTTAGGTTAGGTTAGGTTAGGTTAGGTTAGGTTAGGTTAGGTTAGGTTAGGTTAGGTTAGGTTAGGTTAGGTTAGGTTAGGTTAGGTTAGGTTAGGTTAGGTTAGGTTAGGTTAGGTTAGGTTAGGTTAGGTTAGGTTAGGTTAGGTTAGGTTAGGTTAGGTTAGGTTAGGTTAGGTTAGGTTAGGTTAGGTTAGGTTAGGTTAGGTTAGGTTAGGTTAGGTTAGGTTAGGTTAGGTTAGGTTAGGTTAGGTTAGGTTAGGTTAGGTTAGGTTAGGTTAGGTTAGGTTAGGTTAGGTTAGGGTTAGGTTAGGTTAGGTTAGGTTAGGTTAGGTTAGGTTAGGTTAGGTTAGGTTAGGTTAGGTTAGGTTAGGTTAGGTTAGGTTAGGTTAGGTTAGGTTAGGTTAGGTTAGGTTAGGTTAGGTTAGGTTAGGTTAGGTTAGGTTAGGTTAGGTTAGGTTAGGTTAGGTTAGGTTAGGTTAGGTTAGGTTAGGTTAGGTTAGGTTAGGTTAGGTTAGGTTAGGTTAGGTTAGGTTAGGTTAGGTTAGGTTAGGTTAGGTTAGGTTAGGTTAGGTTAGGTTAGGTTAGGTTAGGTTAGGTTAGGTTAGGTTAGGTTAGGTTAGGTTAGGTTAGGTTAGGTTAGGTTAGGTTAGGTTAGGTTAGGTTAGGTTAGGTTAGGTTAGGTTAGGTTAGGTTAGGTTAGGTTAGGTTAGGTTAGGTTAGGTTAGGTTAGGTTAGGTTAGGTTAGGTTAGGTTAGGTTAGGTTAGGTTAGGTTAGGTTAGGTTAGGTTAGGTTAGGTTAGGTTAGGTTAGGTTAGGTTAGGTTAGGTTAGGTTAGGTTAGGTTAGGTTAGGTTAGGTTAGGTTAGGTTAGGTTAGGTTAGGTTAGGTTAGGTTAGGTTAGGTTAGGTTAGGTTAGGTTAGGTTAGGTTAGGTTAGGTTAGGTTAGGTTAGGTTAGGTTAGGTTAGGTTAGGTTAGGTTAGGTTAGGTTAGGTTAGGTAAACGTTAGGTTAGGTTAGGTTAGGTTAGGTTAGGTTACATGAAAACTTTGAGATTATAGAACAAATCACCAAAACAAGGACTGAACAAGTAACACAGAAAGTAATAAAAATTATGGTGACGGGCATGGAAGAAGAACTCTGGCAAAGCCTCGTTAAGTTGAAGGAGGTAACCAAAAATGAATTGGCATAGCCATGCACCACATTACTGGAATGAAATTGGATTTAATGCGGAAGATGACTGAAACTATATTTCACAGCTCCGAAACAAAAGTAACCATATATACAACCGAAAAACAATTGGGAATAGAAAACGAGAAAAACGTAACTACAGGCAGACGGAAAGAAAAACTTACGCACTAATTGTCGAAGAGGAGGGAATTAATAATAACGACCTACTAAGAAATATTAAATCAAGTATTCGCTCAAACAACGCAAGCAAACTTATACAATCAATCTCTACTACAAGACAAGGAAAATTAATAATAAGAACAGAAAAGGACGACGACGAGATCAAGGTACTCCAGGACGCTATTCAAAAACTTCGAAATCAATCAGAGTGAACCTAAGACGGTCAGAAGCAGAAAATAAAACAATCCACATAAAAGGTATGGAGGGCACTACAGAAAAGGAAGAAGTTAAAGCTGCAATAGAAGAAACAGTGGGAACGATAAAGGAAGAAAATTGCAAAATGGGAGAATTACGACCATATGGAAAAAACAATCAAGCAATAACACTAACGCTGGAAAGAAAATTGGCAGACGAGCTGATTAATAAAAGAAAACTAAGAGTTGGACTAGTAATCTGCCAAGTAGACCCACATATCAACGTACCAAAATGCTTTAGATGCTGGGCATACGACCACGAAGCAAAGCACTGCCGAGGACCAGACAGAACTGGCCTTTGTCTCAAATGTGGGAGGAAGGACACAAGGCAAAGGAATGCAAAAACGATGAGCGATGCCTGATTTGTAACGAGCGAGGACATAAAATTGGATCATTTAAGTGTGAAGCCTTCAGGCGAGCTCTGACAATTGCAAGGAAAGCAAATGACACACAAACAGAGCAACAAGGCAGCTATGGAAATAAGAGCGATGAAGAGCCGGCTTACCACCAATGACTCTCAAGTTTCTTAAACCCAATAAAATAAACACTGACAAGAACATAGACGACGACGACGACGAAAGAGACAATAATGGACTAAAAACAATAAACGTACTACAGCTAAATTTAAACAGAGCAAGAGCCGCACACGACCTGCTAGAAAAGAGCATCAACGAAGACGACCTACAAATTATTATAGGACAGGAACCAAATAAAAAACTTGCCTACAAATTCATATGTGACAGCGACAGTGACTGTTTTGTATACGTGGACAAAAACATGAGGTGGAAAACGAATACAGAGGAAAAGGATTCGTATGGATAGAGCTTAAATCCTGCGTTGTGGTGTCAAGTTATTTCTCCCCAAATCGAGACGATGAAGAATTTGAAACCCTGCTGGCGGACTTGGACACGCATCTGAGGAGCCAAAAGAAAGGGGTAATCATTGGAGCAGACTGGAATGCTAAAACAGAAATGATTGGATCCAAAACTAGCAACAGCAAAGGAAAAATACTACAGGACTGGGTGGCGTCCAGGGACCTCATTGTGATAAACCAAGGAAATGTACCTACGTTTGTTGGTGCGAGAGGAACATCCATAATCGACGTTACTTTGGCTACGGAAAGCATCGGAGAAACGTGCAAAACTGGGCAGTGAATGAAAACAAAGAAAACATGAGCGACCACAACAGCATAAACTTTCAAGTTGTGGGAAA